>OZ023176.1:3060805-3633305 GCA_963678695.2 Diplodus puntazzo | reverse complement strand
GTGTATGATTAAATCCAAACTGTGTATCACGACTGCATTTGCCGTTAAAGATGAATGTATGACGTTTAGGTTTCCATAGAAGCTCACTCCTGCCGAGTAAAGAAAAAGAAAAAAAAGCAGAAAAAGAAAGAATAATTGAAATAAAAGCACAGTGTACCAAACTGTGTCAACCAAAATGTCAAACATGTCCTTCAATGTGAGGACTTTCTGCTCTTCTTTGTCATTATGAAAATAACTGAAGCATCTTTGGGTTTGACAAAAGAAGCTATTATTTCAACAACTTACTTTGGGCTCCGGGAAATAATGCTGAGCATTTATGGATATTTTGTTTTCATAACGATGAATCGGTTCTTGATGAAAGTCATCTACAGATTAAACGTTAATGAAAACAGTAGTTGCAGCCCTTATTGCGACATAGTGAATCCAAATTAAGAAACACAAGGTCACATGTTGTCCTTACTGAATACCTCTTATGAAATACTATTGCAGTATTGTTACTGTACATTGCAATTTCATAATGCTGCTCACGTATAGTTTTGAATCACCATGAGGGGAGGCCTGTTATTGTGGCAGTGCAACAGCCAGGGTAAAAGCAGTGCTCTGACAGTTTGGCATTGTCCTGACCTTGAGATTCCTTCGGCCCGTCTGTGTGGTGTTTTGGTGCCCGGTGCAGAGAACACACTCCACAGGCGGGAGCAGAGGTTCATCTGAATGAGGCCGTGCAAAGACAGCTGTTGGTTTACTGCTTGAAATTGGGTCTTAGACTCCGATTCACTTCGCTGTCTTTTTGAAGATAAATAGTTTAAGAAAAAAATGCCCAGAAATAATGAAATTAAGTGGAATGCACTGGTCCGTAGATGTGTTTAATCAGAACGTACTGTTTAATGTGGCTACAGCAGGAACGTCAGTCAGCAGTCAGCACTGATCTATAAATAAATGAGTGATTCTGACAGGATCTGTTGTCCACAGCTGCTTCAGACTGTATGAAACTTTCTCCTCCGGTTCATTAACTGGCTGCAGTGTCTGACGGCAGCACGACACATATGTTAATAAATCTGCAGCGTCTGATGTGAGAAGACACACAGCCGTCCGCTGTCTTTACCTTCATTAAATCATCTGCAGACGACACCCACCACACATGCATCCTGTGGCTCCTCTATAGCGTGTCCTGCCACCTTTTCAACTGTCTCTACAGTTGTTTTTCATTGTTTCATGTTTTATTCCTTCCTCTTCTTCCTCTTATTATAATTGTTATTATCATTATTGTTATCTCTGTATTCATTGTGATCAAATGCTAAAAAACAACCCATATGGCGCTGTGTGTTCGTGGCGCTCTGCACCATCCAGACAACAATATGACTTCCTGCAGAGACGTCTCCTTTCATTAAGACACTGTTTTCCTGACTCACTGTGATTGGCTCAGCTGTCTCTGAGCGATAAGAGCAGTGATGTGATTGCTGAGAGACCTCACTCACACTCCACCTCACTCACACTTTTTCACTTTGCATTGCTGCACGTACAAGAAGTAAAATAGCAGCCTAACCCTGACCCACAGTTGATGCACCCAGGACTTTGTACTGATTCTTGCCCAGTTGAAATACCGTACTTTCCGGACTATAAGCCGCTACTTTTTCCCCATGCTTTGAACCCTGCGGCCTATACAACGGTGCGGCTAATTTATGGATTTTTACAGCTAACGGCCACTAGGGGACCTCCTCAATCTATGGATTGTACAGGTTACGTCCCTCACCTTTAACGCCTGGTTTATTATTATGCTTTACATATGGTAATTGGTAAGTGAGAAACTTCTCGGTCAGACTGACAGACAGCTGTTAGCTCCGTTAGCACCGCCACCTGTCTGACTATGTGTTGTTAGCATAACAAACCTGAATCACTGACGTTGATGACGTCCACCGACAGAACAACGCGTTCCCTCGACGCAGAACTCCGAATGCTCAATGACGGTGTAGGGTCGACGACGTAGCTACGCTGTCGCCGCGACGCAGAAGCATAATAATAAACCAGGCGTTAAAGGTGAGGGACGTAACCTGTACAATCCATAGATTGAGGAGGTCCCCTAGTGGCCGTTAGCTGTAAAAATCCATAAATTAGCCGCACCGTTGTATAGGCCGCAGGGTTCAAAGCATGGGGAAAAAGTAGCGGCTTATAGTCCGGAAAGTACGGTTGTCTTTAATGTTTCGTTTGGCCTTCCAGAGGTTTTCTAGCAGTTTTAATTGATAGGAAAATGTATGCTGAAGTGTATTAGTTTTTTTTATATTTTCTAGGTATGAATGGTTTAAAATATGTAGAATACCTTATTATTCATTATGACCTGAGCACAGGAGGCATAGTCGGACAGTTTGTGCAGGAAGTCGATCAATAAATGGAACCTGGGATCCTAGAACTGTGAGAACCCTGAGAGGTAACAATTAAAGGAACTTGGCAAGATTATCCTGGAAATACATTTTTCTCCATTTTGAAATCAGTCACCACAGGAGAGAAAACAACTTGGATCAGTCTTAGAAAATGGATCACCAGAATGTATTCTTTGCCTCTCAGGGCTTCTGTATAGCAGCACTTTGCATCTAAACGATATGATACAGTAGGTGCCTGCTTTTCGCCTCTTAGGTTCACCATTAGGTTTCTATTTTTCCCTCTGCGGGAAAAAATGGCTTGCTTACTGACTTATTTCCCTCTGAAGACATCACATCAGCTGCTGCTGGGATTGATACGACGACATGGTCTGTCAAAGAGAAAAGTCATGTGGGGGTCGTAATAAAACCAGTTTAAATCACTGAAGCTGTGACATACTGGGTTATAGCCTTTAACGAGTGGTTGGAGGGCAGTAACACACTCGCGTTGCTCTGAGGCTACATTTGACATCCCCATAACATCTCAGGGCTCCCCTACAAGTGTTGAACTATCAACATGGCCAGTTAGCATGTAATAGAAACCCTGCAGCTGGGCCTGCCAGGGGCCATCTGGAGGGGACTCCCCCCCCACACTCCTCCACGTGGATGCGATGTGTTGAGTGCGGGTTGCCACGTATTGCACAGTCAAGTGTGACTTTTTTCTTCCACTTGACGAGACCAGTAATTGAAGTCAATTTGAAAATGACGTAGTGTTGATTTTTTCCCCCTAATATTGATATTGGTGTCACATTATTATAACATCGTGTATTGCTGCTCTCTAGTGTGAGTCACAACGTGCCTCCATGTCTCTGTGTCGTCAGGGGAACTACTGTAAGCAATTTGCAATGAGTTGTAAATGATGGAGAATGACTTTGTCTCCATAATGTGCTTATTATGAAACTGTAGCGCTGAGAGAGAGAGTGGGGGGGCTTCCAGCAGAGGTTTGGATGGTGATGTAGCCTGGCATAATCCCTGTAGTGGAATGCCGGGGGTCAGACCACTGCTGCACAGCCTCCAGCACACAGCCAGGTGCTTCCCCTGCACGCTGGAAAACCAACACCACCCCTCCTGTGCTGACGTCATGCCAAACAAAGTCATTTCTTCTTCCATGGAACGTACTTGCATGAAGCTGTGAAATATCATCTGAATACTGTGAAGCACTGAGGCACTCCAGAAAGCACCTTGTCAACCACAATCTGTTGTTTGTTGTGATGCCGAAGAATAGGTTTGAGGTTTTCACACATCTACTGGCAGAGCTGTCTGTGTAGAAACAATGACTCAGTACATAGCAACGGGCAGGGAAAGGGGAAGGCTTCAAACAGCCTGGTGTCAGGTGCCTGTCAGTCACTTCAGGAACCTTTAAAGTGAGTATGATTAATAGAATAAGGCAAGTTTGTTGCAAACTTTAAGTTATGGAGGAAGAGGTGTGTCCCAGCTATTTTGAGTTATAGCTGAAAAACATTAGCTGTGTTTAAGAGTAATTACAGTTATTTTCAACTTGGGCCTCATTTTCCCTTTTTTTTTTCTTCATACAGATGGAATATGGCCAAAAACTAGTGAAGTACCCCTCTGTAGTGCTCTAAGTCTTAATTTGCAGGGATCACTGGCCTGAAATATGCTTCAGAGGGCAAAGACAAACACTCTAAATTGGTGGATCAGTTCTTTTCTTAGTCTGAATCACTGAGGTTCATTCAGCTCTGATGGGCAGAGTGGAGATTAGGACTGTCAATAGCAGCTCACTGCATTAGAGTTTGTATCAGTTCACTGAGCTAATTATGTTGGCTGCTAATTTGAGAGAACGCCCACATGGAAGCCTTGCTTAGGAGGTGTTGGTGAGAGTGAGAATATCAACTGTTGGTCTCCGATCTTTGATGTATGGTTTGGTTTTCAGTTTAAGAGCGTGTCCAGACATTGTGTAGTCATTACAGGACACTTGCTTCTCTGTGGAAGATGAGGTGTTCCAATACAGCTGTCTCTTGATAGCAGATGTGTAGGAGTTGGAAAGCATGTCACCATAAAGAAGGATTAGATGAATTATTCAAACAGAAATGGTGTCACACATTTTGGACAGGTGTTTCACCCTGCTGAGCTAAATGCTTCTTAAAAGGTCATATATTATCTCATTTTCAGGTTCATACTTATATTTTGGGTGTCGTCTACAAACTGTTTACAAGCTATAAACCTGAAAAATACTGTCCATTGCTGCAGCAACTTTACTGGTCCCTGTGATAACTGGATTGGTCAGCTCTCACTGGCCTGAGCAGGGAACACCCACCTTGTTTCTACATCAGCTCTGCCATTGTTTTTTGCAACCATGGTCTTTACTGAGCGTGGTGAAGGGTGGTAACTGTACCAACCGTCCCGTTCCAAAGTTCTGACGGCTCATTTAAATCCACACTTTGTGAATACGGGGTTGTGGGTGGATTGAGCATTTTACTTTTACAATATCTTTGTAGCACCTTGGCCTGCTTTAAAATAAAAAAAAAGACATCACTCTACACAATACAGGACCTTTTAAGTGTGCTGATGACTTAAGGGTAAGCAAAGACACTTGCTGATACAAGAAATTTCATTCTGTTTCTGTATTCTTTCAGCTCATGCCCATGGTTGGCATACGCATAATGAACTTTGAACGGTTAGCATAGTCTGGCGTAACTGTTACCTCATTGAACCGCTCTATCGTGGATCTGAAGAGCCATTTAATCCACTTTAGCAAAACTCTGAGGTACCGAAGCTCATCACTTTTGGCAGCAACTCAGTTCCCAGTCTGAAGGGAGCAACCCACTGTTTTCTGTACCATGTACCATCACACTGTAAACTGCTGCAGTGCACCATGAAGGTCACACGTTGATGAAACCAGCAGAAGTACATCATTAACGTAAAAATCTGATACGCATACAAGATCTTAGTCCTCAGTGAACATCAGAATATTACATACATTCACATGCTTGGTGCTTTGAGAAGAATGGGGGACCATGGGACATTTGAAGGGGGAACTCCAGATCAGGTGGGAAAACCCGGTTTCAGTGTAACCACAGAAGTCTACCAGTAGATATTTCCCAACAGTATACACACAGTCTTAACCACTGGCATGCACGCTCAAGAATTAGGCTGCGTCTGTTTGAAAGAGGAGGATAGTGTGCATTAGGCTTAAAGCTAACCTGACTCATGTGGATACAACCAGGATGTGTGGAGTTGCAAAGCCCTGCAATCACTATTGACTGGTCACAGTGAGAAATGCATTATTTACTGCGGAGTGCTCAGTGAGTTTAGTTCTTGAGTGGAAAGCATACCATATCAGATCCTGAGAACATAAGCAGGCCCTTGACGATAAGATCTGCACACTGTAGAGCACGCGCCTTCATATGCAGTGCTGTAACTGTATGGCTGAAGTAGAAGCTTGGACAAGGCTTGAGAAATTCACATAAAGTGAATTGGGCGGGATGGAACAAAACATTCTTTGTTAGCCATACTGACCATGCCAGCCTTCACATGCTCACACCAACATGCATGAAACCAGCAGTCAGCAGTCACTAATGACAGTTTGCGTGAACATATGTGTTCATGCGCTGCATACATGTGTGACCGAGTGCATGCTTACGCGGGCATGTGCATCCCTCCCCGTCTCCGAGTGTCTGAAGTGTCTCCATGTGGGAATGTGGCTCCGCTTCAGACTCCCACATCTGCCCAAACCAAAACAATGTCTCCCAAATAAAGATACGCTCCACAGCCCCCATCGCTCTCTCCCCGTCTCACTCTGTCTCTCTCTAAGGACTCCTTCATTCTTTCACTCCTCCTCCTCCTCCTCCTCCTCCATTCACTCCAGCGCAGTCTCTCCATATCTTGACACATTCTTCTCTCTAGGTCTTGTAGTTAATGGCCAGAGTACATGTGAGAAATTTCTCCCCGGCTGTATTTCTCACACGAGGCCTGAACGCCCACTGAGTGATCCCAGAGGCTCTCGACTCAGCTTCAGACCTCCTGGGAACGAGGTTAGCGTCACAGCTTTGGCTGAGGCCTATTGATAACAGGCCGCAACTACAGATGCGCCATGTAAATAGCTTTAGCTTCCTTAGAACTAAGGCTCAAATTGTCCCATCAGTATATTTCATTCATTCCTACAGCGCTGACACTCTTCTCTAGCTGTTCAAGCCTTTGGATGTACAGGATAAAACTTGATACATTTCAAATTACTCACAACCTTTTCCATAAAAGTTGAGGGGAAGCAGGATACAGGACACTCACCAGGGCTGCTACTGATTATCATATTATCATTATCATGCTGATCATATGTATTTGCTGATTAATCAATCTGTCAATTAGTCTATGAATGTCTATAATCAGTCAGACAAAAGTAAAAAATGACCATCACAGTTCCTAAAAGCCCAAGGTGATGCCTTTAAATGTCTGCTTTTAGCTAAAACCCAAAAGATATTCAGCTCACAATCAGTAAGTTATTATAATAGTTTTTATGAATGATCATTTATTAATGTCTCAGCTCTTATATCAATACTGATAGTTTATATATATATATATATATATATATATATATACATATATATATGTATATATATATATATATATATATATATATATATATATATATTTAGTCGGCAAAGTTTATATTAATTATATTAATTGTCTATCAGCCTCTAATACAAAGCTAAATTGCTTTCTCTACACCCTCTGATACAGTAGGTGGCAAAATGCACCTTTAAAGCTGGTTTGCCATCAGAAGAAGAAGAATGCAGTGTGGGCTTCACGGCCAGGCATGTGATCGCTGATGTGGACAAGTTTTACAGTTCCAGAGGGAGACAACATGATGGCCACGGAAGGTTTAATCGTCGCTCTTAGCTTTCTACATCTTGGCATTTCTTGTCCTCAGATATGCATAAACTAGAAGTTATGAACTTCATTAAGACACAAAATGTGAAATGATTGGTTCTTCTCGTCATCAGCCATGAGAAGCAGGTAATTATCCAGTATAGGTATTGGCTGAAAAAATCCACACCATGCGTCCTTATCTACACAGCTCAAATAACGTAACATTTTTAAGTATAACCACAACATTAACTGTCACTAGCCTCCATGAGCTACTGGTCGTGTATATTAGAGAGAATCCGAGTGCACTTGATTTCTTATCAATTCGACTTTGATATGTTTCTTGTTTTAACATGTACATTGTGTCCATTTAATGGATTTCGACAATTTGCAAGAAGATCCAAAATGTGTGTGATCTCATTTCTCCATCTTGCTGGACTTCAGGCTATGTTCCTGTGGCATGGATATAATAACTGAAATATAGATTGAGCCTCAGATACAGAGCCTGTTCATTCCTGTGAAAGCTGCTCAGTTGTGCATGAGCAAAAAAGCTTGACTCCCTGCTTTTAGAATCACACCGATGTTTTTGAAAAAATGAAAGAGATTTAAATATATCATCATTTCAGAGTGAACTATTCAGAGCTCCATGTTGAGCTGAGAACTAAACTTGAGATTCAACAGGTATCAGATTTGTATTAATCAGTGACAGTGACAGTACATCATAGTGATTAAGTGATGTATTGTGACAATGTCTTTTCTCACAGACACTGGCATCAGCATTTGTGTGTGAACTTCCCGGTAACCCGGAGATATGCCGGTGTTGCCACAGAAAAGGAAGGTGGAGGTATTTCAGAGTGAATAATAGGAAACAGACACTTCCCCTGTCTGTCACACCTCTGTTCCTCTGACATGGCGAGGGAGGAGAAGAAGTGAGCAGGGAGAAAAACATCACAGTCTGCATTCACTGTGTGCCTCGACACTGTTGAGCAGAAGTTGCAGACTAGAGATGGCCCACCCTCTCACATCATGAAGAGACTTGTGTGTGACTGTGTGCTTGCTTGTGGCTGTTTACAGCTCTGCTCCAGTATGTATACAGCTGGAATTTGTTTGGTTTCTCCTCAAGGCGTGCGTGCCTGTATACAGTATGAAATGTCTGAACAGTGTAGCTGTGCCACCCTCATTTTGAAATGAAGTGAAGACATGATTAGGTTCACACTGAAAACATGTTGCAGGTATCTCTTATTTGATCATTTTCCTCTTAGGTAATAATGACTGAAGCAGAATTTGATCAAGCAGTTTCTCGGGGAGCTCACAGGTTGTTCATAGAGGGAGCAACGTAGCATCAGTAACAGTGGATCACAGTATCGGTTACAAGTGGTAAAAACCTTGTGAAAGATGTTTAATATCACCTTCTTGACTGTTTGACTGATTTGGCAGACTAACATACATACCTTTTTTTCATGACTTGGCTGAGACCAACCTGTTCTCTGCTTTTATGACAGTGTAGTCACCCCTTTGGTGTTATTTGTATAGGCGATCTCCGAGTGCAGTGGTAGAAAGAGTCGATGTTGGGAGACGGTTCGGGTGGCTGGATGGATCACACACTGGACCAGGAGTCCACTATTTGACCCAGTGCGAAGGTTGACTTTTTTGAAAGTTATGTAATGGAAGGTATCCTGCTACCTGTATGTTACGTAGTCATTGAAACCCAGAGTCGGATCCTTTCCTAAACCTGACTAGGTAGTTTTTGTGGTTTAACCTAAACAAGCTGTGGCCATTTCACAATGTATAACAGTGCAGAATTCAGAATGTGTCAAAATATGTGAAATGTCTGTCAGCAAGCTATATTTTGAAAGTGTATAATGTGATACAGACAGAACTGCCACCAGAGAGACACAGTTTGAAGTTTAAAGCCACAGACAGAGCTGCTGTATCTGTCAGGCTGAGACTGAGACCGTGTTGCTGACACAAATAGCAAACTACACCAATCACAGCATTCTGTCTGTCCTGACCTAAATGATGTACATAGGTGTTCCCTATGAGTAGCTAGGGATCGACTTCAGAGTGTACCGTCTGATAGAACCAACGCAATTTTGTTTTGGCCTAACCATGTTCACAGTTGAGCGTGGAAGAGTCATCTGGGCTCACACTCTGGGGTCAAAGTCACAGAACACACAGAAGACAAAAAATTAACATTCTAGTGTTTTCGTCAAGACGTCGTGAGGCGTCCAATATGTTGCTTTCTATGTCATGTGATCATGAATAAAAAACTGAGCTTCTTTTTGTTAATTATGTCTTTTGGGTTGCGTTCCAATTAATTTGACCAAATTTTGTCGACAGCCCAACGGCTACGGGATAAAAGCAAAACACTTTCCACACCCAGTGCTCGGTTGTTGTTACCGACGCCCCGTGATATTGATCAGTGTGATATTGCACAGTTTGATTCACACTCTCTCCACATGATAACTAAATTAAACTTCATGGATGACTGAAGCGCCTTAACAGTGATAAGGACACTGTTGTACATCCAAAAAAACCCTCAACTTAAGTCCTATCAGACAGATCCGACATAAAGACATTGTAGCAGGATGTGTTTGAGTGAATTTACATCTTGTGATGACATGTGTGATCAACATGTTGGTGCTGACGGGATGTATTGTGCAGCCACCATTTACAGAGTAATTGCACAGTCAAATAATCGCACATTTTATTGCACGGGAAATAATTGTGATCCATTGTTACTGTTGTGAATCATGTTTTGGCAGTGTTTGGTGCTGAATTCACCTGCAGGATCATCTGGAGTATCAAACTACATGAACTGCATAAAGACCTTGTTAGGCCTCTGATGCTGTCCTGTAGCATCGCTCCCACATCATCAGCAGCTCATGTTCATGTTCAGGAACCTCTCCGCCTCTGTATCCTTCCAGCTGGAAACTGGACAGCTGCTCTTACAGACCTTGACCCCTGCACACTGCACACTTCCTAAATCCAGATGTTTCCACAGAGGTCACCAGAGGTCAACTTTTAGTTGAAGTCACAGCAACATGATAAAGTACTACATGGCATCAAAAAGCTCATTCACAGCCGCGCCATGCAAAATTGCACATGTCCACACGCTGACGCACTCTGTCACAAGTCAGGAGGTGCTGAGTCACTCAGGCATGTGTGAGGACAGCTAAACGTTAGTCCTCTTCAGTAATCCAGGCTGTTGAAACTCTGGACCACTGAGGCTGCACATTGCTCCTCCTCCACACAGCCAGTGAGTGGGTGACCTGCGTTTCACCATCCATGTGATCTCAGACAGCGACAGTTGCATCTGATGACTCACCTTTTCAGGACAATCGGTGTCTGTGTAGAAACGCTGCTAAACTGCTGAACGCCGACGACTCAGTGTTTGGTTGTTGCTCAATGGTGGAAATATTTACCACTAAAAATACTTGTTCTTCTGACATCGGGGAAAGATTGAACTTATTCTGTATGTTGACACCCAGCCGAGGTTGCAATTAGTTATTTTATTCCATGGATGAATTTAAACAACATTGCACTTATCGAGTTGTGTATGTTTGGTCTTTAGAGAGTTGTTTTAGGATCCAAATATTCATTTTTAATCGCTGTTTCTCTTCCCTGACCTTTAAATGATGTCAGGTTTTCAATCCTTTATTGTGAAGTAAATTATGCCACATGTATTTTTACCAGTCAGAAAATGCCCTGTCTTTGAACTTTAGAAGAATTCACGAGTGCAGGTCTGAGCTGAGGCTGTTAAAATCAAGGTGAAAGGCTAACAGTCAAGTTTACTACACTGTTGTTATTCTGTGACTGACCTCAGAGCAAGGCTGGCTATTTATTTAAAAGCATTTTCCAAAGGGATTTAACAAATTATTCTTGGTTTTCCAGGCAGAGAGCCAGTGTCACTGAAATAGAGAGACCATGAGGTATTTTATTTTCCATAATAAGAGATGCTGTGTGTGTTTGGGGATGTGTGGGAAATGTCTATAATCTGAGAAAGAAAGGGCTGGGATCTGTTTATAATACCAGGAAGACCATTGAAGTATTTGGTTTCTTCTTTTTTAGCATCGTAAACATTTGACATACTACAGTTCTTCTGCAGCCACAACACAGTGAAGCCAAGTTGATTAAAGGAAAAGTTCAAATATCCTCAGGAATATTACCAATGTGCAAACCAATGATTGGATTCAGCGGGTAGATATTAAATAACTGGAATCATGATTTTGACTTCTAATATTAATTTATTTTTGTGTTGAAGTATCCATTTTTGAACTTATAGGGCCCTTTTTAAACGATCTATGGTGCCTGGTCTAAGGCACATGGTGTAAGTGCAGTCAGGTGCAGGTCAATGTTGCTAGTAAATCAGCAGATCATCTGGGCACAAAGTAAGGCGCACAGCAAAGGGGTTGTATTTAGCTTCATTATCACCTAGGCCAGGAGAAAATGTGTGTTCTGGGTGGGCGGGCCACCACCACTGGGCAACCAATCAGAGCATCATGTCCCATTTCTTTTAGGAGCCAGGTGCGGCTCTTAAAGGGAATCGGAGATGGGAATGGGAGAAGAGCATTGCTATTAAACAGTGGCACTCATCTTCACTGAGGGAAAGGGATGTGATCATCTGTCCATTCAACAACACTGTTGGACTGCATATGAAAAAAACACTGATATTAAACAGAGGAGGAGGAGCGCTGCTGCTTCTCTCTGTGTATCTGAATCTCAGTCTGTGGATCAGACGGGATGGGATCATAAAAAGTCATCCTGATCAATAACAGGTTTGATGAGAGAATGAAATACATCCTTAATGAGGAAAATAGTTTGGAGTGAAGCAGCTGTGCTGATAACTCCTGACATCCTGGTTAGAAAATATTTATAACAGAAGCTAAAAGTTGAATTCTGTTCCCTCTGGAGAGTTTCCTCTGTACTGTCAAGTTTATAACTATGGCCTTTACTTTTGCTGTTTAAATGTGACATAACTGAGCATGGAAACAGTCAGATAACTGAAAGCAGCCTCTCTAATTATAGAATCAGTACAGAGTGTACACATGTTGTGAATCGAGCAGACATGAAATAGAAGTTGTAACAGCTGATGTTGTTGTGCCACCCGGGAGCAGTGCAACAAGCTGTGATCACAACGTTGTCTTGTTGACAAACTGTTGTTTACTGATACAAATTGCAGATTAGACATGGAACAACATCAGCATTCATTTATACTCATGATCCTTGATAAATGCTCGTCTAATATTCACTCTCCTTTTAGCTCTCTTTTGGTTTACTGGTCAACTTCAACTCATCTCTACCATGTTTACTAGCTAGTTGCTAACTAGTTGCTTGTTGCAAACTCTACCTGCCTGCTGTTTGGCATTTGGAAGGTTGTGTACAGTAGGTTTATTGGAGCTTTAAAGTTTCCTGAGAGTGGTGGGACTGATCTCAAACCAAAACAAAGCTGAATGTCACACCTCACACCTCACTAAATCTGTTGATTCATTTGTAACATAAAAACATTGATAAGAGCAGCTTCCTTGTTAAGTATTGAGCAGAATAATCATGATATGATTTATTTTTTTTGCTTTTCTCTCTGTCCATCTCTCAGTACGGTAATAATTGAGTCTGAGGAATTCTGACCTGTTATTAACATCTGTCCTGAGTGATCCGGTCACAAGTAGACAGCTCTAAGTCGTCAGTTCACACCTGACATTATTGTGTGTCTCAGTATGTGTCAGAGTGACCACCTGTGATCAGATGTCACTTCCTGCTACATATGAAATAAACTCATCCATCACTGGAACAAACAGACACCATGTTTTTTTTTTTCATTTACAAGAAAGGCCCAACTAATGAAGAATTAGTCAGAGACAGAGTTTCACAAAGTTTTTAAATCAACAACTTACTAAAATGAGACATTTGTTGACGGAGTCTGGGGACAAAGATGTAGCCTTTATTGGTCACGGTAAAATTGGACATGGTTAGCGTCGATAAAATGTTATCTTCTTTCATGAAGTGATTGTAAACTTGTGATGGGATCACTCAGGACTGAGGTTGATACCAGTTCCTAACAGTCTCTGTGTTGTTCTGTATTTCTGCCTGAATGTTGCAGCCGTTTCTGTTTCATCACTGACGTTTTTATGACTGCTGACTTCTGAGTGACGGCCACATTTCCTCTTTTAGGGACAATTAGAAGTTATTTTAGTCATAACAAAATCATGTATATCAACAGTAAATGCCACTTGTCACTCACTCACATTAAAAGAACAAGGGCTGTAACAGCTGTGATGTTCCTTAATCCATCACATACGAGATCGATATCTCCACCAACAGTAATGCCCACACACTAATTCAGCAGCATTGAGATTCTAGCTACCATTTTCAGTACGGGATGCAGTTACAATCACAGATGCTTCATTCTTCATTCTTTGCTACAGTAGTTTTAGAGAGACAGGTTTATGTTGTGTCATGTTGAATGTCAGCGTGTTGTGGTGGCAGAGCGATGAAGATGTATTCTTTAACCACAACCACATTTAAATTCCACTCTGGGTTTTAGTTGCATGTCACTCTTCTTCTTCTTCTTCTTTACTGTCAGCCTTATGTGAAAATGCCTTCAATCTTAAAAAAGTTGTTGGAAGTTGTTTTAGAAAATATAGGAAATCATTCATCTGAGCAATCTGGACATAATTATAAAAAAACATCCCCCTCATATTCATCATATTTAGTATCTGATGGTGACATTTTAATGAAAGCACATTTCACCAGCCCACAATCTATTGGTGAAGAAAATGATCGCGCTCCTAGACTCTGTTATCTTATCTGCGTGTTTCTCAAATGACTGCTGTAATGACTAACACAGGTTGACTTAAAAGTTCATCTCTCACACTGGAGTAGAGACATGTTGAGTGTCTGCGGAGCGCACAGACAGCAGCAGTGATTGTTGTGGTCGCTCCTCAGTCATCGCAGCCCGGGATGAGTCCTTGTGTTCTCTGCCAGGGGCTCTTCTGGCATGCTGTGAATGTGGAGCCAAAGGCAGTCTGAAGTTTAGAAGGTTAACCATCTGGAATGGTGCATTATTTAATGTTGCATATGCTGAGACAAGCTGGCTCTGAGATCCGTCACGCTTCCCACCAACAAGGTGCTCCCATTCTCTCACTCATGTGTGTTTATTTGATGTGCCTGACAGGACTGTCAGGTCTGTCACACACTCTGTCAGGGAGGAGAATTTAAACTCAGTGTTCAGTCGAAGCGTTGCTCCGTTTTGAAGCAGATCTGTGGATGTTTCAAGAGACACAAACTGCCACACGAGACGCAGAAACACTTTTTTTTTTAAATTGTATCACTGGAAACCAACCACGTCAACAACCTAAAACGTCTTCATGTCCAAGATTTTTGCATATTATCTGCGTCCCACTCCCATCTGCCTGCCTGCTTCTGAGAGCCATAACTGCTTAGCTTGGAGGAAAAACAGTACTGTGGTGTCATTTCACTGATAATGAACACGTGACCAAACAACAGTAAGTCTGAAGGAAAGTCACCAGGAAGAGTGACCCTGGATCGGAATCTGGTTGAACCGAGGTATTTTAGCTGTTCAGGGACCAATGATGATAATACAACCTCATGTAGCGTTGGCTCATAGAACGATGCTCGATTTTTATATGACACCTGCATGTGATGAAGTTTGCTACAGCAGCCAAAAGCAGACATTCTTGTTGAGTTTAACAGTTATTTTTCCAGCAAATTCACTTTTATTTTGTTCTGCATGGATACCACAATATATGATAAGCCATCCATAGCCATTAATGTCCACATGACCCGTCCCTAAACTCAGTAGGTGACTTTTAAAGGCCGATAACACCAGTCATCATAGTGGTCATCATAGCCAAAAAGCTGGACTTGAAAACAATGCAAAGCCGGCAACCAACGGCCAACGCGCTCATATGTTCTGTGTTTGCGTGAGAGGAAATAAGTCTCCATTCCACCAGGTGTCAGTAGTCTGTGTTCACCAATCAAAAAGGGAAACTAGATGACTCAGGACTGCGGACATAAAAAGGGTTGTTATGTTAAGGCTGATGTGTTTTTTTACACAATATATAGCTACTTCTAACCGAGAGTATGTCTGATAAAAAATTGCAAATGGCGCCGGCGTTGTCAGCCCTCAGTCATTTGGCTGTTGGTCTCATGGATACTGCAGCGTCAGGCTCAACTTTCCCTTTCTTTTTCCGTTTTCCGTCTCATCTGATGATTTGCTTTGCTTAACAGCCAATCAGAGTGATTTCTCTCACCGACTAGTCCACCAGTGCAGGACACACCAAAAGAACACTAGGGCCATGTTATATTACTGAGTAACAGAGTAGTTGAACATTTTGGGAAGCATTCAATTTTAAAGCATAAACGGTGGGAGCAGCGGAAAACAGTTGGCCACAAAAATGAAGTGAAAAATCCTTTAAAGTCCTCTGAAGTTCAGCTAGTGAGTCACATGCAAACAGATGGAAATAAATAAATCAATAAAAAAACAATTATGCACGTTTTTAAAAGGTAACATACAGCATGTACATTCCTGTGCTTCAGAGGCCGTGGTAGTTGTATTTTGTGAAGTCGGAAAAAAGCCAGACTCTCTGTTTTTTCGTTTTTCCTCTCGTCTACTCTTTATACTGATCTGGGTTAACCCGTTCTGACTCCAGCTCTGCACTGCACACACAGACAGGAGATTTGTATTGATCCGGTTATATCACTCTCTGAGCTCAAACAGTTATGTGTATTACCCAAAAATGTTGAGTTATTCCTGCTCTGGAACAGTGGTCACAGAGCAGCTGGGGGCTGAGGAGGACATTCTGAGCCATCTCAGACTCCACTTTGTATGTATTGAGTTTCTTCTAATTTTATTTTAATTTAATGGAGACTGTAAAATAAAAAAGGTCACGTGACCTTACACCTTTTTACCACAGTAAAAGTCACTAAAAAGATTGCCGATACTCAGTCTATCCCTATTGCCTAACATCTATAGAGTTTGTATATCTTGTATATCAGTAGGGGCCAGCTATTCATTTTTGCCGTGGGGGCCCCCTCACAGATCAGTCTGCTCCTGCTTTCCGCCACTTACACACTAGAGCAGTGGAAGCAAATGTGCCATGGTCCATGTTTTGTGTGAAGGACACCATGCCTCTGCACACACTCATGTTCTGCAGCACTTGACTCTGCTGTAACTGTAACTGTGGTTTGGCTCTGTTATTGACTTTTTTGTCTTCCATTTCTTCTTCAGAACATAAACATGTGATCCAGTGTCACTGACACGATTGGAAAGGGCTCATATTTTTCTCTAATGGCATGTTGGAGTTTATCTATAGTTTCATCCATGACTACTTTTCACTGCTGTAGGAAATTACAGCACTATTCAAAGGCACACGAAGGACAAATATAACAGTGACCACCGAGACCATCAAAGGGAAAACATTGCTGCCATCCTGTCAGAGACTGTGTAATTACATGCAGTCATAAGTCACCCGGGGCTGACATGGATTCATAGTCTCCAGTCCTGTGGGACCAGAGAGCTCTGGTTCTTCTTCTTGTGAGGGCAGAGAATGACTTCAGTCTCTGAGGTGATCCAGCTTTTACCTCTGGGGACAGTGTTTGTGTAAATCAATACTTCCTGCTGCATGATCACCACTAAAAAAGGCTAATGAGATGGTAAATATCTGTGAAGCAAAGTTTTCCTACAGCTGATATTGTCCATCCATCCTCTACTGTGAGTCAGTGTCTTATGATAATGAGTATTCCTGTTTCCCATCATCCACCCTGGTCCAAGAGAGTTCAGATGTGTCAGGTTCATTCATTCCTGGTTTCCTCAATCATAGCCATTTCCTGTCCTCGTTCTTTAGCATGCAAACAGCTGCACTGACCCAGAGCCTTCTGATTGGTTCAAGAACATCAAAGATTCTGCCATGGTTGGACCTTTGTCTGGCAGTCTGGACAGCATGCTGAGTCTTATCTACTGGTGCTGAAAACACTGCAGCAACAACCAAACAGCGTTCCTGTCAACAGTTCTACCTGGGCAGTTTTTAAATCCCCACTCCAGTGTGTTTTGATATTTTGAATTTGATCATTCTTGACAATGTTTTATATTTTTTTTTGTTTTTTAAATCAAGCTTTTGCTAAAATGGAATGGACTATATTAGAATATATGAGTGGTCTTGCTCCTTTAAGAACAGGGCAGTTTGAATGAATGAGTGGAGAGTGACGGAGTCTCCAGCTACCTCAGTTATTAGGAGAATGCTGCAGCGCTGTTTTACTGTGAAGCTCCAGAAATGTTTTGTGGACTACAAAAAATGATGGCTGGATTTTTATTCTTGGGTGAACAACTTGTCCCTTTAATGTTTTATGGATTCAAAATAAATATTACAAAGAGCAATATTTGACCTTGTCTGCAGTGCTCTGTCAGCAGTTTTTCTGATATAATTTTTTTTCATAGTGTCTATTAAAGATGGCTCGTTTGCGAAAAAATCAGTTTGAAGGAAGGACTCTTTAACACGAACGAACCAACCTTATTCCACATTTCACTTCTCTTTCATTCTTTCTTTCGTTCTCACAGACCAGTCACTGTGTTGTTCACTGTTTAGTTATCAGAGTGGTGAGGAGGACTGAAAGCCAGCCAATCGTATGTTGAGTCTAGGACACTGTCGTCGAATTTTAGCCAATGAGAAACAGGAAAGCATAGCAACCGTTTCCATGAAAAAAACCCCATTTCATTTAGTTCGTAGCTCATCGTTCTCGCTCAGTCAGTCAGTCACTTTCAATACATGTCAATTTAATGTCAAGGTGGATATACATATTATCCACTGTTGTGTTGTCTAAAAGTACACATAATCATGAAGTTGCAGCTATGTATTTGCCTTGAACTACAGTGTTATGCTGACCATAGCACGATCGTTTGAGAACGAGGGGCTGAGAACTGTGCTGTGCTAAACGACGTTGTACCGGAAACGCGGCTAAACGAACGAACGAACTAACTAACTAACGAACGATATGAACTAATGATAAGAACGATTCTTCCTGCCGAACTGACTGACGGGAACTGAATCTCGACATCGAACGATGAGATCCAGCTCTGGCGTCCATGGGGAATATGTAGGGGAGGGGCTGCGACTCCGTCATTGTGGTGTCTAATCTAATCCAAAGCAGAGCATAGGGATGATCTATACACTGAGTAAGCTAGTTAACCAGACTGGCACATTTGCGGCATATATTAGAGCAGTCTGATCCACTACTTCCATATTTTTTCTTCTTTTTTTGTTTTGAAAATAAATACAAAAATAAATAAATGAAATCTATATTGAGCATGTGTTTGGGAGCATCATGACCACAACCAGCATGCAGAGAAATCGAACACTTGGCAGGCTTTCAATAGTTACGATTGTGAAGTTGTGATTGGACAGTCTCTGTTCAGATATGGGTTTAGTGAATGGTCATTACTGTCTATGACAGTTGCCAAGCTGCCTCCTCCTCTTACTGTGTTGTGTTGAATAACAATATATCCTGCAGACTGGATTGAGTTTCATTGCACTTAAAACAAGCGTCCTCTAGATGCTTGAGTGACTTGGCTTGGTCCTGATATGTTACGATGTGGTGTAAGTGTAGCTGATATGGAATTTCATCTGACTCTCCCAAGTCTCCAAACAGCATCTCCACAATGTGTTACAGCGGCCTCAGCCTGTTGTTTTCCTGCTAATCAGTAGCAGATGTGTGCAGCTTGCCTACATGCTCTCTTGTGTTCTCGTGCTGTATGTTGGAGCTCGGGGTCTCAGTCCGACTGCAGAGCCGCTCTGTTGTTCTTTGTGCAGCAGCGGCGCAGCTCAGCCTGCTCTGCCATGATGTCATTGGTTGCTGGTTGTGAAATGCTTGAGGAAATGAGAACCTCATTGAACTCGAGCTGAGTGCTGCACATTTTTACTGCGTCTCTTGTGTAGTCTCTTCTTCAGTGGTCCAGTTTTTTACTTCTTGTAACTGCAGCAGTTCTGGCAGACCTCTGACAAATAAATCTGTGTCTTGGATCCAACGATGTGTTTAAGTTCACCTCCAATGTGCTGATGAGCTCATTTATGGTTGTTAATGTTTTAATTGTTTTTCTGTTTTGACAGAAGACAGCATCCCTGAGTCAGCTTCCTGTTGAGGACCTCAAGGACCCTCTGCCTCCTCAGTGGAGATGCTACATGTCTCCACAAGGGCGGCGATACTATGTCAACACCACCAACAATGGTAAGAGGTGATGAAATGACCAAGACACATTTTGCTCTTAAAAGGGATGCATATTAATCACAATGTCTGTAGGTGAACTGTAGAACTACAGCCAGGGTGTGGTTAGTGTAGCTTAGCATAAAGTTGGAAAATTAAGGAAAAAAGCTTGTCTGACTTTGACCAAAGTTTAAAAATATGCTTGCTATCACCCTGAAACTGTTTCAGTTACATAGTGACTTTAGTTAGGTTCCTGGCAGAAGTTTCTACAGTACTACTACTCACAGCTGCAGTACTCACAGCCAGTGCAGGCTGGTGTTGTTCACTATGACATAGTTTTAGAACGTAATGGATTCTAGACAGGTTGTAAACAAGCCCCAACTGCTTGCTGTTAACATACTTCACTGCTAAACCACAAAGTCAGTCTGACATTGTGTTTGCGGCTACACTTACCTACTGTGCGTACTGTAGTTAATGTGCACACAGTCTTCCCGTGTAGTGAGTGGAATTATCACCAGAATTTGTGGTTTGCTGCTGTTTGTTTTATATAAAGTTGGTTTTGAAAAAGCTCAAACACGTATCTGTGAGATCACTCCTGAGACTCTCTCACTGACGTGCTTAGAAACATTCATTTACCAGTTTTAAATCTGTTACTTCGCACAGATTTCCCCAGCTACACCTTGGATTAAGAATCAAACATCATTTTTCATTAAAAATGTTCCATGGTGGAGCTTGTATTTATCAGAAAAAAGACACCTGAGCAATTTCATCAGTCGGTAATGGAGTTAAACTTCCACTCTGTCGGCACAGCAGGGATGGTACCAGTGAGAGACAGGGGGCGTAGAGGAACTGATGCTGCTGATAGTGCCTTGTTTCTGTCAACACAATCACCACTCAGTTTCTCCCTGTGCACACACAAACACACATACACACACACACACACACACACACTGGCACAGAGACAGCTTAATGCCCTCTTCTGTTCCGCAGACATGGCAACATAGCCTGTCTTTACTATCCCTGGGTGACCTCACTGTAAAACCTGACTGATGATACTAATATCAGGTCCTGGCAGCTCTCATGTGTCTCTGACTTCAGGATGTAATAAAGCTTTAAGGTGTACAATCACAGACACAGTGCTCACCAGTCACACAGACAGATTGACAATTTGCCCACCTGTAGGAACATTTCTGCATTCTTATACTTATACTTTTGTGTGGCACATCAAAACTAACCTCAGAGTCTTTCACGGCAAAATATTCGCAGCTTGGCGATGTAGGGACAACTTTCAGGGATGGATTGCTAAGCTAACATGCAATCCGGGACTCACGAGTGCCGTTCAGGCACTGCTTCCTTATATTCTATCTGTATTGTGCTGTTTACTCCCTCCTTGCATTTTGTTCACGGGTTTGTGCTTCATTTTATTCAGTAAGAGTTTAATTGAAAAGGGGAGAAATACACCTGAGCTAACAAAAGGGGACACTTAGCAAGGAAGTTAATGTAACTTATTTAAAGATGTATCTTATTCAAAAGATGTTTTCCTAAACCGAACCAAAATTTGGTTAGGTTAGGTTTAGGAAAACATCTAACCTAATCTAAACTTAACCTAAACCTAACCAAACTATTTGATTCTGTCTCCTGGGTGAAAGTCCTGTGGTTGTTTTAAGCATACATCCACCCCCACCTCCTCCTTATGCAGAAGTCGTCGCTCTTTATTCTATGACACCTGACTTCCTCCATTGTTGCTGTAGCACACACTTACTAATATCATATTTTTGCATCATTGATGACAGCTTTTGGAATCTATAAAATAAGGCATTTGTCAGTGTGGAGTTGTTTGAGGATAGCACCCTGGACTGTGGTGCGGACTGAACAACCGGACTGAGCCTGCTAATAAAAGTTGGTTTTGGTCGGCTTCCAGTTGAACTGTGGTGTGAAAGGAGAGCAGTCCATCCAAAGCAGTTCATTATAATCATGTGATTTTACGATGACTTCGAGAGCTAAACTAAAGTTAAATCCATCTGCTGATCATGACTTGTTAAGAAAGAGATCTCTTTACGAATGCACTGTCAATATTTACGCAGGATCTTTAGCTAGCTGTGGTAGCATGTATGCATGTCAGGACATGAGCGTGTCCCTGACACATGAGTGAAACCCAGCATCAACACAACAGTTATCCTCCCATAATATTACAGTACAAAATGCCACTCTCTATCTGCTTACTATGTACTGTATATATCATATGGTCTATGAGTCTAGTTACAGTCATGTTTAAGAATGCTCATTATCATTTATTTCTTTGTGACACCCCACAAAATAAATACGTACAGTGCAAAATCACTCTCAGCTGTCAGAATTTACTTCTCAACTTGAGTCCGTGTAGCACTAATGATTCAGACTGACATCAAGAAAACTGTTACCTGTCAGTCTCTATGACTTACAGGTCCTGCTTCGTTTGTGAACCTGAAGCAGATGATACCACGATGAAGCGAGCTACAGGTGTGGAAGCGCCTTTTATCACTCAGCCGTGCCATCAAAGATCTGCTCACCCGCATCCTTCGCGTAACAAGGATTGTTGTGGCTTAGCAGTTGCTTCAGAGTGTAGAGTGCGGCCTCCACCGACCACACAGGCCAGTATGTCACCAGTTTGCATGGAGGATATGCTGAGTCATCATCATCATTTGAGGGCCACATGCGCTGAAACTATCTAAATCCTCTTAATCTAAAGTAAACAATCTGACACAGACAGGTTACTGCTGTACGCTAACGTTAGATATGCAGCAGCCATACATGTGAAGCAGACTTTAATTAATGTCATGTTTTTCAATGTAGACTAAGAGACTAACGTTGCATCAGAGATATTAGTAGTTCTCCACTCCATGAAACACCTTCCACACATTACTATGGCGGCGAGAAAATATGCGTTAACTTTAATCTTTGCCGCCCCGTCGTGACGTTAAAAGTTGAAACAGCTGATTTTACCGCAGGCTGACAAGTGTGGCATTCAAGTCACGTCTAGTCTCACATAGCCAGACCTCCCTCATCTCACCCCTTTTCACTTTAACTAGTCTCAAATATACAACGTGTCCACAATAGAGACAGGGCACTGAAGGCAGCCAAGCATGCAGGATCAGAAACCAGTCAGTTAATGTTATGTTACTTAATACTGTACTTACCAATGTGACACTCTCTCATCTTAATAATCCAGCCACAAAACTATCCATCCATTCATGAAATTAAACTGCACACTTTAGTATCCTCCTTACCCCGGGAATGTGCACAAACATTAAATAATTCATTAACAAGTAATCTGGCCAGTTCAGCCACAGAACAGCTCACCGTCCATTGTCAGTAGAACAGATTCCAATCAATGTAATCCACTCCATCACACGTTTCCAGATCTGTCTTGTTAAAAGTTACTCTGTTTCACTGTAACTTATCATGGAGAGGGTGGGACAGAGAGAGGGCCCTAATGTTCACTTCAACAGTTCCAATAAAGTTAGGACCAAACATGGTTCAATTTCAACAGTGTTACATTTAAAAAAACATTTAAAATATGAATATATATATGTGTGTGTGTGTGTATATTGGTCGATTATCGGCTTTTTCCTTTCACTATATTCCTAAACACTGTCGGTTGACCACTTGTAATGTGGTATTACTAGATACAGTAACAGTGAGACAACATCAAAAACTATGGTCTCTATATAAACCCTGTCAGAATCTGACAGATCTGTTTGTCTTTATGTGACAGGGTGTAAACTGATCCTATTCCAGAGAGACAGATATGACAGGAGTTCCACAATATTTCCTGAGAGAGAAAATGATTAATTTTTCATAACTTTTAGCTCATGAAAACATCTGTATCCTGGCTCATAAATAAAGCAGTATTGTTGCTGTGGTGTTGTAAAAGTGGCCACAGAGGACACAGAAACCCTCCAGGACTTGTTTTCAGTGTCTTCGCTGCGTGATGACTAAATGAAAGCTTGGTCCTGACACACACTCTGACTGTACTACAGCCCGTGGCTCTTTCAAATGCGCCACAGCGCCGGCCGTTTCCAAACAAACCCATCTGATAACATTTTTCCTGAAACATTTGGTATTTATAGCATCTCTGCTATTTTCACCGGGCCTCCCTTTTGTTGCTTTAAAGTTCAGCTAGATTAGATTCTGTCCTGCACGCGTGTTTGGTGTGTGCGTTTGTGTTTCAGCATTGCCATAGTAACAGAGCGTGGGTGAGGGCTGCCTGTCCTTGTGTTGAGCTTGTTTTTTTTCAAGGTTTTCCTTCCTGTGTTGCTGGGTGCAGCAGTGCACGGAGCTGTGGTTTGTACCAGCCGTCTCCTAAGACTCTCCACTCATCCCAGCCTGACCAGTGGGCTGCTGCATAAACACAGCAAACCCAACACTCAACAGTCCCAGCACACATACTGTAGATTTACAGCAGGCAGACAGTCATGGAGGCTGTTTCATATAAAACCATAAAAAGCTTTATAAATAACATGAAGTCCAGCAGAAATGAAAGTGCAAGTTTAATTTTTTTCTGCTGCTGCCCACAGATTTTCCTGTGTAAATGTGCCAGAGAGCAGCCCACCACTCACAACCAGCCACTAACTTTCTATCTAAAATTGGTTTGTTAGTTAGTTGCGGTATGTCACTCTTTTTGGTCACATGGCCATTAAAAGTGAAATAAAGTCAAGCTAATTCTATTCTTTTCGGCAGGGGAACTGTACAGTAGCCTACTTACGTTAGTTTACAGGCTAATTCTGTTAGCTGCTCAGCTAATTAGCCTGTCAGCTGTAGCAAAGAGCGCTGCTGTTGATTCCACTAGCTCTGCTTCTGTAAATCTCTGTCTGAATAGGTGTTGCATGTTCCTGCGGTTTACTGTCAAAATGTGAGTTTGACAAAATTCCATTCATTGTGAGCATTCTAAAACCTACAGCTCCCATTTTACCACTTTCTTTAATGTCAGCGCATCACTTAATTACTCCCGTCTAAAAACATCCCCATCACTCAGCCCTAATCGTCCTGGCACCATGAAGGCATGACCGATCACTTGACTCTTTTTAGTCTGACAAATTGGTGACCTTTTAAGGAACAGTACAACCAAAACTAAAATTCCGGCCCTCATCTCCTCCCCCGTGCTGATGAAAGTCAGGTGAAGTGTCGTAGCCCACAAAACATTTCTGGAGCTTCACAGTAAAACAGTGTTGCAGCATTCTGCTAAAAACTGAAATAGCTGGAGACTTGATTTAAAACGGGAAAAACAACCAAAAAATGAATAAATAATAACTAAAATGGCTCTGTACAGCTCGCCCGGTGTAATCCAAGAGAGCACGCAAATGCTTTTAGCTTAGCAGCTATAATTGATAAATGTCACTAGTTTTTTTTAACGAGCTGAAGCCCTTCACTCTGTGCTTATTTATTAGTTTTGTTAAGTTTGCTGGCTGTCCTTGGGTTCTAAGCGAGCGTCCGGCAGGGGTTTGTTTACATCGGGTTTCTATGGCACCATCGACTCAGCTGTCAGTCCGCAGCGTACACCGGCCGGCCCACTCCAGTGCTTTGTGTATTACACAGCTTTTTTCCACAATAGCTACAGTGAATCTTCTGCTTTTTCTGCTTGTTGTATTGCTGTGAGAGGAGAACGGTAAAGTGCCGTCTGTTACCGGTGTTTCCTCTTCAGATAGTAAAAGGTGTTAATGGGTTGTGATTGATAAGAAACGGAGCCAGGAGGTAGGCGATGCATCAAGCACCAGTGTCATATGGTTATGAATAAAATATAGCCGTGTCAGAGCTAACTAGGGCATTTCTCCTTCTGCGATCAGCGATGTCTCGCCTCACTTGTGGTGTAGTTGGCGGACAGTAGGCTGATGCCAGGCTATTTTCGTTTTTAGACCTGCTGTTGATTATTTTCATTCATACATTCACTTCCACACATCTGCTACTCCGCACTGACTGTCTCCCACTGTCAGCCACCGAGTCATTGCTCCTCTCTGGTGGGTCTGAACCAGTCGATTGAATATGACTGACTTTGGTGAATCAGAAAAGCATCAGTTCATGTTTTCATGTCCCAGAAAAGATCCTCCCGCAGCATCAATCACTAGATGCTGCATACTATCATTGAATTCACATCAAAACGACCCATGACAGGCATGAAAAAGGTGAATAAACTTGGGTTTATATTCCACAGTAAAGAGCATCAAGACAATTTAGAGTGATTGACATTAGACTTTAGCCGGTCTGTGACAATGACACTGATATGAATCACTCTTGGATCTCGAGGCATGAATCTAGCAGGTGCCAAGTCTGATCTCTTACCTTCATAACAGCCTGTCTGACGGAAATGATCAACAATCTGCATTTTGGAATGTTGCCTAAAAACTGAACCTGTTGCACTCAGGTGTCAAACTTTATACTGAACAAGTGGGCCTTCACATCTCCACACCTAATGTGACTCGTGAAAAATATAAAAAGCTGTTTGATTTGATTCCTGTATTGATTAGTTAACTCAATTTGTCTTTTCAGTTGAGCTTCCTGGCTTTGAATCAGGCATGCTGGGGACCATCCACACACTAAATGTAGCATAAATCGTTTTTTGAATGTTGTTTTGACTGCCTTCCCTTTGGCAAGGCAGACAGTCACAATAACAAACAATTTCCCCGAGCTAAGTAGATTACGCTATATATTTGTGCATTAATATCCTATTTTTCTCCCAGTATTGATGTGTTTATGACAACCTAACGGAGGGAAATTGAGACATTTAGGGCCAGTGAGTAAAGGCTGTGCGCTGGTGCTGTGCATCAAACGGACGGCACAGCCTCTCTTCATGAGCCCGCTGCCAGTTATCCCCTCCATGCGTGTCATTTGAGCTGATGGGCTTGGCTCACTTGTCTCCTCTGCTAAGCAGAGCAGAGCCAGGCCAAAAGACCCAAATGAAATAAGAGCTCTTTACATGTCTGTACCTCGTCTTTCTCTGCTGACAGTAAAGGGCTAATTGAACTGTGGTAATAAATGGTCATAGGCCAGTAAGAATCAAAGAGTGCCCTTCTGTATTGCTTTTTGTGTCTGTGTTCTACGGCATCTTCTCCATCAGAAGTCAAATGGAGGTAGGTGATGGAAAGGTATTAGTGCCTCTATAGAGCTTAGTTATTCATTCAGTGATGTCACAAGGTACAGGATAAATCTGCTGTCATTTTTATAAGCTTGTACCCTTTGTGCTACAACTTCTTTCAAAAATGGAGTGTTGATGATGAGTCCCGGAGTCTCACAGCCTGGGGAAAGAAGCTGCTCTGTAGTCTGGTGCTATGGCAGCAGACACTTCTGTATCTGTTGCCAGATAGCAGGAACCTGTGGCATGTCATATTTGGTGAAAAGCTTGTACCTGATGATTACTCACAACAGAGTCCGTGACTGAGCTGAACATTCAGGACTAAGATCCGTTCACTGGGCTACTGTTTCATGATGTTTTCCCATAACTAGTGTTTCAGGGTTTAAGGCTCTCCACCATGAATTTGTTGTCAGTACCGTTCATGATGTAATAGAAAAAAGAGATATATTAAGTACTTCTTGGTTGATAACGAGCCACAAAATCTGGACCCAGGAAGCAACAGACACTGTGTGGCAAAACTGTGACAAACACCAAATGTTCCCCTGAGCAGAGACACCTGTCAATCAAGTTCACATGCCTGGAAGGATGTTTTTCTTCCACACAGAGTGAAATGAATCCTGTGTCCATGAGCAGATTATCGATCTGTTCCTTGTTACATTTAATATTAGTCGTGAAAATAACTTCAAAGTACTTTGTATCAAAGTTTGATTTTTGTGTAGAATGTGAGAATATTTTTGGTGACTCGTGCTGAACTCAGGGGGCCATTACACACATTCATTCAATTAAATGTGATTTGGGACGGAAGATTTCCTCCCAACCTACCAAGCAGATGAGGGAGGTGTGTGTGGAGATCAGTCCTCTGTAGAGCACCATGTCTCTCTTTATCTCACACCGGCTTTTCAGTGATACAGTCACATTTAAGGTTCAAAATTTGGGGTTCCTTTAATTGTCATTCTACAGCACAGTGAAGTAAGCTGTAGTCCATTCATGCTTCTGTTTTTATGGCGTGAATGTTGAAGAAGAGTCTCATATCCTGAGGTCAGAAGCTGCTCTGTAGTCTGGTGGTTTTACAGCAGATACTGCTGTATCTCTAGTCAGATGGCAGCAGGGTGAACAGACTGTGGCTGACAGTGGCTGAGCATTACTGAAGTGCAAGCTTCCATTTTACTGACACACACAGAAACCAAAACAAAACGGATCCATCTAAGACTTTAAAAGCTAACTTTGAGCCATGGGTTGAACATTGGACTTTACTAAGTGCCCATTGTACAGTTTACTGTGTTTCTTAGGGTTTGTAGATTGATAATTAATTCTTTTCCAACATCTAAAAGCACAAATGTCAGTATTTAATACTCAACACACTGCTGTGTAACCTGTGTGTGGCTCTGCTAATGTAAGCCAGTTACTGTTGATTGGTTCAGTGATTCAAATTGCTCTGGTATCATGCTCATTGGTGGAAACTGAAAGAGTTGTCATATCAACTTTTTTAGAATCATCTTTCTGCAAAGCTGGCCAGCTATCGAGCTACACAGGAAAAGTAGCAACAGAGAGAGGGCCAGGCCACAAAAGTCGTGACAGGCGTGGTTCAGGCTGACCCAGCTGCACAGGTTGTTAAGTTGACTGTCATGACAAACATTAGCTGCTCCTGGACGCTGCTACAGCTAGTATAGTGCCCACTTCAGAACATGAACACAATGTCTGAATGAAGTGTAGCAAAATGCCATTTCAGTCAAGTCATCACAACAACTGTACTGCAAGACACCGCAAGAGCTGTGCTTTTTCTTCTAGTTTAACTGCTGACTGTAATGAATGCCAAGTTTGCACCAGTGGATGGAATCACTTCTTCTTATCGTTGCCCACAAATAGATCCAACACGGTTACCAGAATGACAGAACAGCAGGACAGCTGCCGCAGCTCTTCTAATGTCATTGTTTTCCTTCCCCTTCTCCTTCTGAACACCCCGTCAGAGACGACATGGGAGAGACCGTCCAGTACACCTGGGACTCCCAAGATGTCCCTCCGACACAAGAACTCCCTGCCGGCAGGTACTACAATCCTCTGTCTCTCCATCACTTCAGCTTCCTCAAGTTTTAGTGCCCTGGGGCTGTGAATTCTTCTAAAATTCCACAGTGGCACAAAGCAAGCGCTCATGCGCACCAAACTCACGCACACACACACACACACACACACACACACACACACACACACACACACACACACACACATTTCCTGTGACAAATTTTATCAACAGCAGAACTAAGGCCTCCTCTGTCTTCGTTTCGGACCTAAAGGCAGATAAACAGAGAGACATGTTGGGAGCAGCTCTCATGCGTTTGTATCACCTCTACATAGACTACAGCTACTTAGTTTCCCCTCAGATCAAACAGCAGAGACTCTTGCACATCCTTGGATTACTGTTATTGGAGAGTTTTCATAATAGACTGGATCTTGCCTTCTCTTGTTGGCAGTGTGAACGATATTCCTGACCAGTTCCTTTACAGCTCAGGAGCTTGTACCACCAGCTCTTCATAGTTCAGACTTTGCTTGGTTTTAAAGTAAGAGGAGATTTACTAAAAACCGCACCACAAAAACTAGTTCTCATGTTTAGATGAGTTGTTACCAACACACCTAGTCACACTGTATGCTAGCTTGTTTATTTTGACCTGTTTGTTTGAATAAAAGATGCTGTTCATTAAAATCAGGATATTCTGGTGTAAATTTAATCCATGGTCTAACACACCATTACACAGTAAGACCCTCCTCGAGAGATCAAGTTTTCCGACCGCTAGCTTATGTAGTTTTAGCAACCTTAGAAAACATTGCACGATAACAACACACTGCAGTCTATGCCTCCAACCAAGAAACTGCCGTCGAATAGCCACTCATAGCCACAAATAATGCTCAGAACAGCAACAGTACAAACAGGGTCCCAGCACATAGTTCGAGGCATCGACCATCTGCTAGCTTAGCTGGATTTCTACTAAAAAGAGAATACAGCTCACCAAACAGCATAAAACAGAGATTTGACTTGTGAAGTTTAAAACTCACCTGTAGACATCAGATGATTAACATTTCTTTCTCTCTCTCTTTTTTTCCTTTGTCTCCAGTGAATGGATTTCACTCAGGTGGTAGTCCCTTGCATCATGTGGAGCACGCACACAACAGTCTGGTCAGGAAGAGCAGCACAGAGCCACAGGTGAGGCTGTCGGACTGTTCTCATTCTTACTCCTCGACAACATGACACACGCCTGCCGCAGGCTGAAACTCTGGCTGAAAGAGGATAAAGTTTCCATTGAGCTGTGTTAATGCCACCCTACCGTTATTACATCAGTGTAAACATTATTTACATTTCAACAAACCTAGAGAACCCCTGATGCCATCAAACTACACATCTGAGAGAGAAAACTGAGGAGAGATGACTGACAGAGTCTAATGAGGCAGGTTGGGTTAAAACACGTGTGAGGGAAGATGCCGATTTGACGATGGTCGTAGAGTACTTCTCGTTCCTGCCCACCATCTTGCAGGCCATCCCAGTTCTCTTATTTGTGCTCTGAGGAGCAATGACACACAGGAGCTGCCTTCACAGAAGACTTTTCCTGGCCGACACGCCCCCCTCAGTTACTGATTGGACGCCGCAGCCGAGTGAAGACAGATTACAGATTCAACATTTTTCTTTTTCACGGTCTGTTTTAAACACCTGAGGCTGATCGTTCCTGAGCGTCGGCTCTCGTATGTTACATCATTTCACTTTTCCCTAAAACAGTTAGACGCCATCAGCACATTCTGAGTTATAAATGATGATTTCACAATCAGAATATCACTGAATACAGAGGCAAATAATTAATCAATTTATAAACACACTGTGAGTTGAAATGGTTCCTGTGCCTCCGAACAGACACAGTACACAGTATAAATACGCAGTACACAGTATAAATACAGAGTACACAGTATAAATACACAGTACACAGTGAAAATACACAGTACACAGTATAAATACACAGTACACAGTGAAAATACAGAGTACACAGTATAAATACACAGTACACAGTGAAAATACACAGTACACAATATCAATACACAGTACACAGTGAAAATACACAGTACACAGTATAAACACAGACTGCAGCTTGTTCTTCATGCACAGCTGTTTGTTAAACAGGTTACACAGTAAATCACGGCCACAGTTTGAACTTTGAGGTTGTGGGTTCACACACGGAGCATCTCATCCCGACACGTCCACTGAGATAAAACTGTGAGAGTAAAAACAGGAGCTGAACTCACACAAACCACAAAACAAGATAGCGAAGTGAGATACAGATCCAGCTGTGAGAGTTTCTCCAGATATCAGCCTTTGATAAAATAGGGAGATCATCCAGCAGAACTATTTGCCTTCCGCTTCAAAGATATTTAAACCGGTACAAAGACAGGGCAGGATTGGTTATAATGTAGGTCACAGACAGCAGCTGCAATAATGCAACTGCAAAAGAAATTGGATCTTTACTTTAAGACATCCGTGAATCAAGTTCATCACAGTCTCATTTCCACGTGTAGGCCTATATCCATGGACGCTGAGAGAAATCTGTGTTGGGCGGTCCAGGTCATAAAACTAAACATTGTGATTAATATCACTGCTGCCGCTGCTGGGTGAAATGATACAATTTGAAAAAAAATAGATAATTAATTGATCTGACGTCATCAGAAAGGGATGTCGCAGAGAAAAGGACCTCTCATTTGTCTTAGAACAGATTTCCTCGGCCCTCTCTCCTCCCGTAGTTTCCTCGCATCTCTCCATGAATCCTCTGTGGGCGGGACTAAGGCACAAGGAAAGGAGGCAAGTGAGGGAAACGTGAAAATGGGAAACAGAGGGGAGAGAGCGAGGGATGACATGCAACAAATGCCTCCTGGCTACAATCAAACCACTTTACCTTTGTGGATGAAAATGATTTAAGGTATATATTGATAAAAACTAGGACTGTCAAACGATTAATTTTTTTAATCGTGATTAATCTCATTTTGTCCATAGTTAACTCGCAATTAATTGCAAATTAATCGCAATTTTTTTGGCACATTTTTTTCTGTTCTAAATGTACCCTAGTGTATTTTTTTCATGTTCTTAATACTTTTAACAACATAAGAAAGGGCAAATATGCTTGCATTATGAAAATGTTTATTCAACACTTCAAATCACGCAGGAAAATAAATCCAGGGTTGTCTGCTTTTGGCGAGGGGGGGCGACGGGCTCTCTGCATCTGCCGTCTGTTTGGCTTGCAAGTGGTGTCCACTGACACTGCACGTTTTCTTCTTCGCCTTTTTCACGCAGTGTGCTGCTTTCTGTCAGTCAGTATCACGCTGATGATCGCCATGGCTCCAGTGCAGCAAAAGAATAAAAAGTACGACTTGAAATTCAAACTTTCTGTCGTGATATATTCAGAGGAAAACTCGGGAGAAGCAGCCGCTAGACGTTTCTCTGTTGACCCCAAGAGAGTGAGAGAAACGGAGCTTCAGCGTCTGTCCGAGGAGGACAGCAGCAGGGCCAGGCTGCCTGCTGGAGGGAGGAAGAAGGCTAGTGAGGAGCCTGAGATAAACATGCGGGGATGAGTTATCAGCAAACGGGCACGCCATGAGAGAGTGTCCCGCAAAATGATCAGGGCGATGGAGAAACAAATGTGCGCCACCGTGAGTGACAGCAGAGATGAGGAGTTTGCAGCGAGTGCTGCTTTTCAGTCTGCCGTGTTTTTAACGAACCGCCAACCCTGCTTCTTCTTCTTCTGATTCGCTTTCTTATTCTTCTGCCACCCTCTGTATCAAGACTACGGGTGCCGACGATGGCCGTAAATCATACAATGCGCGTTTTTTAAAATTTATTTATTTTTTTTATACTGAGCGTTAATCGCGCGTTAAAAAAATTAACGGCGTTAAGAGGACGTTGCGTTAACGCGTTATTAACGCGTTAACTTTGACAGCCCTAATAAAAACTGAAAAAAAGTTTAACAGAAGAAGACACAAAATAACTCTTATTTTCCTTGGTTCAAATTATGAAATTAAATCTTTGGTCACTAATCTTATCAGAAAGAACAATGAATTAATCATTCTATCTTTCACTTTATGAAGTCGGTTGTTCAGCGTGGTATAAAACGGCAGTTAGAAGTCACATTTTATAGACTTTTATATGAGAATGAATGAATCACACTGCCAGATGAAAACAAACGTGTCGAAGAACAACCTTTAGAGCAGTGTAAATCAGGAGGTCCTGCAACAAAGAGGGGGCGCTGTTTCCACGCATCACATCCACAGCTTCTGAAGCACATGGGACAACACCTGGGTGCTCGCTGCTCAAACTGAAGACAACTGAAACCACCAGGACAGACAAAGGTTTATTCAGAACAATCACTCAAAATCAGTTGGGGAGGTAGTTCAGAGACAGCTGTTTGTGGCCTGTATCTCTCTCCCCCTCTCTCCCTCTCTCTCTCTCTCCCCGCTCTCTCTCCCTCACTTTGACTGTCCCGTGCCTCCCTGTTGTTTCCCTCCTGTCTGTGGATTGCTATAATGGTGGGGGAATTAAATTAGGGTCAAAAGTTTGATTTACAAGAGCAAAAACAAGCAGTCTGTCTGCCTCTCTGTCTGTGTGTGTGTCTGTCTGTCCGTTTGTCTCTGTCTCAGTACAGACAGCACTGACCTTCACATGCACCCCCTGAATTAGCCAAAGTCATTTCATCATTTCACAGCACAGCTCCCACCAGCTTGTGGTGCGTACAGGAATCATATGCCAAAGTATTCAGACACCAAAAAGCATTAAACCACTGCCAGCATAGCTTATGTGACGTGCACAATAGTGAGGCATCACTATGTAAACTGACCTCTCTCTCTCTCTCTTTCTCTCTGTTAAAGGAGACCTATTGTGCTTTTTGTTTTTTAGACACTCAACAAATTTTGGTCTGGAACAAAAAGCTGCAATAATGTATTTTTGTGGAATCGTTTAATCACACGCGACTGACATGGTGTGGCCCTCTAAAGTTGATTTGGCTCTGTTTGAAAAAGAGATGTTCTCATACCGTTTTTTCCCTCCTGATACAGAGTCAGTCTCGTGGGCTTTTGGTATCGGCCGGTACCAAGTACTGATCCAGTGCATGTTTTATTAGATTATGATACTGTGTGGATGTGACATGATTGTTATCATTGTTATATGAAAACCTGGCAGAGAATGATCAGCAATGACTGACTGTCAATATTGACTGTATTGACTCACATGCTTGCTAATACCGATACCTACATTTTCACCAGTATCAGGGGCATTTCTGATTCTGGTATCAGAGTCAGAACAATTCTAGTTTGAAAATACATACAAAAAAACAATATTAGCAATTAATTGCAGTCTTGTTCCTGGTCACTTGACATAATTTGGTATTTGGCGCGGTCCATTTATTCAAGATTGTTAAGACGCCGAGCCGCCTGCTGCTGCTGCTGGAAACACTGTTAATGAGAAACAGCAAAGTTTTGACAGCAGCCCTACGGCAAAACAATGGGCTAAAAGACATTAAAATGCCCCCTGTAGATGAAGATGAACTACACTTTTGAGCCATATTTCTCTGTTGTTTTGTCACTACAAGCTTCCTGTTTCATACTTCCGATCCCTTGCAAAAATAAAACTGGGGATTAGTGCAGCTTTAAGGTTTGATAACCAGCCCTAAAAAAAGCACCTTTGTACAGTCACAATAAATCACACACAGCCTGTGTTTGATAGTAATGATGATGCATGACGTAGTCTCTCCACATTTCAGAAACATCAAACCCCTCTCTCTATCTTACGCCTCTTATTATTAATGGGGAGGCTGATGGCACTTGGAGCAGATAAGTCCCTCCTACAGTATCTGCTCCCTTGATCATAATTAAGCAGGCAGTCAGGGTGCAGTTATACAGGATCCACCCACCACTTATTCACTCTGTATCCTCATTTGCCCCTTTTCTGCATCCTACACACTTGCTACAGCCGATTCAAGGTCCCTCTGATATATTTGTTTTTTCCAGGGAAGGAAATGAAGAATTAAGATTTCACTTTATATTTATACTTCCTTCCTAATTTCTGTCCTCTTTATAAACTCCCCCGCTGTTGGTTTATCTCAGGATGCTGGAAATTTCTCTATTATAGGCTGAAGTGTTAGAAATCACATACACATACATCCACACTCACACACAAAGAGAGAGAAAGCCAACCATGGTTTGCTTTGCTCTGCAAAACTATCCTCCCTACTCTGCACAGCAACACACACACACGCACACACTAACACACATGCATACACACCAGCAGCAGCAGCAGCAGAAGCAGAGCGAGCAGCAGACAGACGCTAACAGCGCTCGCCAGGAAAACAACTGTGTTTGTTTGTGTGTGCGAGTGACAGTGTGTGTATGTTGAGCAGTCATGTCCGACACGGAGGACGGAGGTTTTGACGGGGCATCCTTCTTCTCTCTGCAGAGCCCGGGATCAACGTCGCCCACCAGGAAACAGAACAAGGAGACCACGGTCACGGTGAGTGGGGCAACTAACGGGAACTCTTAACTAACAATGAACTCACTCTGGCTCTCTACAGTAGCCCTGAAGGGCCAGATTTGACACTAGCAGGCGAGAGCTTTAGTATTTTTTTTCTCAAGTTTGGAAAGGATAGTTTGGGAAAATTCAATTTCCAGTAGAGAAAATTGCCTCTGTGGATTTTATGTTTCCAGAGAAACACAAGATATATCGAAACATGCATTGGATTCACTGGGACAATATGCAGACTACATGTTGACTAAATGAGAGCTGAAACTTCCTCCTTCACTGCTGTGCGAAGTGTTTGAGTTTGTTGTCAGTTGCTAGATAACAGATACACAGTGACATCATCCTGATCAGCGTCCAGATGATTTCTCTCTGTTGTCAGGTGGTTGCATCCTGTTGGGCCTCATGATTGGGAAATAATAATGGTGCTGCTGCTGCTGTGAGAATATGATTTCTTTTTTTCTTTTTTTTTCTTTTTTTTAAATATGTACCAGCTTCCATAGCAACCAGTGTGATGCTACTGATAAGCAGATGGTTATAACAGGAAACATGAGAGGTGAGGGGAGAGGGGAGACTTTGTACCATGAAACTGCTACTGATACTGGATCTTAAGGGTCAAGCTAGCTAACTGTGTTATGGGGCAGAATTATGGATATGCATAATTTAGAAAAACATACTTGGACAAGCAGCACAGGGTTAGATTCATTCTCTTGGATAACACGTTTGGCTGTTTAAACTTTCCCAGCTAACAAGCTGCTAACATTATCTTAAACAGCAGCATGCGGTGGGTGTTTCAGTCTGAACAAATTACTAAAATAACTTGCCGCGCAAAATAATGAAGTTCGCTAATCACATACTTACTCTTTACCCTGGAGGCTAGGCTACGTTACTTGCATGTGTAGTAGGCTTGTAACCTGGCCATGCTTTTGTTCGCAGCTTATGTTAAAGTAGATAAATGCACTGTGTCCTTGCAAGCTCATCCTAAAGTTTTGCGCTTTTAAGGGACAACAACATTTGCGACCCTCCGAACTCTCCTGAATGCGTGTTCACACCACTTCAATATGTGGAGGGAGCCGAAGCTTGGCAGGCCTGTCGCGCCTCATTGCGAGTGTTAAGCTCATATTGGACATTCAGTGTTCGGAGGAGTGGTTAAGTGAATGTCAGTTGATCAAGGTCAGCAAAGGTCAGAAAAGAAAGTGCTGGAAACCGTGTGTGTGTGTGAATGCAAACAGGGTAAACCCTTCACTGGAGACTGTTGGAAGAACTGCCCTCATCTTCACCAGAGGAAGCGGGGGTCAGTTTAAAGCCCTGCTAGCTGTCAACCTCTGGACCTCAGCAGCGATTAAACAGAGAGCAACTCCCTCAAACAAATTATAAGCTTCATAAGCCAAGATAAGTTTGAATTAGAGGCCTTTTTCTTCTTCTTCTTCTATTTGCATTTCAATCTGAATATTGGCTCTGGAAAAGGCATCAGCAGTCCTGTATTTGCTGATCTGCTGTGGAAGGAGAGGCCCTAGCATTAGACCACAGTGCTCTCTGGTGCCACAGAAGTTTTTTTTTTAAATAGAAACAGTTCATCCCCGCTGCAGGCTGTTTACCTCCTGAGGTTAATTGGAATGAATGTTAGAGAGGATAAAGCTCTTTTTGTTTGCCCTGGAGTCTTTGCTAAACCTGGGGTCTGTTTGTATCTCTTGTATCTCTATTGTGAGGATGAGGCTTTAAATTTGGTTTCTCTTCGAGACGTGTGGTTTCTTTCTTTTCCTTTTGTTATTTCTTTCCTTCTTACCTTGTCATGGAAAATTGAATGGGCAGCTGAAGAATCTGCAGCACGGGTTTTAAATTTTCTCGGCAAACCAGAGTTTTGTTGTGCTTCATTGTACCTTGAAGTGTTGACTTGTGAAGTTGTATCCAAAGCAGCTGTGACAGCATTTGATGAGGCGGAGAGGTTAGAGGCGAGTGTCTTCTACCTTCCCTCCCACCCAAGAGGTTTAAAGGAAAGCTATATTAGCACCGCACCAAGCCCCGGGGCACAGAAAGAACTACAGTGACATGCATTGCATATCGTCCTATTAAGTGTAACCCCTAGAGCAGAACCAAGCATCTCACACGGAGTCCTGCACCCAACAGATTCGACAGCACTGCTGCTGGGAGAATGAGCAGCAGACAATTAACTGCACCAGGATAATTAGAGGCATTCTTTGGGAATCCATCTCACTGATTGCTCCTGACCAAAGTAGAAGTTGACAGTGTTGCGGGTGCAAGCTGGGCGATGAATCCGAAAAAGAGTGAGAACCTCAAGCGCTGTATTGACAGCAGTGTCCCTGAGGACGGACTGAACAGACAACAGTGAATGAACAATGCTGGGTCGATTAGAAATGTCTTCTGTACTCTGGTGTGTTCTCCGGGCTGCTGAGGTGAGGGTGTTGCCAAAGCAACGCAGTGAAGACTAGCTTGAATACTAGAGCAAGAGTGTGTGTGTGTGTGTGTGTGTGTGTGTGTGTGTGTGTGTGTGTGTGTGTGTGTGTGTGTGTGTGTGTGTGTGTGTGCTCCTATACATTTTCTGTCAACACACTGAGCTCTAGTAGTGCTGCTGTACAGTACAGCGGCATCAAAGCAAAGTTGTGTGTCATGATGCTGTTAACTGCCCCATTAACTGCCCTCCCTGTGGTGCGCTCGCTCTCTCTCTCTCTCTGTCTCTTCTCTCTACCTCTCTCCCTTCCCTCTCTATCTCTGTGTCATTCTCTCTCTCTCCCTCTTCTCTCTCTTTCTCTGCCCCCCCCTCAGATTAACTGTGTGACGTTCCCGTCTCTTGCGTGCATGCCGGAGCAGCAGCTGCTGAAGCCGAGCGAATGGAGCTACTGCGACTACTTCTGGGTAACTTCACCTCTACATTTAAGAGGCTATAAATTGCACCTTAGCACAGACTGGCTGTAAGTTTTCTGAAGGGTAACATGAAGACCAGCACTGTAACGCCAAAGAAGTGAAACTCTTCTGCACATGCACATACATACATACACATACCGCTGGAATACATCGCGATGATATGAGTGCAACGCATAATTTGAGATTTTTGCCTCACATTTATTTTATTTAGATTCAGACCGCCGGTAGCTAATATAGCATCATTTGTCAGATAGCCCACAATGTGAACAAATAAGAGGTCCAAAATTGACAAAATAGTGTGTATTCACAGTCAAGCAGCCCTTCAGTGATGATGTAAAACCCTGATGATTCCTCAGTGTCCAAAATCTCAATTTACTGCTTACTCATTGTGTAGGAAAAACAACGTAGACTTTAACTTCCTTAACCTTTTAGGTAGTGACCTCTTAAAAATGTGTGTTTTCTTGTGTGCATATATGTATATAGTTTTCTCTGAATAAGAAGGTTATATTATCCAGTTTATTTTAAAAGAGAAAAGGTTCTGTCGGTAGGCCTTGCAAAACAATATACTGCATGCCTAGTGACAATGTCAAAAGCCTGTGAGAACATTAATAAACGCTTAAAATATTAAATTATCCATCTCTGACATCAACTAAGGATTTGCCTTTCTTACCCTCAGCTGTGCTTGTGACCAAATCAAAATTTTAAAAAATGAAATTATTGGTTATATTATCAGTATCGGCCATGTGAAGCAGGTAACTATTGGTTATTGCTATCAGCGGAAAAAATATTCATATCATCATCCCTAACGTTGACCAGTACAGTTCCTCACCAGGTGGACAGATTATTAAGGCTAAGAACTCCCTCTTTAGTTTCTGCCCTGCATGTAAGAAAAAGGAAAATATCAAGACGAGGACTTGAATGTGAATAACTAGAAACCAAAGAAAGAAACACAATCCGTTCATGAAGCCGTTCTACCTCTGTTGACATCCTGCTCTCCCCAGAACATCACTAAATGAACATCCATGAGAGTCCATGTGAACAAAGACAACATCAGATCCTTTTCATCTTTCAGCATGACTCCATTTTTATGTCATACTGGCTGAGCTCCACGCTGAGAATCAGCAGTGGCTTTAATAAGGTTCACCAGACAGTGCTGCAGGATGATACATTACATGTAAGTGGCTGCAGTGCAGAGATCCAGCTAGCCTCCGCTGCTCTGTTTGGACATCTTTTACTCCTGCAGTGTAATCTCTACCAGGTGTGGTGTGTGGGGCTAACACACAGAGGTGACAGTGCAGTGGAGAGAGCATGACTGTGGAAAGTGAACGCAAGTAGATGGCAGGTTTTGGTTAAACAAGTCAGTTTAGATCAAGCATGCATCTCTCACAGCTTCAATTAAGACTGACGTAAACTTTTGCATAGGGCAGTTCCCAACCATGACATCACCTGACACTGAACATTTTGCACTTCTGTCCATGTGACAGATGTCGTCCAAACACACCATCCTTCTACCTCTGTTTAGTTCTCTGCAAAGTCTTGCAGGAAATATGTCTCCAGCAGCTAAACGCTCCACCATGTTCACCAGGCAGTCGCTCACTTTGTCTGAAGTCATTTGGTGTGGACAGGTAGTGTTCAGTGGATTTGTCACAGGCTGCAGCTGTTGCACAGGGTTAATGAGTGCTGAGGCTAAAACACATTAGTAAAGTTGTGGACAGTCAAAACCAAAACAAGAAGCTGAAAGATGCTAAAACACTTCATAAACCTAGATAAAAAAGCAAGAGCCTTTAAACAATCAATACATTTGATATAAACTTATTGATTATTTCACCAACATGAAGTCATCATTCACTCAAACCATTTACATCATATCCATCCTGTGATGTTCTCGTGTTTGTTGCTAAGTGTTTGCTTGTTCAGTGTGTTTCTCGTGTGCTTCCTGTGTTTATCTTGTAGGGTGATAAGAGGGACACCCAGGGCAATGGCTGCATCACAGGATTTGAGGTCTTGCTGCAGAAACAGCTGAAGGGGAAGCAGATGCAGAAAGAGATGGCTGAGTTCATACGAGAAAGGTATCAGCGTTTTTCATCAGCCATCTCCCCCTATTTATTTTTTCACACTTCATCTTGGGTAACCATGAAAACCATACAGTTATCATGAAAACAAACCATTTCCCCCTTCTTTCTGCTCATTCATGTGCATCTCTGTGTTTCACAACGCAGAAAATGCACATGGAAACAGTCAGATTGCGTAAAGGCTGTGTGGTAATGAAATTCTCTACTTCCCTCTCAGGATAAAGATAGAAGAGGAGTACGCCAAGAACCTATCCAAGCTCTCCCAGATCCCTCTAGCGAGCCAAGAAGAAGGGTGAGTGACCCCCCACCTTGAAGGATTTTCAGGAGGAGGACAAACCTCTCATTGTAGAGTAGCCTGTCACACACATGGCGGCTGCACAGAAGATGTGAACCAATATTCAAAAAAATGACACGTCAACTCTTGGACAAGAGGTCTTTCCACTCTGCAGCCTCTTTGGGAATGAGGCTGTAAATTACGTGTTTTGGGGCTGTCTCCTCCACAGTAGGTCTAGTGGTAATAATACTAAAATGATACTTTATTGCACATATTTCTTACCAGTGAGCTCAAAGGTCTCAGTCAGCTGCAGATCAAGAGCCATGAAGCTGGTAGAGATTCAGTGTGAGATCATCGACAATCTGGGGATTGTCACTGTTTTGAAATAGAGTAACGAGAAACATGAGAGTGTGCTGCAACGAGTAGTTTGTTGAAAAAATTATTAATTGAAGTAATTTATCAAGCAAAAATGTTCAGTCAACACTGCTTGGGAAAATGTAAAACTATTGTGTCATTGCCTGTTGGTGTTTTCTTTGCGTCACCCTGTTGGAGAGGGTTAACACTACTAACGTTATCAAGAGCTGTAGCACCAACAGAGAAAAGCAGGTAGGCAAGACGAGAAGAGCTAAGCTAACTTGAGTTTGTGGTGAGCCCTAGTATATGTTCAAGTTCAGGCTATCATCACACAGAGAGCCTGATTCAGAGGCTGAAGGCTGATATGAGCAGAACGTTTTCTTACATTAGCAGATTTAGCAAACATTACGCACTGGTTAAGTAATGCTGTAACAAAAATGTGTTATTTTGTCTGTTAGAAGTTACATGATCTCTGTTTTGAGTGACTCCGGTTGGTGAATATAAATGCTTATGTGGAATTAGCTGGCCAATTAGCCAGTCAACAGACAGGACCTCAGTGAGAGAGCCAGCCAACCAGGCGAGACATCCCGGTGTGCGTCTGGGTCTGGAGGCTCTGTCAGAGATGCTGTGAAAGAGTACAGCCTTCCTGTAAATCACTGCATGCTTTGATCTCTGTCCTGAAGCATACTGCAGTTATTACAGTCAGAGAGAGCAGAGGAGTGGATGGAGGGAGGACAGGAGGAACACAAGTGAAGGAGGGGGTTCAGAGTTGGGACAGGGGTATTGAGATTTGAGGAGGCGGAAATTTAGTTGTGTGTGTGTTGAGGGTTGTAAGCAGTAGGCGATATGAGGGAGGGTGCCGTCCCCCTTGTTAGCAAAATTACCAAAAAGCATCGACCTTGTCAACCTGCCATCACTCTCCATCTCCTAGTAGCAGATAGTGTGTTACAAATCACAAGTGGTCGCGATCAGCTCCGGCGCACTGTGGAGTCGAGCTGGGCACGGCTGCTTTGTGGTCCGGCTGCCTGCAACAAGCAGTAGAGCAGATCATGCCAACAGGAAGTCAGAGACAAAGGAACATCCGGGCAATTTTCAAAATAAAACACCCTGTGCAGTATCCCAGATCAACAAAGTCGGGCAGGCGAAAGGCTTCGCTTCTGAAACGTTCCCGCTATGAATCTTGTTCATATGTTATGATTCCATGCGGTTGGCGGAATAAAACCTTTCAGTAATGTTATATTTTTGAAAGTTTTTTCAGAGATGAAACAGTTTAATATTAATAGTAAGTTTGCTATTTATGTTCTAAAACTAAATGTTACTTTTTCTAAGAGTTTTTAGTGTGTCTGTTCAGAACATGGTGGCTTATGTTATATTGGTATAATATTTTTGTGTTGGTTTATAGTTTAACCATTAGTGAGGTAGCTGTTACATTTCCTGACACCAGCTGTTTTATCCCCCGTTGAAACGCACTCTGCTGGAGTGACTTTCTTCATTCTGTATTTGTAGTTTTTAAATATAAGGTCTTTATGTCGGACAGTATATACGGTGATGCTGATATATCTGTGATAGGCTAATGTTAGCCAATAAAATCGGCCTACAATTAAGTCAGTCGGCTCTACAATTTTGCACAATATTCATTGAGTGTCCTTCAAGGAATTTGATGGTAAAAAATTCCAAGGGGTCATGTAACTTAAAATAACCCTGCTTGAAGTGTATTGTGAGAAGCATGAGAAAAACCCTGCCTGAATAAACTCAGTCCACTGCTACAATTTAAAGGTGTATTACTTTAATTCAGTTAAAAAAAACAATCGTAGTAGGTAGAGAAGGAAGATAATTGAATAAAATGGAATTGTAGAATTAGAATGTCACAGTTATGGTTAAGGTGTCCTGCAGCAATGTCCTTTGGGAGGTGTACATAGGTGTGTCGGGGCAGGGTGGTGCTCCCATTGGGCCATTCCCCCTGTTAAAAATGAACAAATCACCTACTGGTTGTAGGGGATAGGGAATGCAGGGAAACCCTGCAGGGAGAAAGCGTTTGCAGCCACTCCTCTTCTCTCCGGTTTGACAGCTGAGGGAATATCATGCTGAGGGCAAGTCTTTGTCTGATTCTCCTAGGGGACACAGGAACATTGAGAGTAAACTAACAGGAAGCAGAGAGGGGCCCTGTTGGCTAAAGACACTCACAAAGAGAAGAAGCTGTGATTTGTACGGACACAATGTAGAGCATCCTTATTAAACTTATCTTTATTAAGAGATTCCTCAAGGACACAGGCAGAGTGCATAGCAACCTGACAGACTGTCACTTCATCACAGCTCTAACATAACTTTCAGAAAGAAGAAGATCTCATTTGGTCATTTTAATTGAACAGCTCAGTTATTCTTGCTATATTTTTTGAGCTGTATTATGATGGCATTAAACATAAATGTTGCCAGGTCAATTATATTCTACGCATATTAAATCAAAGCTTAAATATGTTGTGTTCGTTGATTAATCACTGCTTTCACTGTTGTTTTACCATGGTCTGGGGGAATACTCGATTCTGATTGGCTGCAGGGTGTCCATTAATCCCTGATATATGGACACCTACAAAGTAGTTCCAGTCAAATTGTCTGTTCACCGTTCTAAATTAATGCTGGCATAAAATAAATCTGAATATTTTATTTCCAACACTGAGTGCAGTCTGTCAGCCCTTCAGTGCCTTATCCTCTGAACACCACAGGACGGCGACTGTAACACACAAGCTGCAGAAAGTTCACTTCCCCTCTAAACTTACTGGTACTTTGTATCACATAAGCGAAAAATCTCACATCCCCGTTCAGCTGTTCAACTCTCTGCTTCAGGCTGCGGCCACAGAAACGTTACACACGGCCGGTCATTTGTTCGTGAAAATCTTGATATTGATTTGGGGACAATGACATGACTGGTTAGCTAGCTAGTCTTGTTGTTAAACATACTGTCAAATAATATTTACTGTTTGTCAACCATACGCAATGTTATTGACTTTGAATTTGCCAGCATAGTGTTAGCTCTCTGGCTCACCGCTGAGCTGGCTAGAATATCTCCCGTTGCCGAGTCGTATCTAAGGTCCGTCCTATTTACTGGAGGAGTGTACGTTTCCGTTGCATAAGAACCTTACAGGAGGGTAATGATTGTTCCAGGTATTAGTCAAACCCTCAGGCGTTACCTGGGGAACTAAGTTATGGCTTGTGAAAAACTTCATTGTAAAATGCATGAAAATATAAATTAATGGTCTTAATTTCTTTTCTTTGGCAAGTGACCATGGTATAAGCGGGATAATGCCCTTTGAGGTGTCCATAATCAGGAATTAATGGACTTAGAAGGCCTTAGAAGTCCATCTATGGCCTCCGCGTTGGGCATTATCCCTTACATAATACAGTAGTTTTTTTTCCCTCGGTGTTGAGAATGCTTTCTCATCTGGCCAATCTCATGTGGCCAACTGCAGACAGACCACTGACCGCTTTACACTGTGTCACAGAAGGTAAGCACAAAAACAAACTAATGATATCATCATAAATCATAAAATGCCATACAGCTCCATCTTTATGTTTTGTTCTAAGTGACCGAGCTGCACATCTTGTATCCCAGCTATGTGTTAGCAATGGTGTTTCTGCTCACCTGTTCAGAAGTTCAATTTCTTGTATTGAACACTAGGGGGCGTACGCAGGCTAATGACAGACACAAAAGAAGACTGCGCGGAGACGCGGCGTAAGGTGTTGTGCTGCTACTATGTTACCTGGTCTGGTAGCCTACAGCCAGTTTGTTATGGTAGCTAATGTTAGCTAGTGTTAGCAAACAAAAGGTCACTTTGCTAACACTGGTTCTCTCCACCTCGGCTATTGTGGTGAGACATTTTGAATTCAGAAAACGTCACACAGGCTCTCTTTACCCTCTTAGAAATGATGAGTATGAACACTTTATTTCATATTTGAAACTTTTATATCTAACCAACAAAGTGGGCGAACTCTGGTGCAAATGAGACAGCTTGTAAACAAGGTTTAGCTAAGCTTAACCTCCCCTGCACTGTTAAAGATAATGCTCTTCATATTAGCATGGTAATAGAGGCTAGAGTGGGTTGGAATCGTCCCATATAGAATCCAGATTATGCCAGCCGGCTCAGTCTGCCCACACCCAGAAAAGTGCAGCACAATACTTTCATTATTGTGTCCCTCAGGCCAGCTCTGTTGTCAGACAGGACAATCACTGTTTTGTTGGTCAGTTCCTACTGTCGGACCGGCCGCAGCCTAGAACCAGCCGTCTATTTATTCCTGAATTTACCATTTGTTTGGTAGAGATGTGGCAGTGAGGCGTGTGACCACTTTATATTGCCTCCAACCATGCACTTTATCAGTTCTGTTGAATGGGGGAAATACATGGCAGGAGATTAGTTCTCCCTGAGGTTTATGATTTAGCTGATTTTCTGTCACGGGGGACTGTAAATGCTCTTCACACTCAGCAGGTCACATCTGGCACACCTACAGTGTCAGAGTGTCGCAACTTTTGCAGCTTTGAATCGTCAGTTATAAACGAACAGCTGTCTTTGCTCTGTTTTTAAAGGTCCCATATTATGCAAAATACACCTTAGAGTGGTTTTCTATCAATAATATGCATCCCCGGCCTGTCTACAATCCCCCCTGGCATGAAAAAAGTTCATCCTCTCCCTTTTTTGCTTTCTCCGCCTTTAGAAAATGTGTGCTTAAACAGGCAAGTTGAAGAAAGTCTGTCGGTGACGTCACCGACAGACTAGACACGTCCCCCTAGGTTGGTGGCACCGCCCCAGGTGAAGGTTTGCCACACCCCAAGGAATTATCTAAACGCCACCATTTTTTTCCGCTCGGTTAGAAAATGAAGTTGGCAACTGTTGGTGTGTGCGAACCACTTTGAGCTGACTGTTTCACCAACTTGGGCCAGTACAAGGCAGGAGTAGTCGGCAGACTTTTACTCAAAGGAATACTTGCAGACCAAGGACATGTAAGTATACAAATGTGCTGTGTGTTTCTGTAGATAAGGCTGAACTCGTGCGTGATGTACTGTGTGTTTTGCCATTGAGAACAAGGTAAGGTTAGCGGCTAACCGCTAGCGTTAGCTTCTCTGACCACACAAGTTAGTGCTACAGCAGAATCATTGTGTGTATTACATTTCTGATCTTGCACATTTTGTAATGCGTGTCCTAGGGAAATGTCTGCATGTGCAAGTACTTAGCTGTGTTTATTTAGCAATTTTACACGAACTAACTAAGCAGTGTCACATAGTACCAGCTAATGCTAACCGCTATCTTCCAAGCTAACGCTAACCGCGAGCTTCTAGTTCGCATCAACACGGTCTCCACATGCAAACCCAGAGACCCGGTCGGTCAAGCGGAACATACACACACCCTCCGCCGGGTCTAAGTTTTCAGGATTTTGTGAAATATAATGCATTTGAAAACGTTTTTTAAGCTGGAATATGTTGGCATAAGCCAGGGCAACACGAGTGTGATGTTGCTTGCTAACTTACACAGTTTAGATTCTCTGCCCGAGCTCGGCCGGGCCGGGCCCCTGACCAAGTATTCGTGATTTTTGTTTTTAATAACTCAAAATAATGACCATATTTACAGCTAGAAAACGAGCATCTCTCTCCTCCCTCCATTTTTGTGTTGCTGCGTGGTGTTACACGTGAGTTATCCTCATGGCCAAAACATGACTTCAGACGTATGTGACATCACTCCCCGAGATGCAAGAAGAAAGCAAGAATATATATTTGTACTAAAGAAAATGACCAAAATAATTGTAATGCACAGTGACTTGAATACATAACTTTAATCTGATCACTGGTTTGGAAATGTTAAGGCGTTAGATTACTTGTTACTGAAATAAAAAGGTCAGGTTAGAGTAACGTAACGCGTTGCAGCATTTAGTGCTTGAATTATACTGTAACAGTGCTGTTATGTGTTATCCTATCCATATCTGGGAATTCGGTGCAGGATAATTAAACTGTGATTACTTGTTGAGAACATTTCAAATTGTTTGCCCATTTCTTGCAATTGTTTTCTCGTTTTTTATTTTTATTTTTACTGTTCAAGACTCTACCTGGCTGCACTGCATTACAGTGAGAAGGCTGATAGAGGACAAGCCACCACATCATCAGGAGATCCTCTTTACAAACTGAGCTTTCCAAAGTCCTGGAAGGGAGAGTGCAAAGCCAAACCCGTGAAGACAGAGGCGACATTCCGTAAGTTTTACAATCTTTTATTTGAACCTTGCAAATTAAAATAAACATGCACACAGGCATCACACAAAAGGTTGAACACAAACACTTAAAAACTGAATTCTTTTAAGATGGTTTTCAAAATTAATAATAAGGAGAATGTATAAATAAGAAGTAATTCGGAGACATAAGAGAAACTTCACAACAGTACAGCACAAGGCTTTTTGGTTCTACTGCAATTTTCCTGTAAACATACATTTTTGTTTATTGCACTGCAGACTGCGGTGATGCTCTGTTGGACCTGATCTTCAAGAAGGTTTTCCAGGACCCTGCCCCATATGTGAAGGAGGTGCTGAAACTCATAATCCCTGAAGAACCTCTGACACCACACAGACGGGCAGCACAACTCTCACTCTCCTCCCCAGAGAGCACCAGCACCACCTTACAAAGCTTATGTAGGCTATATTGGCTGAACACAATTCAATATAAAGTCAGCACTGAATGTTTACACCCATGGCAACTAGATACTTTCTTTGTTATCATTTTCATATTGATATTGAAGTTGATATATAAAGTCAAACTGTTTCACCTTATATTTTCTTATTATTATTATTATTTCATTCATGTCAACACATGTTTACAAATGTTTCTTAGAATAAAACATCTTTCCTAACTGTTCTGTGTTTTCATTGTTTGATATGTAATTTTCATGGTAATAAGTAAAAGATAAACTATAAGCAATGTAAGATAGAGGAATCAGTTATGTACTTTTCATCATAACACTTTTGCGATAAATTAATGGTATTTATGTGACTAAAAGCTGACTGCACTATTCCCCTCAGACGTAAGGGTCCATAGACTGTCCGATAAATGTTCAGTGCATGCTGCAGTGCAGATACATTCAGGCAGACAGGTTACAGGCCAGGAGGGTCCACCATGCATGATGGTGTATCAGGATGCTGCTGTAGTCTTCGTGTAACCTAGAAATTATGAAAGGTAAGTGAGTGACAATAGATTAGAGAAAAGAGAGCCAGCAAAATGACAACCTTGTTTGCCCAGTGTTCACACTTCATTGTGGTATTTCCATACAGCAGATATTCTCAGGTTATGTAGGAATTTGTAGACAATTGCCACAGGAACACCTACTTTTATGCTAAATTTGTATTATCCACAACTATAATCGCTAATCACGTCACATTGTTTCTTTGGTAATATATCTAAAGTTTATAAACCGTTGTAACTAGTAAAAAAAAAACAATTCTGACGGTAGAGAGGTGATGGGAGGCAACTGTGACTATTGAAAACTTGACAATGCTGGCAGTAGCTAATTACAGGTCGTCACTACAAATAAGAGGTTCGCAATCAACTTCCCTGGCTACATAAATGTAAATAATAATACTGGGTTACGCTTGTGTCTAGTAATGGCTGTTGCTAAATTGCATCCGCGTTACTGTAACTGAACAGCAGTAAACACTAGCCGAAGTTTAGCTAAGCTTCATGATGTAAACACTCGAGGCAGGAGAAGGGGGCTGTTATTTGAAACAACGCGAGGCAGACGGCCAGTAAGCTCGTAAAACTTTCGTTTGTCTGCAGTAACATAAAAGTAATGTCGAGGTAACAAACTTAACTACTGACCACTGAGAAACACCAATGTTCATTCTTGGCTGCTTACTTTCTTCTGGAGCCTCCTGTTCTGGGTCGGACCGCAGTCTGTTGTCTGGCAGCCATTACTCCCAGAAACTCCGCCGTTGCCATGGTCACATGATGCCGTCCTCACGTCTTCCGCAGGCAGGTGGAGGTGGGCGGTACCGTGGGCGGCGCGCAGTAGCTCATTAGCATTTAAAGGGAAAGGCACTGAAACCGGTAGCCTGGAGCAGGGCTGTGAAACTGGTGTTTCAAGAACCCTGCTGTGCTTAATCCTTCAGTTTATTTCGACCAAAGCATGTTACTAACATTCCATTTAGACTTCAAGGAACCATATCAAGAAGCAGAAATGACCATAATATGGGACCTTTAAGGTGGACATGCATGAGCTTTCGGTCTGGTCTGGCTGAAGTTAATCATACTAAAGACAGCGTGAAAAAGCCTTCTTCACGTGCTTAAAATATTAAAACAACATGTTTGGGCGGTACTTAACACATTTAGGAGCAGCGTCCACCAGCAGACTGTCAGTTAAGGAGAGAAAAGATTTGATTTGATGGGAGGAACAGCAGGATGGGATTACTTAAAGTCCGTGTAAAGCAAAATCAGCCATTTTCTTCTAAACACATTAAACAGGTCATAAATGTGTTTACTTAAAACATGTAAAAGCCATTCGACCATTTAGAATTTAATTTTGGAGCTAGGCTCAAAAACTGTTTTTCAACATTTCTGTGTTAAGGATTTAATGGGCGGGTCAGAAATCATGGCCGTGTTACGTAACGCGGCCATGATTTGCATAAACCCCGCCCTGCTGCAGAAGTGGGATAAATACGTGCAGCGCATCAGCTTCAGCGGTTCTCCCACTCGCATTCCAGTCCTGGATAGCATTGCTTACAATAGTTTACAGCTAGCTAACCAGCCAACCAGTCAGCTAAACAGTCACATTTCCTCCTCATCGCTCCTGCACCTTTCCTGGATGCCACAGTGTGCAGGGTGATGGCGCTGTTAGCTTATTTAAGTTTCCTTCAGATGGCAACGTAAAGAAACGGTGGATCGATTTTGTCAAGAGGAGCTAACGTTACTGTGGGGAGTTAAACACCACCACCAACACCCGTCTCTGCAGTGTCCACTTTACCCCTGATCGTTTCAGCAACTGTCACCAGGTAAAGTCTGGATTTCTGCAGAGTCTGTTTAGGCTGGTCACTGGGGCCGAACCAATCCTCTCCGTCCCGGCTTGCATCCTCTCCTCCCGCCGACAGCAAGTGCCAACGGCCTTATGTGGCCGCCCCCGGCCCCCCTCGACCCGCTGATGGCGCCGGCCTTATGTGGCCGCAGCCGACACTCTCCGTCCTGCTGACGGCGGGTCCCACCGGCATAATGTGGCCGCGCCGCCGCAGCCGACACTCTCCATCTCGCTGACGGCGGGTCCCACCGGCGGTATGTGGAGCATTATTGGTGAGCCGTCCCAGTGTGAACGGATAATCCGGAGGCGCGAAGCGAGGGCGTGTCGGTCTGACAGTCTGATAACTGCACAGGTCCCTCACTCAACTAAATACAGAGAAATGTCCCACAAAGCAACGTTACAGGACCGGACAAAAATATAGTAACTGTAACCGTCTTTAGCAACTTATATGAGGAAAACAAATACCGCAGCTGTATGTGGAGAAGCGTCCGTCCTCCTGTCTGTCCTCCGCCTGTCCTCCCGACTCCTCATCACATTTCTGCTCAGAAAACAGCGTCTGTCACCGGCAAAGACTTTAACTCACCGAGTGTTTGTGACGAAAATAAATCACCCGCGACTGCCAGCCCTCCTGACCGAGACTTCAGGGAACTTTCCCCCAGAAAACAGCCTCCGTCCCCGCGAGTGACAGAGCCAGACAGCGTCCAGTTTACTGATGGTGATTATGTATAATTATGCAATTTAGCGCGAAAAACTTAACTCCGTCACTGTCCAGGATGTTTGGTGGGTCAGAATCTAGATCAATACACATTACAACAGCATCCATATGATAATAAACTGTCCGCGGGTTTAGGTAGACAAGGGGAACACCTTCAGGGAACACCTGGGGAAACACCGACGTCATTAACATGACGTGTACCGTCACCGTCACTGCAACCGTCCTGCCGACAACAGGTGCTCTCATCCCCGCCACCGGCCAGACTTTAGATTCTCTGTCCGAGCCCGACCTGGTCGTTATCCCGGTCGTTATCGCCATCAGCCAGGGAACGGTCGGACGCTCGTCACCGCCAGAGGCGGGCGCTTTTTTTTTTTTTTTTTTTACAAGATCGCTGCAGCCCACAAACACCCACTGTAAAGCAGCTAACATTGAGGATGAGTATAGCGTCGCAGCGCTGCTGTTCCACCGTCTGGGGAGAACCCTGGTTAATGTGTCGCCCGGCCGGCTCGGACACAACGTGCACGGGCAATTAAATGCATGTTGCTGAAGGTGCCAATCCTGAAGGTGATTTTACATCGTGCATCCTGTCATGCCCATGTAATGTTAGCAGATGTTATTGCATTTAATCATGACATGATTTGGCCTGAGTCCCTGAGTCCCGAGTCCATCTGACAGCACAATGATAATCCACAGGTTATATTTATATGTGCACCAATATAGCCATGACAAGGAGTTATATGTAGACTGGGGTATTATGTTTGTGTGTAATGTAAAACATGGCCTGTGAGGAACGAGGCTGAGCACTATCAGTGTCTGACTCAGAGTCAGTTTCTGGCTCTGATGGCTCAAACGGGTCCGGCTGGGTCCATCGATGACGCTGCTAGTAGCTTCCATTGTTACTGTAGGTTAGGTCCTCCACAAAACTAAACAATATGTAACAATAAGACCCAAAGATATTATTTCAAAATTCGAATATAACTACAAATCAATTTGCTCCACAATAAACCTCATGATTTTAATAGGTAAATTCCACATCCATAAGAGTAAATTTTCCAAGTCCCCCCCAAACTTTAATGTCTTCACAAATGAGTTTATTCTTTACATAGACACCTTAAAACTGATGCCAAATAAGAAAAGTGAACGGACACTACAATACTTAAAGTCATTTTCACTTACCCCAAAATAAGAAATGCCTTATACATATTTATTTTATTCTATTCCAATTACATGTATTATTTTATCAAGAGATATATTTTTTATTCATTTTGTATCTTGTCTTATCACTCAGTGCCTGCTATATCTGATTGTCTGTACTTTTGCAAATGTTAAATAAAGATTTTCATACAAAAAAAAAAATAGGTTAGGTCCTCCTGCAGTACACGGAGGCAGCTCCCCTCCTGTGTGGGCATGGCTCCAGCGCCTCTAACTGACACGCCCCCAGCGTTTCACAGCAGAGAGAAGTGCTTGTTTTTCCAGGATTTTGAGACCTAATTTTATATACTTGGCAATTTTTTTAATCTTTCAAATTTTGCTCAGTGGTCAATGACACATGTTTCTGTGGTATGACAAACTCATCACACAAATTTATTTTTGCTTTACACGGACTTTAAACATATTTTATGTCTTTAGTGGTTACATTTTCTGTTCATACCCACTAGAGCAGGAGGAGGTCATCATTAAAAAATTAACTGATTTATAGAAAATTATATTTTGCAAGTGAGCCAGAGGAGTGGCTTTACATTTTACCTTCAAACAAAAAAAGAATTGGGCATTGAAAACTGAACGAAAGAAGGAAACGTTCTGATGGTGATGAAAACAAGTTCCACTGAAAAATAGAACACAAACATTAAAAATGATTTAATTTAATTTGGATACGTTTTTGTATGCTGAAGGGTTTTTATTTTATGTCTGCAGTGTTGCCAAATGTTTTCCAATGAAAGTAGCTAGCATTAGCTCCACATGATGTCATACACTCATACAGATACTGATGACATCACTACGTATCAAATGGCATAAAGCTTAGTGGTTGTGTCGGTTGCAGAGAGGGATCACTCTACTCTGTTTGTATTTGTAGTAAAAAAAATCCAAAAGATCAAACAAACAGTCTCATATTCAAAAGCTCAGTTACAGAGAACGTCACAACCACAGAAGTCACAACTGAGCTGTGACTCCTGCGGCGAGCGACGTCCTCCTCCCTGCCCCAAACACCACACTATGCAGGCCAATATTTTATTTAGTAATATTTAATTTAAAATAATGTTTTTATGCTGTTTCATTTTTATGTGGATTAAAATGTTCTTTAAATGTATAGGATCATTCATTCTTGATTATTCATAATCACACAGTGACACAGTGTGCAGGAAGTCAGTAAAACAAGGAAAGTTGGAATCCCTGCACAATTCTGCATCAATACAATACAATACTATACAACAGCGTCAGGAGGAGAGGGAGAGACTCTGGTTCTGCTGACAGAGAAGCCGTAAACTGCTCTGTCTGCTTTACTCTGAACAGCATGCATGGGACTGAATTACAATATAATAGATTTAAATGTATGTCTCACCTTTTTTCACCCAATTGTTAAAGTTGCAAAGACGGCCTGAAAAGTCTCTAAATGTAGCCACAAAGATGTAACTGTTTTTTAGTTTGAACTTCTGTCATCGTTTTGGTGTGGAGAGGAACGTTTGGTGGGAGGAGCAGGGAGAGATTTACATATGATCTGCCTCTGATACTATATGCATGCATATGTAAGTCATCTGATTATAGTGTTACTGTGTGCGTCACAGCTTGTGCGTCATTGTTGTGAGGCTTGGGGAAAAATTGACCTAAATATCAGAATCAGAATCAGAATCAGAAATGCTTTAATGTCCCGCAGACGGGGACATTTGTTTGTTGCAACAGCAGAATATTACAAGACAGAGCATTAGCAAGATAGACAAAATAATTAAAAAGGAAAGAAAAATAGAATCGACGGATGTACATATTTACATGAATAGTGCAAAAAAAATGAGCAAGACATTTTTATATACAGATTTTAAATATAGATAATAATTAAAACTGCAAGCAGTGATGAACGGGCCCTCGCAGTCCACGCGCGTCGGCCTGCAGTGCCGTCAGACTGCGCGCTCACCTGTTACTTGCATGTCATGACGGGGAGAAATCAAGCATTAAACGTCATGTCATTCGGACGATTTTTGTCTGACTTCCTGTGTCCAGTGGGTGGCGCTATGGATATGACACAGTTTTGATGCACAGATATAAGCAGGGCAATTCTCTCTACATTCCTGAGATATTTGGCGCAGATAGGACATTGTATGGTGAAGTTACGAGGACTTGATGCGTCACGGCAAAGGATTTAAATGGACTGCACCACCACGGCCAGCAGTTACGTCAGGCTGGGGCGCCGTCGGATTGCGCGCTCACTTGTTACTTTCATGTGATGCTGGGGAGAAAACAGGCAGTAAACTTCATGTCAATCGGATGATGTTTGTCTGACTTCCTGTGTCCGGTGGGTGGCGCTATGGATACGAATCAGCTTTGATGCAGAGATATATTCAGGGCGACTCCCTCTACATTCCTGAGAGATTTGGCGGCAGATTGGTCATTGTATGGTGAAGTTATTAGGACTTGATGCTTTATGGCGAAGGATTTAAATGGACTGCACCCCCACAGCCAGCAGTTATGTCAGGCCGGGTGTTGTAGGATTGCGCGCTCACCTGTTACAAGCATGTCATGACGGGGAGAAAACAAGCAGTGAACGTCATGTCAATCGGATGATGTTTGTCTGACTTGCTGTGTCCAGTGGGTGGCACTATGGATATGACACAGTATTGATGCACAGATCTATTCATGGCGACTCCCTTTAGATTTCTGAGAGATTTGGCTGAGATAGGAAATAGTATGAAGAAGTTATTAGGACTCGATGCTCCATGACGAAGGATTTTTATGGCGGGCACCGCCACGGCCAGAAGGTATGACGTAGGACAAAGATTTTCCTAGCATGTCTTTGGCATGGTCCGAGGAGTATGCTGACTGACTGTGAAGTCTGTGGTGTCCAATCTGTAGGAGGAAGACCTGAAAGCATGATGTACGGCAATATTTCATAATGGCTGCCAAATTCAAAATGGCTGACTTTGAAGGGATGTGTTAATGTATTCAGGGCAAGACTGTCTACATTTATGAGGAATTTTGTGGAGATGGGGCACTGTATGTTGAAGTTATAAGGACTTGATGCTTGACAGCAAAGGAAAAAAATGGCGTCCGCCGTCACGCCCACCAGGTATGACACAGCTGAATGATTTCCATAACTTTTGTTCTTCAAGGCATGAAGATGATACTGAGTTAATGTGAAGACTGTGGTGTTTAAGCTCTAGGACAAGATAGTTTTCAAAGTAGGCATGAATTGGACAAAAATGCCGCCACACATCAAAATGGCTGACTTCCTGTTGGACTGAGAGTATGGGCCCACGAGACTTTTTTGTGCGTCTGCTCATGATGAATCTGCGTACCAAATTTCGTTGGTCTACACGCATGTGGAAGGCAGGGAGGAACATTAGGGGGCGCTACAGAGCCCGCAGGTCACGACCATGCCCAATGACAATGCAGGATCGTAATTTTCGCCGGATGTGACATATATTCCAAATTTGGTGAGTTTTGGGGTATGTTCAGGCATCCAAAACTGCAGTCAAACTTGGGGAAGAAAATTTCTGTCCTTCCAATTACAATAGGGACCTCGCAGGTGTACCTGCTCGGGCCCTAATAATTTTTCCAATTACATTAGGGACCTCACAGGTCGATGACCTGCTCGGGCCCTAATAATAAGAATAATAATTTTTCCAATTACAATAGGGACCTCACAGGTCTGTGACCTGCTCTGGCCCTAAATATGGGTGTTGAAATGAGTTTGTACAGGCTTATTGCACAGTGCAGAGTACAGGATGAGGTCTATATGGAGCAGTGCTGGTTGTACAGTCTGACAGCAGCAGGAAGGAAGGACCTGCGATACCTCTCCTTCACACACTTGGGGTGTATCAGTCTGTTGCTGAAGGAGCTGCTCAGTGCTGTGAGAGTGACCTGCAGGGGGCGGGACTCCTGCTCCAGCAGCAATGACAGCTTGTTCATCATCCTGCTCTCTCCCACCATCTGCACTGGGTCAAGAGGGCATCCCAGGATGGAGCTGGCCTTCTTGATAAGTTTATCAAGTCTCATCCTGTCTGCTGCCGAGATGCTGCTGCTCCAGCAGACTACTCCATAGAAAATGGCTGATGCCACCACAGAGTCATAGAAAGAGGTCAGGAGTGCCCCCTGCATTCCAAAGGACCTGAGCCTCCTCAGCAGATACAGTCTGCTCTGACCTTTCTTGTATGCAGCTGCAGTGTGATCAATCCAGTCCAGTTTATTGTGGATTGGATTCAGTGCAGGAAACTGTAATTGAAACTGGACGATACACTCAGCTATGTAACGCGTGTGACACTGAAGTTTTGATGCCAGAGAGTTGCAGGTGCCGGACTTCACTCTGACAGTGTCAGGAATGTTTTAGATGTCAGTCAGAGGGAATTCCACACATGTCTTCCATTCACAACGATGCTTTGAAGTAACCCGCTAACCCATAAAGAGCGTCAGTCCTGGACCCAGAGCCTGGAGGCTGTGACTGCCTGCCTGCTGCATGATTGTTTAACCGTCCTCAGCTTGAAGAAATATGAAAAGGCTTTCTGCCTCGTTCGTTTCCTGTCAGAGCTAATTATGAATCATTCACTTTCTTTGAATCGAAAACAAATGTGTGGCCTGTTAAGAAGACAAGTGTAGTGTGATTGTTGCGTAATGTTTATCAGCTAACTTCATTTGAACGTTTATCTGCAAAACAATACGGCAGTCTTCTCAGTGTTATTGCCCCCAGCTGTGTTGGAGAGCTGAACTCTGAGCTGAGAGAAGATGCTGAGCCGTATCTCATGTCCCATACGTCCTAATCATCTGTTGAACTGGCTGTGGACCTCAGCTCAGCTCTGTAGATTTACTGGTTGCCTGTGTATCCGTGAACTTTTGCACCGGCTCTGCTGTTGAACCCCATCTCTGTGTGTGTGTGTGTGTGTGTGTGTGTGTGTGTGTGTGTGTGTGTGTGTGTGTGTGTGTGTGTTCTCCAACTCCCTGCATGTCTTTATATAAAAGTGTGTGTGGTCCTTTCTTGTGTAAGATATTAAACACACACACTCTCCCCCTCACCCTATCTGTTATCTGCGTCAGGACTCTGGGGGAGGCTTGGGCCCAGCTGAAGAAGAGCCTGGCAGACGAAGCTGAGGTTCACCTAAAGTTCTCTTCAAAGGTAATTCATCACACTTCTCTCCAACTCTAATAAGCTGCCACCTGCTTGACGCCCATACCTAATTTTCAGGCATATCTGTAAGGAGATAGCTATGTACACACCAGCCATATCACGCGGAGGGTGCTTTGCTGTGTTTGTGTTGTAGTTCAGACTCAGACTGATCTGAGTCACCAAGAACTTCAGTCCTTCTTTTCTCTTTATGCTCACTGTTTTGAATGACACAAAAGTGTTACTACGTATGTCATAAATTCATTCATTCATTTCGTAGAAAAAGCTGAGACCTAATGACTGAATTTTCAGTTTTGGAGGAACTGTTCCTTTAATGTGGATTGTGTCACATCAGGACCGGTGGATCTAGTCAGTAGAGTCAGTATCAGCTCTCCTTATATGCAATATATATAGTGTGACAGTTTCCAGTCCTGAACATTACACAACACTAGCCCCCTCTGGTTGTACAGTATGTGATTCCATATTGAATTTGGGCTCTGCAGCCTACAGCACATGACTCACAGGACAGACAGCCTGGCTTCAGATGTAATTACACACAGTGAAGGGCTTCCTGATGACTCTGTGGGCTGAGGCACACACATATGACAATGAGGCTTTGAATCAACATTCATCAGCCGCCATCTTTTCACGCCACTCTAGTTGTGACTGCCTCTGAGTGAGGAAGACTGAAGGCTCAGTCAAAGAACTTTGCTCAAGTGATCTCCCTCACCACTATCTTGGAGGGGAGCTGCTCTTAATTTTAGGGTTGTGAAGAGCTGCATGGGTTTGTCTTGAGAGTAAAGAGAGGGAGGCTGAGAGATAAAGACCAGGATTACAGCTGGACTGGTGGAGGAAATGGAGGAGGTGATGTTATCCTCCAGAGATGCACAGATGTGCGGCACAGTTCCAGGTTCTGTAGGAGAAAGAAGGATTTGTGTAGAAATGAACTTTGAACGATTGTTTCCAATGTGAGTGCAGGAGGGAGCTGCAGATCTCACAGACGGCTGGGCTACAACAACACAACACTTATTAGCATCGAATAACCAATGAAGTGCTCACCGCCCTTTTTAAAAACAGTATTATCGCGTCTCATTGTCAGAGCGGTACATTTTCCTACTGCGTGTCATTTAAAATCGGAAAATTGCTCTAATGTTCTGATTGGCTCCAAAAATCACACATTTTCTGATCTGAACATGCTCAGCGTGAGAGGATGATGACATAACGTAGAAAGAAACTACAGGGCGCGGAGCTAATTATGGATTTTGGATAATTCAATCAGATGGATAAAGGAGGGATTAAAGTGATTTCCCTTTTTTGATTGACAGCGTTATCATTACTGAAACTTACATAGTATAATTGTCTTTGTGACTTGCTGCTGGTGACAGAAGTCATTTCACTTCAGCTCCACTTTAAATGCAGGAAGAGTTACTGCATCCACATCTCGATTCATATTGTCGTTCAACACTCAGAGCTGCCTGATAGACGTATTTTTTTCAGTTATCAGGAATCTGAAAGTAATCAAAAGTTGTGCATGTTTTCGGCCAGTGAACACAATGCATCATCACTGAGTGACACCAAATTGAAATTCAGCTGTATGCTATACCTAATCTTTTCTGTTTTTCTATCCTACCACAGCCTGCTTTGGGGAAATACAATAAAATTGAGTTTAAATGACTTTTCTGAGACATTCTTTTCTATATTTGTCCTGTTGTAAACTGGCTGTCCTCATGTGACACTGTTCAACTGAATGTGATAAACCGAGGGGATGAATACAGCTCTGGTCATCTTTATTTCAGCATCAGTGTGAGCTGAGCAAGCTCGTACGAACAATGTTTTAGCCTCAAAATGCAAAGCTCTGGTCAATATTTAGAGATAAAGTCCAAATACACCGTCACCCCTGAGGAAACAAGGCCGACAAACCAATGGGATGAGGAGAGAGCTCAACAGTGAGGTTCTGAAAGTGAAAAACCCATTCATATCCCATCGTAAAAATCTCTGTATAGGGATTTTATACAAGGATCTTTTGATATGTTAAAGAGGTCATATTATGCTAATCTGCAGGTTGCTACAACTTGTACATACTTATTTGAGGGTCCTAGTAGAATAATACTTTAATTTAGGGTTAGGGTTAGTTAATTTAAAAAAAACAAAACATTATTTTTCTTTGCACACTAAGTGTTGAACAAGCTGTTTTAGCTACAGAGTGAGACATCTAGCCTCTGTTCAATCTTTGGTGAAAGTTACCTATGCGCGTTATTTAACATGCAGGATGTAGCCAATAAGAGGCAGAGTAGGGCGGGTCATGCAAAGCAAGGTAGTGTGATCTAAAATAACGTTGCTACAGCAGTAGCAGCTGTATGTCTGCTGACTGACTGGAGTTTACATATTTTATAAATGTGACATAGTGATGCACATGTTACGGGTTAGACTCCAAACCAGGTGTTTCAGGCAGTGCAGCAGCATTTTCTGTGGGAGAGAGTAACTCCCTTTGGTGTGGACTTTTTCGAACCCAGAAAGCAGAATATGACCTCTTTTATAGAGTGAATGAATGGAAAATTCACTACCAGGACAAGAGCATTTCAAGAAGTTGGCAGTCACCAGGGTGATGTATTATGATTAATCGTACATGGACACAGATGGATACATGACCTCAACAATACATCCTACAAACAGCTACGTTAAAAAAAAAAGTGATGAAGAAGATGTTGAGTCTTTCTTTCACTCTCTCTCAAAGTAAACGAACACACTCACCAAATGCAGACCTTTACCACAATTAACAGTGGTGCTCATACTGCTTAGCATTGTAGTATGAATAGGGTCCAACTTAATGCTAACCTTTACAATACTTTATTAATTATTAAGAGACGTGCCGTTAAAGATTGTCGTGTTTGTGAGATTGTATTTGTCTCTGAATTTACAGTAGCTAATGTTAGCAGTTCAACATATCAAAATACTAAACTTGTTATTGCTAACATAGCTTTATGACGTTATGAACTTTATGCGCATTTTGCATGAGGTGATATTGCAAAAGTTGCACAAACGTCAACTTCTACTGATGAAAAAAACACTTTTGAATGACCTATTTCATTTCAGTTACATTTCACTTTGAATCTGTGGCACATAGATGTACAGTCCTGGACTATTATCCTGTTTAACAGAACTTTTCAACCAGTTCTTAATGCTACTTTAAGTCCTGAACATAACAGCCACCTGGACGTTGTTAAATGTTATTCCATTACGTTTTTTTGCGGATAAAACCAGTAACACATCTCACTCCAGGATACACAAAGCTTTTTTTACATTGGGAAGGCCTTGAGCTGTGACATTAGCTTTTCATTGTCATCTCCTGGTCAGTGTTAAATTGTTGATTGTGTTTTGTCTGAGCAGCTCCAGAGTGAAGTGGAGAAGCCTTTCCTGACCTTCAGGGAGAACTTCAAGAAGGACATGAAGCGGTTTGACCACCACATCGCCGACCTACGGAAGCAGCTGGTTGGTCGCTATGCATCTGTGGAGAAGGTACACACAAACACCTACAGACAGTAGAACGAGCACAGCAGCTCTACTGCAACACAGTTCTGTCCCTCTACTTGGCAGCAGCAGAGTTTCAGGAATCATCTCGCTGGTGATTAAAATTCCACATCTCTGCCATAAGCAGACGGCTGTTTCCCGTCCCTGGAATGTCTTCCTGCTTTTTGTACATGTACAATGAAAAGCAGTCGCCTGAAGCCTGAAGGCAACTGCAAATCTTTCTCACATCATCTGTCATTTGAGCAGCGTTCGCTCAGAGACGAGACAAAACGGTTTCTCTCTGATGTACTCATCAGATGGACAATTGAGCATTTAAAGCAGGGCAGGAAATAAGATGCTGGTGATGTATGAGACAGCTTTGACACTGGATGAAGGATGAACACTGTGTGTAGCAGACTGCATTATCATTGTGATGAATGGTGGCAGACTGTAACATTATAATAGCTGCAGACTTTGGTTAGAATGATGTGTGTTTCCGGAACACTACACATTTGTTTCAGAAAACATCTTCTTGAGGGAAAGTAGATCATTTACTAAAAATAGAATCATAGGAGGTTTGCTTTATTATAAAAGGTTCTCCACATGAGCAGCTGTGAGACCTGAGTCTGACATGCTCTGTCCCTTATCTCCGGCAGGCCCGTAAAGCTCTGGCAGACAGACAGAAGGAGCTGGAGCTGAAGACTCAGCAGCTGGAGATCAAACTCAGCAACAAGATTGAAGAAGACATCAAGAAAGCCCGCAGGAAATCCACTCAAGCAGGTCAGAGACAGGGGTCAAAGGTCAAACTGCAGGGTCACTGTGGGGTCGCAGTCTCACTCAGTGTTTGTTGTTTAAGAGGAGGGAGCACTGCCCATCAGCCTCTCACATGTCTGTGCCCGTAATACAGAGTGTGACCAAAAGTGGCTGTGGATTGTGAACTTTTTGGTGATTATTTTCAGTTCTTGTCATTTGTATTTTTCTATAAATGGTCATGCCCTCCAAAAAATCCAGTTTTCAAATGTTTTCTCTGACTATACTACAGAGGGAAACAAAAAAAAACACTTAAAACACTTCACTTTACGTTCACTGTCTTCTGTACAGGGAAACTCAGAATCTAATTGAATTCTTGTTAGGTGACAGCTCTGTGTACAAGTAAAGCAATTAAATATTTGGGAAACTCTGGCACTGGTGATCAATCTCCAACTGTTCTGACAGTGTGTGTCGCCCTTTGACTGAACAGAGAGCCAGAGTCCAAAATGGAGGATGCTATTTTAGCTTGCAACCACTTTTCTGTCAAAGTAAAAATTACTCTGTAAAGACGCATATTTTTTTAAAAACTTCAGCAGTACAAATACATATCTTACGGGACGTATTGTCCCTTTAGCAATGAAGATACCAAGTCTTCTCCCTGATAATGAGCAAAATACCTCATTCGAGACCAATTCTGATTATGATTGTGACTGACTCACCGAGCGTGTTCCCAGCTGGCTAGTTTGAAGGCTGTTGGCTCAGCAGATGGAGCAGTTCACTAACTTGCTCTGCAAATAGTCAGAACATCATCAAACTCTAAGCACTGTCTATTATGTGAGAATGTGTTGAAGAAGCATTATAATGAATCCTTTTGCTTTTGCTGCAGACACACACACTACTCTACCTTTGATTGGTTGCCTTTCAGGGTTGGCTTGGTTCAGTTTAGGCATGAGCAGTGAGATCGGTCAGAGTTGAGGTAAGGTGATAGGAATATGATGATGACAATCAGAAACCGAGTAGGGAGGGGGGGTGGGTCTTAGGAAGAAATGCAGGGGGATCCATAAAGATGTGCGGATCAGCTTTGCTTAAATACCTGCAAGTGGCCCCTTAGAGGTCACAGTGTTTATTACAACCCACAATAAGCAAGACATTAACAAAATGTAAATGAAAATGTAAAGTTCGTCTTGAGGGGTCTTTAAAAACAAAATGGTTTGTCCTCTGTTGAAGATGAACATGCTTGGTTAAATTCATGAGATTGTGTGTGTTTGGTTTTTAGATATTTTGTGTGCAGACATGTCTGTGATGCAGTACTAACAATACAGTTCACTGATCATTCATTGAGTGAATGAAAGAGTACATCCTCACCAAAGTTTTAAGTAAAAGTATTTTTTAACCAAAAACATTAGATATATCCTCAGCAGACCATGAATATCCACACCATGCCTTAGAGCAAAGTGTTAGTAATATAAAGTTTTGACTGGATCTCTAAAGGTTAGGTGTTCATGAAAAGAATGAATTTCATAGCAGTCTAATCATACAAATCGAGACATGTTGATTTTGATTTTTGAAGAGTTACTCTTAAGATTCCACTGGATGTATGTCCGCTGTGCTGCAGTTGCTCCGTCATCCACCGTCCGGCCCCCCATCAGCTGCATTTCTAGACCGGCATGGACTGCACTGCTGGACTGTTGAAGTTGCAAGCTGACGTTGTAAGACTGAGGGGTAGTCGTGATAAATACATAATCACGCGTGACCGCAGTTGTAGGTATGTGTTATAAACACAACAACACAAAGTGATCCCAACCAAGGGATTAGAAAAAGAGCTTGTATTTGTCTCTTTTTCTGAGATTTTTGTGTTGCCGTCAACACGAGTGTTTTATTTTGAAAATGTACCAGATGTTATGATGTTGTTTTGGTGTCTAATCTATGCTGAATTCAGCTGAATTGCTGCGTCGTGCTCCAGCAGAAATAGAAGCCCTGTGTATCTGCTCCCGCAGGGTCCAGACTGGGAGCTGGGACGGAGCAGATACGAAACGCAGCGGACCCGCTGGAAGTTAACACATAGACTAGAGTAAAAACTATCAGCTCCAATGCCCTGGTGGAGGGGAGCTGGACCGGACATGTATCTGGTGGAATCTAGCTGTTAGACAGACAATTGTTTGGCCTCTAAATCAGTTTTCAGATTTACTGACATTATGATGAACTTCTTTATAAATTAGGCAGATAATGCTGTTTGGAAAACAGTGGTACTCTGTGCAGCAGATATGTGGATCTGGAATTCATTACTCAACCTATAAAGGTCCATCTGCACCAGATGTAGGATTCCCTGTTATCAGGGATCATCTGAGGATGATAAGTTTGCGGTCCACCAGCAGAGCTCATTCAGTTGAGTAACGTTAACTGACTGGACAGAATCCTTTATCCTCCTCCAGTGTTTCTTTAGCCCTTCATTGGAACGGTCACTTGAGATCGGCTGGGAACCCAGATACTGTGTTTGTCTTTTCACGTGAGTCATGAGCTTTATCAGCACTTCGAGCCAGACTGAGAGATTTCTTTTAAGGCCGGGATGGAAGAGGAGGGAAGAAGTGGGGCCAGAAACATTCTCTGCTGTACTAGTCTGTGTTCACAGCAGACTGGCAGAGGCGTGAACGTGGACTAACTCTTTGGTCCTTCGGGAGATACTCACACATACATGCATATTAATAACCTGACTGCAGAAATATCCATCCCACAAAGGCATTACATCTATTGTAGGGATGTAGAGTGTGAAGAACTCGTAAAAATGCTTCAAAATGTTGAGTGAGTTCAGATACATGTGAGGGTTGTTAATCCCCACTCACTGCCAGAGTTGGGGCATGGTGGCATAGTGGTTAGCCCTGTCGCCTCACAGCAAGAAGGTCCTGGACTCGATTCCCAGAGTTTTCATGTTATCTTCATGTCTGCATGAAGATTGGATAAATGCAGCGTTGAATCAGGGTACCCTACTCCATGGTGTGAACACAGAAAATGGAGGGGTGTTGGGTCTTAAGTTTTTCAGTGGAATACACACAAACTGAGGCTTTAAAGGACTCTCTGATGTTTCAGTGTAATCTTTGGTTTCTGAATCTGCTAGAGAATTTTAAGCTTTACGCTAAACAGAGACATAAATGTGATGAAAACAACCTGCCTGCCCTTCATCAGCTGTAGTTACATACTCGTCTTCAGCTTTCAGTGTACATTCACACTAACCTAAATCAAGACTTCAGCACTGCTGTCCAATTGTCAGACTTCATTACACACGTGTCATTGTCTCACCTGCAGTGCAGCATGTTTGCGTATTGGGTCAGCTGTGAAAACAGTCTGAAGAAGGGTGTGAGAGGAGCGAGAGGCGGGTGGAGGAGTAGCATTAGCAGCAGCCGCCTTGCTTTGTGAAACTTTTAATAGGTGTGTGACCTGAAGAAAGTGACTGGCTAAGAGTAAACAGATGTCGGCTCTCCATCTGAGTGTGATGTCATGACTCAACTCGGCACGACCACATGCTGTCACACACAAGTACGAATCCTCCCTCCAAACTGGCTCTCTTCACACACACAGTCAGCCCTCCTCCGTGCTGCTTATACAACCAGGGAGAAAAACAGCAGCAGTTGTTGATGGCGCTCATGGCGTCTGGCTGCCAGTGATGATGACTACAGTGTGAGGGAAGCAGAGAGGTGACTGATGCCAAAACAACTAAAGCACGGCATCTGTCTGCTCATAACAAAGACTCATTATCGCTTCAAGCTCTCCCTGCATTGGATTACGCAAGGCTTTTGCTCAATTATGTCTCCATATAGCAGGGATTTCCTAAAGTTTTTATATCAGCTACTTACGGCCATGATCACTCTCATTGTGGAGCTCATTACTGCTGTTTTTTATTCTAAGAGAAGGGCTTTCTTCACATGTTTTTAAGGGTTGGAGGGCAGATGCGATGAGCTTATCTGTGGCACAAACAGCAGCTCTTTTGCAATTTCTTCTGATTTGTCTCGACTTTCTGCTCAGGAACACATTCTGAGCTTACCTGGAAACACTGTTTACTGTAAACTGTGCTGCGACAGCAACACTGAACGTTTTGATGTGAAAATCCATCCAGATCGGTGCCTTTAATCAGAATTGGCTTTAATGGCCAGCTATGTGCACACATACAAGGAACTCTGGTTTTACACTACCAAGAACAGCAAGATAAAAACAGACATAGAAAGACAGCTACAGAAGTATTACGTACATACAAGCAGGTGAAAAATAAATGTATATTCTGAGATGTTATTTTCTAACCTGAAATCTTCTGTTATCAATATTTGAACATTAGCAAGACAGCAGACAGACACAGTCAGCTATTGCATGGATTTGTTGTTCCAAGAGTTGAAAGAAACCAACACAGAGCTTAAAGGAGCATGAATGTTGAACTTACATTTGTCAAATGGCTCAAACATGGTTTCAAATTATGCTAATTTTGTGCCTATTGGATGAGCAAATACCTGAGTTACTGCTTACCTGTTTGCTTTAATATGTAAGTGCTCTCAAAGCTTAATTCCACGGCCCCTCCAGTCTCCAAAATGAAGCTGTAATTAGTTTAATGCTTTCTGTTATGGTTATGCTGGTTAAAGAGTTGACTTCATCATCCTGTACAGCTGCTTCCATCTGATGCAGCATCTTACTTTCATATTCGTTAGCTAGCTAGCTACATAAGAAGATGATGAGTCCTTTTTTATCCCACCGATACAGCTCTGATTGGTCACCTGTTTTTCCAGCTTCAGACACACACTCGAGGCACAGCACCAGCCCTGTTGACATTGCAGAATAAATCCGAGTTGTGTGGACCACTGAAGGTGCTATACAACATTCAGCCACATGGAGCGATTGCAACATTTGCTAAACAAATTCATGATTTCAGTCACAGCCAGTTAACTATCGTGAATACTCTCACAGGTCACTAATGAAAACAGACATGCGACGTTATGTTCACATGGATTTACTTGCACATCGATGAGAAGAAAAGCTAGCTCCGGGTTTTGTGGCCTGTAGCTCTTAGCTCACATGCTTTAACATACATTTGCATCCGGCCCTGCACCAGAACTGAAAAGGTTCAATTACACCACACAGGGAGGGACGGTAACTTCATTCTCTGCTCAGGACGTCTTTACTCCACCAGCTTCACAAAGCAAAGACTTGTTTACTATATCAGTGTTTAAACTCTCATGTATTAAACCTTTATCATGACTTTCGGTCCTGGAGGTGGCAGGAAACAATGAAACTTCAGATCAACGGTCACATTTGTGTGGATCTGTCGGGGTATGGGACCCTCTGAGGGGCCACCTTCATCTAAAAGTAGAACACAACATTAGTGTGAATAATATGAAGTAGCAGGTGTGTCAGCAGACATTTAGTGGAGCAGATGATCCTCTGAAGAACAGAGTGATCAGCATCATTTCCTCTCTGATTGAATCTCCCAGATGATTAGTGTGTGTTTGTGTTGTTGGCAGGATACAGGCTGTGACATTAATGAAAGGACAGATTAGATCTTTCCTTTTATCATGGCTCATGTTATCATAATGAAATTCACTATCAGTCCAGATCGTCTGCACTGTTTGAGATAATCGCATCTGCTGAGAGGAGTGGAACAAATACTGTACATGTGTTGCTGCTGTGAGTGACTAGCTGGGCACCAGCACCACCTACTGGAGAAAATGTGAAACAAAGTCAGCAGAGACATTTTTGCAGTCTGTATTTCAAGTCTTCTTTTTGTATTCTTTGTAACAGGAGACGATCTGATGCGCTGCGTCGACCTTTATAACCAGTCTCAGTCCAAGTGGTTTGAGGAGATGGTCACCACAAGTCTGGTAAGAAATCAGTCACAAAATTGAGACAACGTAACACTTTTATTGTCTGAGGAACCGCGAGTGCCACTCGTACTTGACTTACCAAATGCAAAGGCTATAAAGAACACATATTATTGGAAATAGATAAGGTCAGGAAACACATACATTTATTATGTTCATTTTTGTTGGTGTCAAATATTTATTCTAAGCACATTCCTAAAGGAAAGCACCAGGGCTAGCTGAGATTTAAAATTTATTTCAAACACTTAAAAGTGCATGCTTCATTGTCAGCCTATCGTCTGCTGTGATGATTCTGGTTAAGTCATTGTAAGTCCCCTGTTAGTGCTGTAGACTGTTGTTTCTGATCAGCGTAGACAGATGGAAGATTTCTCTATGATTAAAGTGCTCTCATCCTCAGGAGTTGGAACGGCTGGAAGTGGAGCGGGTGGAGATGATCAGACAGCATCTGTGTCAGTACACCACCCTTCGGCATGAGACAGACATGTTCAACCAAAGTGTAAGAACTGCTTCAACTCCAACAACGACTCTCTGTCGAGTGATAATGAGTAGAGCTGTCACTTTAACAGAAAATCCTGCCTGAAAGACTGATAACACACCTGTTCTTTCATCTGGACACAGCTCATGTTACCTGATCCTTCACCAGCACGTAGAGCTGACAGCGACAAACTTCATAGGCCATTCTGACATAAAACAGTTTTTAAACACAGCCTACATTGTTACCAATGATGCTTATTAAGATTCTGTTCCATTCTCCATCCAGGTCAAACAGTCAAGGTATTGCTATTCTGCATGTTAGCATGTTAGCTCACTAACACGCCTCAGCCACACTAAATGGAACGGAACCTTCATTAATTGACATTAATTAAATCTGTGTTCACCTTCTATTTTCTGTCAGTATGGCTGCTGTGAAAAATGTCTGTGTAGTACTGCACACATCTAGGATACGAAGAGTCCAAAGACAATTTGAAAAATTATTTTAAAAGTATATACAATATGTATATTAAATGCAAATGCTGATGTCAACTTTAGAGTTGATTATTACAACTAAAGCTACATGGTATTTGTAGTGCTACAGTGTCTTATGCCTGCCTGAGAGTACCTTTACTCCTTGAATTTTATTGGTATGCACTTTGCAACAGATGTTTTTTTGAATGCACAATTAGCACATGTTGTATGTTAAAAGCAACCAAATTTCTCTCACGGGATGATAAAACTTGAGCTGAATCGGTTTTGAACATTAGGCATCACCTGAGCCGAGGCAAACAAAACACACGGGAGGGTTTATTGTGATACTTTGACTGACGGCTGTTCTTTCTTTGTCCAGACGATGGAACCGGTGGACAAGCTTCTGCAGTGTGTGGACCCGTGCAAAGACAGAGAGCTGTGGGTGCGGGAGAATAAGACTGGAGAGATCAGGCCTGTGGACGTGGAGATCTGACCTCAGCGCTGTCTGACAGCTCTGCATATGCACACTTTTACCCCCCCAGCTCACACTGAAGCAGAGGCTGCAGCCTGAGGCCTGACTGAAATCTGCTGGGATCTTCACTTCCCCCCACTGATCCACTTGTGACTCCTAACACACTGGGGGACGATCAGTCAGCGCTCGCTGGCTCTTCACATCCCCACAGCAGCCTGCTGAGGTGGAGGGCAGTGTTTGGAGAGTTTAGTGAGTGAAGATGATGCGATGAATGAAGATGTCAGGTAGCGACAGGTTGTAGTTTTCTGTTTATGCACGATGATGTCAGCTGAGACGGCACAGGGAAATTGGAACCATGATGTTTTGTGAGACGAATGATCGAGAAGCATCAACGATGAACATTGAACACGTGTAAATGTTGAATAGCTTTCTGTCACGCAGCAGTGTACTGCTGCAGCTGTGCGTGTGCTTCAGCTCTGTGAGGTAATTCTCTGATTCACTTGACCTGACTTCAAAACTGCAAGTGGTTGGCAAAAAATTATTTAACAGGTGCTGCCGAGCAAGATGCAGTCTGACCTTAGAGTGTTGTATTACTGTGTACCAGAGTAAAACTAAACTATTTTAATACTAATATCCACCATATGCAGGTATTGACTTTTTGCTCAGCCCCACCCCTTTTGTTACTGTTGCTACACATGTTAACAAAAAATCAGCTTCTGATATTTGAACTGTGTTGACTTTAATCACGACTGTTGAGTCTAAGCTAATGCTAAACCTCTTCCCCAGCTGGACTTTTCCTGTAAAAGAGTCTCAAATATACACAGTGACAACATTTGTGATGTTAACAGACTGATGATCACCATAGAAGACATTGAAATAAAGTATTTTTCCTTACAGTGTGCGCAGAAAAGATATAGTATACGTCACTTTCAGTACACAAACGTAACACTATCCAACAAGTCTGGCTGCATTTTCTTGAGTGTGAACTGCAAAGAGCAGGACAGGAGCGCTAACGTTCCTCTGAACTCTGGTATATTAGCAGCATGATCTCTGATGGAGTGGATGTTTATACTTGTTGGAAGTGAAACGTTTTTGTTTTTTTTTTATGTTCTGTTAAATCACTTCATAATTATTATTAGCTAATGATATGCCCCTTGTCTTTGGAATTGACTCTGGGTTACTACTACAGGTAGTAAATCAAATGGTATTCAGTAACATGTGAACGTCAGCAGCTCACTCTAAGCCAGATAAACACTGTGTGTACTCCATTCCTCACAGCCGTAGCTTTGATTCTCACTGATCATCAGTCATTGTTCAGGGTCGGCGTGAGCCGACTGTCAATTACTGAGGACTAAAATCACGAATCTTCTTAATTCCTCTGAAAGAAATCTGAAATCTAAAGCTCAAGAACATTCCCACCTGTGTTTTACTTCATTCATAATAAGACTTAAAAATCATCCAATTGCACTTTATAGCCAAATGATTTTTTATGAATATACTGTAAGTTGCTGTTCATATGAAAATGATTCTAGAGAGAGCTTACTTGTTACACATTTTATTTCTGAATTGGGAGTGTGGTGTGTTCGAGGGCAGCCTGGTGTAAATATATGGGATGTGTGATATGCAATGAAAGGAGGCAGTGGAGTGAAAGGATGTACAGTGCAGTAAATAGTAGAATCTTACACAAGGACATGGTATACATACATTTGGTACTGATAATATATATGAAACATACAAAGTGTTTTATATGCAGCCATTTTGGATCCAGTGTCAGTGCTGCTGCCTGCAGACACTAAATGTTGTACAGAATGCTCTTTCACCACCATGTCCTGATCAGTATTACTGCTTAGTATTACTTGACTATTGAGAAACAAGGATGCAGATGCTTTTGTACATTAACAGCTAAAGGTTGACATTTTTCATTAATAAAATGAAAATATGTATCTTATGTCGCAAACGGCTCTGCTCTGGTTTGTGTGTTCTTTTGTGTGACGTCTGACGTGAAATAAACAAAGGCAAAAGAAAAACATGCAGTATAATAAATGAAAAGGTATTTTATTTTCTAAAAAAAAAACACACATTCAACAATAAAATGGATTGGCCGATCCCTGTGACAGGTTCAGGCAGCAATGATAAAGATCTGGTTGAAAGTTAAGACAGATACACACTTTATAAAATAAAATACATGACATTATTGACCTAAAACAACCCATGTGATGATGGCATGTTGTCTTACCTGGTAACACTTCATTATAATGAGTGGTTATGAGTGATTTATAAACCATTAGCTAATGACGAAATGGTCATATACAAATCATTTATGTATATGTAATAAACAAAATCAGTAATACATATATATGCAAGTTGTTGATGCACTACAATACACAGTAGGAACTCTCACATCTTCAAGCTGGATAGCGTCTCTAACAACAGACTATATCATCAGACTGCCAGTGATGAAGCAACAGGCTAGAAGTCATTTTCAGTGGGAGCCGGCCGTATGAAGACTGAAAATGAATACGTTACCAGTTGATTACAGTCACAGCATATGGTGCTCCTCAGGAGGCTGCATTGTCTCCACCCTCCAGTATGTAGCAGCTGTAAACATTTAGCTAGACCACACATGAGGTTTTCCTTTATTTAGCAAGCTTTAACTTCTAATGTAGCTTCTCTATGTTGTTAATCTGCCAATACAAAAGTCCCAAAATGACTGAAACCAACTTATAAATGACTTCTAACTGGTGGTTGTAATGAGGTGTGAGGATGAGGGATTTAAGAGCACTTACAGTCCAGTTTTAGATATGTAATCTGTTTGTACATTCAAATTTAACATTATGAAGTGGATACAAGGTGTGTGTTATTAAAACTGGAGTGCTATTAAAGCTGTGATCTTACAGACTACAAAGACAGGAAGGAATGGGTACATTGTAGAAAAATCCAATAGGAATGTTCAGTCAACACAACCTGAATGTGTTTTCAGATCGAGTCTCAGCCTCTCTGATGGTTCGATCTTCATTCTGTATCACTTTCACACCTTTAAGAGACATCAGAGGCAGAAGGATGTTGCACCTGGACAGCGTTGGAGCTGTCGCTGGCGTGTTTCTAGTCGATCATGAGCTTCTTCAGGGAGTCGAGGTACGCTGGGATGAGGGAGCTGACGGACTCATTGTCATCAGTGAGGATCTTCTCCCCCCGGCCCTCGGAGCCCACGGAGCTGGGGGATCTGACCAGGCTGCGGTACGGAGTGCTGTAACCCTGGTGGAGACGGACAAACCTCAGAGTCATCCACAGGAGAAAGAAACACCACCTCTGTGACCATATGAAGTTCTGTTTTCTTTTGTCATTTCATCAAATCTCTGCCGAGGTTCAGGGCATTGTGGTGATAATTATCAACAATTCTGGACTGAAATCTAAAATAGCAAGTCAATGAGTCTATGTACCACCTAGCATTATCAAACATAATCACATGCTGCTAATACTATTTTTACGCTTTGTTGAAAACCAATCGAATTTAGTTAATTTAAAGGATAGGTACACAGTTTTTCAAGTCCATCTTTAAACAGGCGCCCATATGAACATGGAAGCAGGATTTTCTTGCAGTAATCGTTCTTCTGGTCATACTGGTAGTAAAATGATCGCTTCATAAAGCCCTTCAGTGTTACTAATGATGGAGAAATTCTAACTCTCTGTTCTGGGGTGATATTTTCTGCAACAGTCCAAAGGATGTGACTTCATCGCTTCACTAACAGAGAGCAACAGTAGCTAACGTCAGGCCAGAAATGAAGCCTGTAGCAGCAAACAAAGAGCTGCTATCTGTGTTTCGTTGTTTCGTTTTTTGTGTTTCGTTGTTTTTCTGAAACAATGACAATACAAATCTATTCTATCTATTCTACTTAATGCTAACATGTTGATTAGCAGTTAATATGTTTACCATGTTCACCATCTCAGTTTAGGCCTGTTTGCTCATAAGCCAAAGTATCAGACATAAATATACATGATGACCTCATGGTGGTGCTGCAGGAGAAGTTAAGACAACACCATAAGAACTTATCCTGACATGAATGTTGACATATTGTGCAGATTTTATGACTGAAAACAAGCATGTCAGTAAGTCAGAGGATCACCAAGGTAACTTTTTTTTTTTTTAATCACATACGATGCTAGAGCTAGACTTTGAAGACTGAATAAGGACAAAAAAAAATCGTCACATCAATTTGCAGATGACGTCTGATTTCAAGTCACCAACTGCTGGTCTGGTGGATGGCAGTCAGCGGTTACTTACAGAGGAGTGTCCCTTGCCAAAGCTGCCTCTGTTCTTGGTCCTGATCTTGGTGAGTGCTGACTCAGCTATGTCAGCCCGCTCCTCAGCGTCATCCAGCTCATGGACGGTCTTCCTGTACTTCGCCAAGTTCATGTTGGCTTGCTCCTCCTGCAGTAAAGACAGTGTGTGTGTGCGATCAAAACAGACAAGAATCTGATCAACTGATACGTGCTGTGTGTCGGTGAGAGGATGAGCTGACGTACAGCCTCTTCTACTTGTCTCTTGTAGGCCTTCATTTTGTTCTGCAGCCTCTCCACCAGCTCCTGCATCCTCTGCTGGTTCTTTTGGTCCTCCTCCGACTGAAACAGCAGCTCCTTCAGCCGACGCTCGTTCTTCCGCAGTGTCTTCACCGTCTCAGCATGCCTCTTCTGCTCCGAGTCCAACTCCAGCTCCACCTCCTTCACCTGAGCACAGAAACACAGCAGGGACTTTACCTCTGCTTGTTCAGCAAGTTAATGAATGTGTGTATGAGGACACATGCTGTGTGTTTTTTGCATGTTCTTAACTTTTCACAATCAAACCATGCTCATTAAAATCAGATGTCTACCCTAAAAAAACTATCCTATTAGTCATCCCAGCTAGATGTATCTCCTTTGTTTCCTTGGGTTAGCGTAAGAAAATCCTTTCCATTGCTGAACAAAGTGATACCAAAGTCCAGCCCGCTAGTGCAGCTCACTGGCAAATCATTATATCATCCGTCTGGGTTTCATCATTTTGAAACACAGACTTCCTGTAATACTATATACTAATATTTTCTCAGACTTAGAAACGCTCCTCCAGAGACACAGAAGACATTACATCACCATTATCACAGACTTGGGAACACTCCTCATGACTGGTGCATTCATCTCTGCGTGAAAATGGGTTGAATTCCCCTTTAAATAACCCTGCAGTGCAAGTTTGATTTTCTTCAGCGCTGGACAGAATAAACGATCACGACAGACTCATCGCTAAGCCGGCACTGAGTGGCCATTGGGCCAATAAAGTAGGATGTATTGTTGCACCCCGGGGCCCCAAAGGTCCCAGAGTAATGTTTGGTAATGTAATGTTTGCTTGTTAATACGCTGAATCAGAACATGGGAGCTGTAAGGTGGCTCTCTCACATGTCATGTCTTGTCTAGTGTGGCCACAGTCTGGTGTTAATATCTGTATTATTTCATATTTCAAATTCTCTTTTTAGGCAGGGCGTCGTTTAGCTCAGTTGGTAGAGCGGGCGTCCCATGTGCTGGCCGGGTCCCTTTGCTGAGTGTCACTCCCCCTCTCTCTCGCCCTGTTTCCTGTCACCCTCTTCAGTTGTACTATCAATAAAGCCATAAAGGCCAAAAAAAAAAAATAAAAAAATTCTCTTTTTAGATATTATAATCGATGTTTTATCAAACTTCCCTAAAATGACTGACACACAACGAACCAGGCAGAGGGGGAGTGTTCCAGCTGCCCCAGTGGACACTCACAGATCAGCTGGTGTCACTACTAATCAGACGATAATCACACCAGGTTTCAAGGCAGTCAGGTCAGGAGATGACAGAATGTCCTGCTCTGAACCAAAGTGCTGATGGACCAGATGGACTAACTCTTTGCGACTCAGTACCTTTCCCTCTAACTTCTGGATGATCTTCTTGCCCCCCTTCAGAGCCATCTGCTCGGCCTCGTCCAGCCTGCCGCTCATGTCTTTGATCTGAGCCTCCAGACCTTTCTTCACCCTCTCCAGGTGGAGGGTGTGCTCCTGCTCCAGGCGCAGCTCCTCCCCGACCCGCGCCAACTGAAACAATTACAACATCTATTGAAAATGTGTGTTTTTTGTTTTTTTTAAATACCTGAACGTGTGTTACATCTCTGCTGCTATAACATCTCAGTTAACACAAGTTGACTTTTACCTCACAGCTGGCCTTCTTGGTCTTGTCCGTGGATTTTCTCAGCTCTCCTTGCAGCTCCTCATGCTCCTGCTGCAGAGTCTGGAGGTCCACCTCCAGCTTCCTCCGCCCACTCAGAGCCGACTGGAACTGAAGGTACGAGAGGGAAGGTCATCAGTCTAAGTTTTTGTAGCTGATGTCTCAAAGCAAAAAGGCACCATTTATCACCTGGTTGTTGAGGTCGCTGTATTTCTCGTTGGCCTCCTGGAGCTCAGTCTCCAGGGCCTTACGGCTCCTCTCTGCGTTCTCCAGGGCAGCACGAGTCTCCTGCCCCTCGCCGACCAGCAGGGCGCAGCGTCGCTCCATGGCTGCCTGCTCCTCCCTGCACTCATCATGACTCCGTACCTCCTCCTCCAGCTGAGCCTGCAGCTCCTGAGACAGGGAACAGTAACTATGTGAGAAAGTGCCGTGAGAAAACAGACTTATTGAATAAGCAAAGAAAAATACCTTAATCTGTTGCTGCATCTTCTTGCTGTTCTTGCTGAGCTCGGCATTGCTCTTGGTCAGCAGGTCCACCTGCAGCTCCAGCTCGTTGATGTCAGCCTCTAGCTTCTTCTTCAGCTTCAGTCCATCTGCTTTGCCTCTCACCTCCGCATCCAGACTGGCCTGCAAGGACTCCAGCGCCCTCTGGTGGCTTTTTCTGACAGAGGAGGAGAGGGAGGGATTGACAAAAAAGGAAAACACAGGGGAAGTGTGCATGCGTCGCTGCAGAGATGGTAAAGCAGGGTTAAATGAGACAGGCCCTACCTCTAAAGATAATGCACCTTGACTTTATGACCTTAAGCTGCTGGCTGTGGATTTATAGTAAATACAGTAAGAAAAAGGAGTGGCATTTTTTTTTAAATCTAATTTGAAGTCTGAGAGTGAACAAACATTTCCCAGTGTTAAGATGAAGCGAGACAGTGATCTCGTCAAGCGGAAATCTGTTTTCTGAGCCATACAGCAAAAGCTTGATAATCCTTCATATATGAAAGTTGTTCAGACAACAAGAACATGAATAGACAGTTAAAATTAACTCTTAAAGAGAGCATTTATCTCTCAGTTGGTAAAAACATGACCGGACTTTGAATAAAGCCACAGTATCCACACCCCAACTTTTAGGCACCTTGTGGCTTCTGTCTCCTCCTCCTTCTCCTGAAGTCTGCGCTCCAGGTCTCCTCTGGCCTGAGACAGCTCCAGCTGCAGCCTCAGCACCTTGGTCTCCTCAGCCTGGGAGAGAGGGATTAAGACAAAGGGGATTTGTGCGTTGGGGTATGCTAGGTATGTTAAATTAAATAACATTTGGTGAATTAAGAGTTAGAATATAACACACCCTGTAACGACACAGAACGATCTCACTATCAGAGCTGACAGACAGATCAGCTGAGGCTGACATACCTCCAGAGCTGCCTCAGACTCCTCCAGTGAGGCCTGTAGCTCTTCCTTCTCCATCTCGATCTTCTTCTTTGCCTTCTGGAGCTCGTGGACACTTTTACCTCCATCTGAGAGCTGGTCTGTGAGGTCTGCTATCTCCTCTGTGAGACAAAGAGAGGCCAGTCTAATTGAACCCTGTGGAGTCTCGTTTCTACAGGCAAGACCCCAGCAAATGTAACATCATCAGGATTTGGATGATTTTCGATGAAAATTGAATTGTTCTACATAAACGACCATTCCCTCCAACTGTGAATCATATTGATAGAGTGATATCTGTCAAAATAATTGCAATATCATTTTTATTATTGGGTGCACCCATATGAAATGGTTATCAGAAGGAGTGCAACTAGCGTGAGGAGTTAGTCTGGAGCGCTCCCCACTTCTGTGTTTTCTCATACCCTGGTAGACCTTGTTCTCCCTGCGGAGGGCCTCCAGCTGCTCCAGAGACTCTTCATGGGCCGTCTTGACTTTGAAGAGCTCGCCGGCGTGTTGCCTGCTCTCCTTCTGGCAGCCCTCCACCTCGGCCACCAGCTCCTCGCACTTCTGCTTCCAGTCTCCGAGCTGCTTCTCCAGGATCCGCTGCTTCTTATCCAGAGCCTGACCGCAGCTGCTGGCCTGGGACAGGGAGCGCATGTTCAGAGGTAATGATACAGAAGTTCATAGCACTGCGGCACTCACACAACACGTCTGCTGCTCTACCTTCTCCAGGTCCATGCAGAGCTCCTCCACCTCTCCCTGCAGCCTCTGTTTGGTTTTCTCCAGTGAGGAACATTTAGCTTGGGTGGCCTCCACAGCCTCCTCAGCCTCCTGCAGCCTGGTTGCCAACTTCTTCCTGTGACACACACGTTAGTTGGACCACTGAGAAGCATTAAAAATGTCAAATGTGACCGCGGACCGCCAGGATCAACACAACGCACTTGGTGTCCTCCAGCTCGTCAGTGTGCTGGATGGTGTCGGACTCGTGCTTGCTCCTCCAGTGCGTCACCTCGCTGTTGAGTTTGGAGACGAGACGCTGCAGCTCCTGTTTGCTCTCTTGCTCCTCGTCCAGCTGCTCCTTCAGCACCTCGCACTCCTGCCGCGCTGAGCTCAGGCTGCTGCTGACTGCCTGCTTACACTGGCAGCCGCACCAGAGACACACGTCAGTATGGGACTTTGAGTGGGAGAGCAGGCACATCATAGGCAAGGCAGCTCTTATTCTTTTATTTGCATAATGGCTATTTGATTTTACACACACACACACACACGCACACACACACACACGAGCGCGCACAGACCTTGACCTCCTCGTCCAGTTGTTTCTTCAGTTCTTCCAGCTGTGATTGGAGCAGAGTCTTGGAGCGGCTCAGCTGGCTTGCTCTGCTCTCTGCCTCCTCCATCTGTCGACTCACGTCCGCATTATCGGCTGCAGGACAAACAAGAACACCTATTACTGCACACTGTAGTATACAGTGGGTGAGTAGGACATCTTCTATTACAATTAGTGAAGGAAATATTGTAGAATCATTTGCATGAAGTGAACATTCTCTCCGATAATTTGACACAATGAAGAATTTACTCATGTAAATGTTGTGTTTCTTTCTTTCCTTCCATATTGTATATATATTCATGAGTCATGGTGGATGACATATATGTATTTCCAGCACTCAAATCTCCATGTTTCAGTAACTTAGGGTTTCGAGAATTACCGTCTCAACCAATGAAAGGAGAGAAAAGAGTCCTGATTGGTTGACCGACCGTAAACACGTTTCCTCCAAACCTAAAATCAACAGGAAACGTAAGATTCCTTGTGTTCGCCGTCTCCTTCTTGCCGTCTGCTCGTTCTTCTTTTCTTTCTCTTTGTGTTGTGTTTGTGTTTCTTTCTTTTCCATATTCCAATATGTCGTGCTGATATCTCCAGTATTTCTTTAAAGGGCCTGGAAAACCTAATGTCTCAGTCAGCCTCTCCTGAGGCCTACATTAAATAACGGCAGTCGCTGCCCCTTCAGTCACAAGTTTTCTAAATTTTTCAGTTGACATTTTCAAGGATCTAAGAAAGCTGGCAAACCCCTGGCTCAGAGAACAGACTAAATGTGTGAGGTGATCAGGATCGTACTACTGGTAATTAAAGAGAAGAAGTAGTTGCTTGTATGTGACACATAAAGATTTTTCTTGTTTGAATCTGCACCTTATTCTTCATATGATCAGAATCCTAACTAGCTGTATTTGCCTCAGCACATGAGAGGAACTGGACATATTTCAGGGGGCCAGTACCTGTGAGTCTGTTCTTGGCTACACTGAGCTCAGTCAGCGCCCTCTGCAGGTCGTCTCCTCTCCTGTTGGCCTCTGACAGCTGCTCCTCCAGTTTCTTCATCTGGCCATCTGAAGACATCTACAGAGCAACACAAACACCAGCAGACCTGACGTTACCGGCTTGTTATCAGGACAGTGTGAGCCTCTGTACATGTGACCTGACCTCCTGACCTTGGCTTTTTGCAGATTGTCCAAAGAAGCGGCCAGCTCGTCCACCTCCATCCTCAGGTTCTGCTTCTCCTTCTCCAGTTTGGCTCTGACCCGCTGCAGAGCCTCGCACTGCTCGCTCAGCTCGGCCATGGCATCGCCGTGTCTTTTCCTCAGAGTGGCAGCCAGCGCTTCCGACTGCACGGAGGACTCCTCCAGGTCTCGCCTCAGACGCTGCAGCTCAGCCTCCCGCTTCTTGTTCATCTCCATCTGTTAATCACACACAGACTGCACGTGAAGCTCATTTCTGCATAATGTATTAATGTAAGAAGACCCTCAGTTTTGAGTAATATTTTCAACATTACAATTCCAAAATGTTTCCCCAATTTAAATTCAACATGCTAAACAATAACTTGTACACATCAGTCTTACCTGTTGCTAAACCATTATCAGGATGCTGCTGACTCAGAACTGAATTTGAGGATGTAATGTGATCTGTGTAGTGGTTATGACTGGTTGACATATTTTTTATGTGTATATGAATATATGTCACACCTGTAAATGTTTAACTTGCGTGTAAACTTCTTGAACGGTGTTGCCCAATGCTGCAAAAAGAATTTCAATATAGACTGAGAATAAAGCTGCTTCCACACAAACGGTCTCGTCCTGTCTCGCCACTTCTGGTCTCATCTCGCATCATATCGCAACACCCCACCTAGCCTCATATTATATCATCTCATATCGTCTAGCCTCATATTCTATCATCTCATATCGCCTAGCCTCATATTCTATCATCTCATATCGTCTAGCCTCATATTCTATCATCTCATATCGCCTAGCCTCATATTCTATCATCTCATATCGCCTAGCCTCATATTCTATCATCTCATATCGTCTAGCCTCATATTATATCATCTCATATCGTCTAGCCTCATATAGTATCATAATGTATCTAATTGTATCATATCCCCTCGTCTCATCTCGTCTCGTATCATCATATCGCCTTGCCATGCCTCGTCTTATCACCTCATCTTTAATGGTGTTGTATCGTATCACCTAAAATCACATCGTCTCATATTCTACTGATCATATATCCACTGGCCTCACCTCGTATCGTCTCTGATCTAATCGTATCATATCTCCTCATCTCATACTGTGACGTTTCATCTCTCATTGTATCGCATCAGCTTGTATCAGCTCTTATCACATTGTAATTGACTAACTCTGAATACGTTTTTGGTATGTTTCTGAATTTAGGAGAGATTTGACTTGGCTTCTAATTTTCATATGTTGCTGTCTTTGCCAGGATGAAATAATAAAATGATACTTCTTAGCAGGTTAAATAAATGAACAAACAAACCTTGCGTAGCGTTTAACAGATGTTATTCTACAAAGTGTGTGTGTGTGTGTGTGTGTGTGTGTCTGTGTGTGTGTGTGTGTGTGTGTGTGTGTGTGTGTGGTTTACCTGTGAGGCGGTGAAACCTCCTGCCTCCTCCAGTCGGTCGGTGAGATCATCCAGTTCTCTGGTTAGATCTGCTCTCTGCTTCTCAACCTGCCAGAAACAGAGCCGTTCATGGACGGCATTAAACACAACTCACTATTATGTGATCAGAATTATTTTCTTATGATCCACATGAATGTACATTTCCACTTTGCTACAGAGCAAGTAAAGTAAGTCCTTCAGTAAAAAAACACCTGCATCAAATCATGTATTAACAAACAGAGGGATACAATCCCTTCATCTGAATACATGTGTTGATGAACAGCTCCACTGCATTAACCTTCACGCAGAGGACTTCATCTCTTCTGACCCTAAAGAGGTCCCATCGCCAGGACAGGATATTTAACCACCAGGGGATCAGCATGACTGACAGCCCACAAGGGGAAGTGATCTTTCCTGAGGTCGGAGGTCAGAGGAGTAGCTGGTATTCAATCAGAACAACACAGAGGTTAGCTGCTGTCACACAATCCAAATATTATCTGTGAACTAATGTTTCCCGTGTGAGCTGTCCAAAGCTCCGTTCACTGCTAGAAGTCCGGCTGCTGTTAGTCTCTCCTCAGTTGGTGTAATGGTAGATTTTGGATAGAGGACTCAGCAGGCTGATAATGACTCTTAAAGCTGCAGTGACTTGCTCAGTACAACTGAGGGTGGATGCAGAGTCAGGTGGTAATGTTCCGAGTGCTTATCACTACTAAGCCCTTTCATATTACACATAGTAATATGATTAATTGTGAATATAATAATATTTATCAGTGCAGCTTAAACTTTAACTGACTAACTTGCCGATAAAAGAAAAATGAAGGAAATCAAAAAGTTATTGAAAGCAATCATCAAATATCAGCACCTTTAACATAAATATGTAAATCAAGTGGTGACATCTAGCACTTGACCGAGGTAATAAATCAAGTAAGAAGTCGGGTCATTGTCGCAAAAACATACATAAAATGGAACTTCTTTTTTAAACCAGTGGAGTTGCAGTTGCTTTATATTTTTACGTACACACACTGGCTTCAATGTGCAGTATAATATAACTCGATACCTCACATCAAAGGAAAAACACAACTATTTCAGAGCAAATAAAATATGTAAAGCTTCAGAAACGTATGGATGATGATGACAAACTCTTCAGCAAAGTCGTCAGAGAGTCTTCTCACGCTCCAACAGGGTGCAGCACACATGGAGAGAGTTTATAATGCTAGGCCATTACACGCACAAACAGCCAGAGCTCTGTAGTTATGAGCACTTGTTGTTTTTTACGCAGATCTTTTACAGCTGCTTTAAAGACAGCCGTTGATGTTGAGACTGGTCCGTAAAAGCTGGAGTCCCAGGCCTCCCTGATAGCGCCAATGAGCCACAGCCGTCAGCACACCTCAGGCAGAACGAGGGAAAACAGATGATACTCACCGGGGGCCTCCTCTTTCACCCCCACACCTCTAGCCCCACCCTCTGTGTCTACAACCTGGCTCCGTGTGGAGGGTTAACATGAGCACTCAGCTCACTCATTGCTCTCCTCCGCACTACTGACTGAGTCAACAGCCCCTCTGGATTAACACCACCTACTCCCATCCACATGCTCATAGAGGGTCAGTGTCCTGCTGGAGAGGGGAGATCCATCTTCGTTAGCACAAGAGTGTGAAGGAGTAGGAGTGTGTCTCTGTTCAGTCTGCGCATGCCCTGACCACAGCCACGTCCATGACAACAGAATTTACGCTATCACCCAGATTTATTTACCATTTATGATCAAACCCAGAAATTAATATGAAGGTGTACTTGCTCTGCTAACAATGTCCATTACAATTGCACATTAAGCTGCCAGTGCACACACCTTCTATTCAGTTCAGTACAAACTTATCCTGGATCTGACATCTTAGTCTAAGGGTGCTGTGCAACACACAGGTCTGTGTAGCTGCAGCTACGTTTGTGTGTTCTCGACAATGGCTTTCCCATAAAAGCCACGTATCTCAGTAGTGATTCTGTGACGTAAAAAGTCACTGACAGAAGTCACAGCACAAGACTTCTCTTGATAGAAAATATCTTTCCTCTCTTCCAACTGTCTTCTGATACATCTAATGCTGCCTGATTGGTTGAAGTTAGCCTGTGATAGATGGTAATAGACAGATGGTTTCTCCAATCATCTGCTAGGTATTTTTTCACAGCGCCTGCCCTTTTTCTCCCCGTTTCATGTAACAAACCATCTGGCATGTCTGCTAAGCAGTCCTCCTCAACTCCAAGCATCTTTTAGCTCATTGTTTTTGGTGTAACAGCCGACAGCTTTTGATTCAGTCTCATCGATCTCATCAGCCCTTTTTCCAGCACACGAAGGAAGCTGTTTTCAGTGGAAAGAGCAACTAAAGAGCCAGATATTTATTCAAGATTTGTTGGAGCTCAAACTGGAGCCAGAAGACAGAATATGACTATCATTCATCAGGGGAACCAACGTATGAGCACAAACGTTGCTCCTATTGGTTTGTATCCATAACAACATTATCAACTTTTCAACAGATTTACTGCAGCATTAAACTAGAATGAATCTTTTTTATTGGCCACTTGGTGGCAGCAGAACAAGCTGTAAACACAGCTATGATATATCACCTCACAGACTCGACATGGTGCACATAGTTGCCTATTTACACATCCAACAGTCATGTTTCTACACACCTGATGACCGACTCTTGAGGCAAGGAGGTCCTCCACTTTACCTAATGTTCTTCAACTAATTAGAATATTAGTGCCACCTCATTTAATGTCGTCTCAGAGGCATTTCCACCTTGACAAACGATAGTTGCCAAAGTCAAAGATACTGAAGTCATATCACTATTTTAAAGATTACATACTGTGTAAATGCTGTGTGTGCTTTTCATATTTTTGTGTATGTTTCTGAGTGTGTAACAACACTGTATGTGTGTGACAGTGAGCTGGTATTCCAGTTGGGAGAAGATCAGATGGAAAATAGCACTGTCTGTCAGCCTCTATCTCCTGATGATATCTCCGTTGTGTGACCTGAGGAGCAGAGCCTAACAATAGAGAGCCTGTCTGCTGCAGAGGTATGTTGTATTTGAGCTCCCCTGAAGACTGTGGAAAAGATAAAGACCTGCATGTCTCTGCTTGCCTCTTTCACTGCTCTGTGGCTATGGAGACTGGTGGGGTAGGGGTGGGGATGGGGGGAGACCCAGCTAGCACCATTACGAATACCACCCAGAGTGGGGAGAAATGTGCAAAACACGCCCTCAGGCCTGCTGTCACTCTATTCAACACTCGGGTGAAATATGTACCTTTGCATTTTCTGCCTTCACCTACTGTAACACTGAGTGCAGTCAGGTCTTAAGAGGGGCGACCAGGTTCTGTGGCTTAAATACACATACACTTTAAGAGTGACTTGCTTGAGACAACATGCACTTAAAGAGCCCACCTTGGTAGAGCATCTTTATATGAAGCAGGCATGCTGGTCTGCAACCTTTTTACATGACTAACATGTCTTGGAAAGTTTGCTGTGGCGCAAAAGAAGATGGAAAAATTGCCTGGTCTTCCAAGTTTCTTCCAGGAGAAGGCGAGGAGATTACAAGAAACAGAAGGTGTGTGTGTGTGTGTGTAAGGGGTTGAGAAACATTGGGAAAAATAAGAAATAAGAAAGAGGAAAGAGGATGTTGGGGTCCCTGTACGCCTCTGGGGTTGCCCTGTATGTTAATCAGAAACACAAGGTTTCTTCCCCCTGAGTTTATTATCACAGGTGCAGATAGTTTGGGGTGACCGGAGGCGCAGCACCAACACACGTACCCCACCGGCTGCCAACACATCAACAACCTTTTCTTTTCTTCTCTCTCCCTCTCTTTTAATGTTTCCTTCAATTCGCCATCGTCTCTCAGCACCACAGGCCCGACTGTTCCAGAGAGCTGAGCTCATCCCAGAGCTGCCTGGCATCATCTTCTCTGCCCCGCAGCCTGACTGACAGATTTAGGGCTCAGCCGCTCTTTGTTTCATGTACGGAGAGGGGAGATGTTTCACAGTGACTTATAGTACCGTACCTTGGCTCTCATGGCCCGCTCCGCTTCCAGCTCCTCCTCCAGCTCCTCAATGCGGGCCTAAAGACAGAAGAGTTGATGTTGAAATGGATTTCAGTGAAACAGCTAAAAGAAAACAGTCTGCTTTCACTAAAACATAAAATATGAGCAGGATATCTGAAGTTGAGCTGTTATCCTCTGCTTTCACAGAGCCTATATCATTCTGACAGAGAACAAATGGGGCGTCACCTCCGCAGATTGTTTGCTATTTCAGGGCAGCACTTGTGTGTGGTGAGGCCGTTTCATACACTCGGCTTTCTCTGAGGATTTGGCTCGCCTCTGGCTTTTTCCTCAGGTAGCAATTTAGGGGCAAGAATGTCTGTAGTCACCATCATTATCTGTATTCTGACCCAGGGCTGGGTCTGCTATGTCCGGTCAGAGAGACGAAAAAGCATCGGTGCCATTTTCATGACATTCGAGGAATTTGTGTTGTGTTTTTACTCTCTCTTGGTTTTACAGTTCTGGCTGGAAGTCAGTGAGGAGTTGCCAAAGACGGTCTGAATATGCAGTGTGGTTGTTCTTAAATAATTCACTATGCAGTTATGAGTTATGTATTTTGTCATCAATCTATCGTTGTAATCTTTACGATTAATGTGGTGGTGTTACTGTATCTTGACTTGACTTTAAATCACAGTGAGATTATATCTGATTAAATTAAATTACACACACAATAGTGTTGTCATGAGACTGGAATTTATAGCTTCAACACAAAACCTTGAAAAATCTCAACATGCGAGACTAATGTACGATACTATAGGAAGAGCTGACACATAAAATATGAAGGTGTACGCACGGGTGGGGTTGAGGGCATAAAATTTGATAACTAAAAAAATATATATTATAATTGGTAAATAGAAGGTTATAATAAAATGTTTTTAATATTTTTGTCAACCAAAAACCAAAACAGATTTCCTGTTTTTTTTTCAGGGTTGCAAATTTACCAAATTTTGATGAGAAATGTGATAAATAGACAGACAGTTGTGACAATAATTACAACAACCTAAACATAGTTGGTGGAATGCAACTGAACATATTTACTCATGTGCTATTTCTTGTTACTTTACAAATGAATATTTTAAACATCTGATCAGTTTATAAAATGGGATTAATATGTCAGAAATTTTGCTCCAGAACAGGATATAAAGTTGTCAAAATGAGCTTCATTGAGACTAACTACAACAATAACTGAACATTACTAATAATAATGAACTATAACATAATATATAATTGTGAAACACTCACTCACAAGAGCACTTTTACTTTTATTGGAGAATTTTTACATCGTGGTACAGCTACCTTAACGTAGATCATATAAATATTTCCTCCTCTGCTTCTCTGCTAATGCTCCTCATATTATTTGATCGTGTTCATCTCCAACAGTCAAAACAATCAGATGGATCTAACACAATTAAATCATCCACAGTACATCAGTTTGTTCTACTAATCTTGAGCCAGCGCTGTGTTTTGCACTGCTAATAAAAATGCATTGCTAGTTTGCTAACATGGCTGCGTCTTTCCAAGTTGTGTCATGCTCTGCATTATCTGCAGCCTCTATCTGTGTCTCGGTGTCAGGAAGTGTGTCTGACATGGCATGTAGCCCGGGGCCATTCACAGCAACAGCACCTACAGTACACTCACTGATGTGGTGAAAGTCATTCAGCGGCTACACGGCACCCAAACCTCCACAAACATGACAAAATCAGAAACTAAAGTGCAGGATTAACACACATAGGCCGGAAATGACCTTCCAGCTGTACCGTCATTGTTTTGTTACTAGTGCAGAGACAGTTCATTTAAATGTCCCAAAAGAGGGGTCAGACCTAATGCGAAAAATAAAGAAGAAATATCAACTTGTACAACTTTTGAACAGTAGTTTTAAAAGTTAAGCATCAGCAGAGACACAGAAAAAAGACATAAAAACTCACATGCCAGCGTAGAACATCTGCAGAGAGAAGAGCCATGGTGAGGCAGCAGCAGCCCAACTGACTGACTGACTGACTGTCCCCTACACACACACACACACACACACACATTTACACACACACACACAAACACACACACACACACACACACACACAGCTTCACTGTTGATCCCCTCCGGCATTTGACTGTCCACACCCCCTTGCTTGCACTGCCTTTTTCTGTCTCTCACAGTTCCCCACTCACATATCTGTTTCTTGTTAGATTCCTACTTTCCACAGCCTCAAAATAAATATTGTGGCTCTAATACAATTGTTGAAAACATAGTGCACTAACAGTGTTAAGATGTCTAAGCCAGACTGCAAGGATAAATGCAATTTTGGCTACTAGTGCATGTCAGAGAGAGTTTATACACTGATTTTGTGCACTTCTTTAAATCATGTTTATTTTATTCTAAATGATCCCACACAAGCTTCTCTACTTCGGAGCCCTCTTGGAGTTTGTGGGCAAATAACAAAATTAGCCCATCATTGCTTAGACTGGTCGCAGGGTTTGATCTCCGTAATTGTATGTTCTTAAAGTTTTGGCTCTCTGTTTTCCTGCTGCACTCTGAAACCATAATAATTGTCCATAAATTACAATCAGATGTGGCCTCAGGGCTCTCTGCTTGTGTCTGAGGGGATACTCAGTGGCGTGGGCAGTTATATCCTGTGAGGGGAAACAAATCCAAACAATTGAAAGTTGTGCCTCTGCACCAGACACAGAGCATTTCAGACCCCCAGCTGATCAGTCAGTCCACCATACTGTCCACACATGCTCACATAACTCAGGACCCTGCGACTGGCCTGGAATCTGCTTTGTTCTCTTAAATGCCTTCAGATGGCAGTGTTCTGCCTCCAACAGTCAAAGTGCTGGTTGTTTGATTGGTCGGGTGATGACAGGTGCTGTTAAACTGGTCAAAGCCTTTCACTGCAGGTGATGACGCAAGTCAAATCAGTGGAATTAGAGATAGCGTGACGCCTGCTCAGCACAGGTGCACATTGTACAAGAGAGATTAAAATGTTTGAATGAGACACACATGATCTCACAGCGCGATCTGGGTCCTTTTGAAGGAGACTCTATTGGAGAATTTCACGTTTCTCTCTGTACAAGTGTATAATTTAATGTAAACAGAGTTATAGTAATACATGATTGTGTTTGAGTTACAAATTGAGTTTCCAAAACAGTTCCAGACCAACTGTAGGAAATACATCATTACCATACACTCCCTGATTTGTTACAGATCCCAAAACTGTCCTTGAATCCCCACAGTTTGATCCCAGCTCACCATAGTACGTTAGACACAGTTGTCCTGAGAGGAAATTTGGCAATTTAGGAACATAATTCAATGCCAGAAAGGAAACAGGGAGTGTACCTTTACATGTTTTTTTGTTGAGACGGACACTAAAGAACAGCTCCAGACCCACTCACCAGAATAAATGTTAGCGCAGTACATTTCTGCAAAACCAAAGATAAGTCCAGACTGAACGTTTCTTTTTGTTGCAACTTAACATTCGTTTCGGTTGAATTTTCACAACACTGCGATTGTGCTCTGGTTAGGTTAAGGCACAAAAATCACTTGGTTAGGGCTAGGAAAACATCGAGGTTTGACTTAAATTGCCTGTTATGTTTGCCCCCAAATCAATGGGAAATGTCTGCAGGTGTCCTTAAAAAATCCAGTGGTATGACTCAGACTGTGTTTGGCAGTTTGGCAGCCTTGTTGGCTGTAATGACACCACCGCCTTCTCCTCCACTTCCTGATATGAAAAGCGCCCTGTAAGCATATAATATGACCATGACATGCCAGGTTTGGTACAAATGTCAACCTTGGATTTATCTGTGGTTTGCAGAAATATTACCCGCTAGCATTGTACCCTGGAGACTGGACTGATGTATTTGCCCCAAAAGCTTGCTCTCTCCTGGTTAACAAACACGGGAGCTGCTGACGGTCATGGTCCAGTACTGTGTTGACACATTCAAATTGAATGAAGTCAGAGAGAGTTTATAGTTTTTTGGAAATGTACTTATTTGACAGGAGCAGTATCATGAGCAGTAAGTGGACCAGCAGCAGTTGAGTCCTCTGTGTTTACACAAGTACTGAGTGTAGGTCAGTGCTCAGAGCTCAACACAGTCACTGTGGTTATGCATGTAAATCCGAGCCAATATGTTACCTGTGTAGACAGCTGGCTAGATTAATATAGGAACACATTTGTTCCATCGAACATGTTTGAGACAGCTGACTTAAGACTAATTAGCATTTTGTGTCCTGTTTGTTTAATAGTGCCAGACAATAATGTAAGAACGACAATCTCGAGGTTTTAGCATTGAGGATATGTTACTTCTTAATAAACAACAGTTTATCCAGCAAGAATTCCAGCACGTAGCTCCCACTAGACCAAAAATTGTTCCTTTTTGTGTGTTGAAATGTTATTAGTGAGATTACAGTAGCTGCGACTAGTGTTCTTGACTTTGGGTCAGGCATGCAGGGTTCCTCTGCTTTCGGTCTTCAGGCTAAGCTGGGCTAAGCTAAACTTAGCCTGTCCCTACTAACAGACCTGTGATAGATATCAATCTTCTCATCTCGTGCTTGATGCTTGGAACCTCCTCCCGCTCCCCTGTGAACACGTGAACACACAGAAACTGCCCTGTAGTTCTTGCTGGCCCGGTGGGAGATGTTTTAGCGGCTACTTTTTTATTCAACAATGTACAATTTAAAGTACCTCAGTCCGAAAAGGCTTCAGACTGGGAAATTTAGGCTTTTCCTCCATTTTGTGCCAATAGATTATACAGACTCTGGTCAATGTGCAATGAGTGCACAGGCAGTGCTGGTGCCACTCCGTGCTGGCAGGCAGGTATGAAGACAGACAGACAGGTAGTGACCAATCATTTCACAGGGGCTGAATAAAATGATTGGATGGGCTTCTTCGAGTCCTGCAACAGCTACCGACAGGGAAAGAGCGGCATTGTTTTTGGAAAGAAATGTATTACTTTAATGCATGAATACTACAAACTAGGGAAGTCAAATTCAACACGATAATAACGCATTAACGCAAATCAGAAATTGATGCAGCAGTAACGCTGTGGATGGTGAGTACAAACAAACCTCGTAGAGCAGAAATGGATAAAGATAAGGGTCTTTGAATGTCAAGTTCAGCTTCACAAGTTATTTGCATTTTCCTTCGATGTGAACGAGTTACCACCAGAGTACATTCAAAATTAAATATTTGAATTGATTGACAGCCCTACAGCAAACAGAACCTCCACGTGTTTGAGGTGAAAGCAGGAGTCTGAATGATAGATAGCTCAATACCAAAACTATCTGCATTGCTGGATATCAATGAGGATACTTGTGAAAATGTGAAAAGCATCACCTATGTTAACTATGGTCACCATTCGGGCCCAATCTGACATGACACCTCCTGTGAAACATCTGGTATAAACAGGCTATAGGGCATGAGTCGGCTTCAGCCCCTCAAATTGTGATGACCCTCAGTATAACTGCTTTATGACCATGTAATAAAACCACTAACAGCATGGGGCAAGAAATCAGGACTGCATGCCTGTGACCCCCATTACACCCCCTCAAGCCGACTGCTTTAAAGCACAGAACACTAGAGAGGGAGGATGGCTTCATCAGTGAGGATGGACAAAGCTGTTTCTTTGATTCCAAGTTTGTGGACATATTCATGTGACCTTTACGTCAAACCCAGACGTGAGTGGGCGACTAAAGAGCTGGGCCGTGTAGTCAGCCGGGCTGTTGTCCACCTGCATCTTTATCAGTAGGAGGAGCAGAAGAGTGCACACACATGCAGGCACACAGAGACTCACATATAATGGCCTCATTGTGAGATAGGGAGAATGCCAAAGCTACAGTAAATGTGAAAACATGCCCACCCTCAAAGACACACGGATCGCCTTTCACTCGTCCAATCAGAGACAAAGGCACTCTTTATTTTTCCTCTTACAAACCTCTGGATGAAACATCAGGCTCTCAGAGGCATCAAAGAGTGGACGAGAACTGCCCGAGCTCTGAAACCACTGTCTCCAAATGTCTCTGTTCATCTCTCTCTCTCTCTCTCTCTCTCTCTCTCTCTCTCTCTCTCCTCACATCTCCTTTGCTCGTTGAAGGGACAGACACAGACAAAACACATTATCTGCAACATGCACCAGTGACACGGATAAAAGACTCTCAGACTTGCTTGATTCTCTCTGGATGACACAGTGAGATTCACAGGAAGAGCCTCAGTATAAACCTCACTGTCCTTGCTGGGCTCAAGACTAAACACTAGAGTAAATAGTGTACTAAAACCAATTTAATCCAAGCAAATATTGCTGTCCACTTTTAATTATACAATGATCATGTGCTACAAAACGTGTTATCCTGAAGATGGCATTTTAAATGAGACCATCTTTGGTGGTCATTTTCCACTGAACACACCAAAAATGACTTGTTTATTATCTGTGTGGTCACTAATGCAATGACTTTTCCCTCAGTTCTGTTTATACTTGAGGTTCACTTAGGTGCCACTCTTCTGTTCCACTATGAGGCCACAGTGGTTTCAGTCAATAAACCAGTCACAGTCTCTGATGTCTCTGTCAAGCGTTGGGTTCCTCCATGCTGAGGCATTTGTGATTGGGGCTCAAGTGAGAGTATTTCTCAGTATACCCATAATAAGCTTTTTTAAGCTTTGACAGTCTTGTTTTAGCCCGCCTGGCTAACTAACTTACCACCTTCAGTAACCTAGAGCAACCTGCATTACTTTGTGTGGTGAAAGAAAATATGTTCAGAGCTGGCACACCCACTGCAAACAAATGTAGCTCTAGTCCCACGCTCCTATGTTAGAATCAAAGGTAAAGTTTATAGCTCTGTCCTGCTCTGCACTGCATATGTTAATGTTGCCTATGATAATTATACATACGTACGTATGTCACATATTAGTACATTCTAATAGCTTCACTCCGGGAAACATGAAACATATTGTTACAATACACTCAGCATTCATATCAAACAGCAATCACTTTTCTATCAAATGTGTTGCAACTTCACACTCAACACTGCACTTCCTTGAGTCCTCTGCAATACATCTGCCTTCAATCCATCTTTCTCTGCCATAAGCAGCAGATGATCTGAGGGAGGACGCCATCCCTCCTCCACATCTCGTTAGTAGCAGAGAGTGCAGGGACAAAGGGTTGTTTAGTTGAACATGTGAGTCAAGTCTGCCTGAGTCATTGTATCTCTTCTAAATACAGTTTATCCATATACTCTCCAACTCACTCTCATGTTATGGGGGTGCTCCAATTGGTTGGCCCCCCACAGTTAAATTAACAAATCACCAGCTGGCTATAACAAGCTTTCCTACATTTGACCAGTAGGTGGAGAAGCAGGGCTTATTGTATTGCACGAGTGTGTAACACATGATAATATTTACAAGGGGGACACTCCTCTCTCTCCTCTGTGTCTCAGGAGGAGCTTCTAGAGTTTAAAAAACACCTGATGATGTACGGAAAGGTTTATTAAGGACACTCGCAAGGTGGAAATGTAGGATGATTCTGATCATTAATTGCTGTAGTGTCCTATTATCAGCTGCCCTCTAAATCATTTTGCTGAAACACACTAATCATGCCATGTTTTTTTGTTTCACTTATAATGTAGACATCAACACTGACACTTCCTTTGAGGTAGAAACTGTCATGTTGGCAAAATCCAACAGGGATAAGTGAGTATAAGTAAAGAGAAAAGCTGCTGACTGCAGCTACCCCTGACTGCTCCAAGTCACACCATCAGAGGGAAGGAGGAGATGGTTATCGGTTTGGATGTAGGCGGTGTGTTTTAACCATCTCCTGACAGGCATGTTGCTGTGAAGTGACTGCTCCAATCACGGAGCGGAGCCCAGCAGCTCTGTTGAAAGGCAGGAATGTATCACAACAGTGTTCTATAAGCTACAGCTGAGCTGCCTGCATGTCTTCTTTGAAAACCCTTCACAGAGTTGCGGAGTCCGATATATCCTCAAAACAGAACTCTGCTCCTGATGGTTTGCATGGACTCATTGTGAAAGCCAGCTGCAGGTTAATCAAGATTTCATCAAGCTACCTTTACTGGTGTAATTGCACAACTCTTTGAAAAAGTTCACCACATCTCTTAAATTAAAGGCTGCAGATGGAACGCACATACCACTACTGATGCCTGGGAGATGATTATCAACCTGAAGAGAAGAACTACAAACAGCTTCAACTCGCAATAGGTCCTACTAACAAGAACTATGTGTTGGTCCAATGCCTGATGTATCTTTTTCCAATGTGCCATAGAGCTCCAAATCCAGAGCTCAGTAGTGCACCAAATGTGATTTAATCCGCTGCTGAAAAAGTCCCCAACTACTGCCCAATTTCCTCCTGTTTGAGTGAACAGTTAAAAACTTTATAGTGCCCAGCTGCTTTCGTGGATTACAGACCCTTTTTGAAAACTGAACCTGATCTTTGAAAAATGCCCCTACTAGCTTCTTGTTCTACACACAAGGGGAAGCATTTTTGAACAGACACGAGTGTGAACACATTTTTGTCTCTGTAGTATGAGTTATATGCTAACGTGATGCACACCATGTTAGCATTGCTGTATCTACTGTACACTAACCTGCATCTCATGGTTCTTCCTCTGCAGTCCAATGTTGAGGGCCTCCTCTGCTTCTAGCTTGGAGCTGGTGCTGCTGATCTCCAGGTCCTTCCTTCACGGAGAAACAGAAATGTTGCTTTAAAGTGAAACTCTCGCCAAATTGCAACCTAGGCTGTTTTTGTGAATGTATATGAGTCAAACCTTCGTGTAAAAGCATAATTATGACGAAAGAGGCACTTTTAAGGCACGTTTTTTCGGGTCAAACTCATTTTCAATGGGAGTGCATGGGGCACTTTTACGCTAGCATCAAAATCGCTATTTTTAAAACACTAAGAAGGCTCCACACAACATGAAACTTTGCTCGTAGTATCACCAGGCTCTCTACACATAGCTCAACTGAACCACATACACTCTACCCAGATGTCTCCGTCCCCGAGTACCTCTGGGCTGCCATTAAGACGGCTATAGGAAGAAGCTACTGCTAACGTGTCGTTCAAAAACTTTCTTTTTAGTAAACTCTGTGTACACAAACACATTTCTCAATGCTCGTGTTCATGTGAAGAGACCCTGGTGATACTATGAGCAAAGTTTCATGTTGTGTCGAGCCTTCATAGTTTCCACAATAAATTCCAAGTCATTTATATTTTACCATGTCTGATTACTAAGTAGGAAACTTTCAGCTTCACTCTCAACAGTCTCAATTGACAGTTGCACTGTAACACCTTAATTCAGCCAAATTTAGTGATTGGCTACTGAAGTGGCGTTGAATGCCTAATGCCCAATTGAAATGATTTTGGAAAAACTTTGGAAAATGTTCCCAAATGTATATAAATATATGTCTTGAAAGGGGACAGTTCACCCCAAAATCAAAAATACATATTTTTCTTCTTACCTGTAGTGCTTCACACATGTAGATTGTTTGGTTGTGAGTTGCTGAGTTGTGATTTGGAGATATCAGCAGTAGAGATGTCTGCTCTCTTTCCAACATAATGGAAATAGATGGCACCCATTCATAGGAATACATTTGAAAAACTAAACAGCAATGCTCTGCTGCCTTTTTATGTTCCTTATCTCAAAATTGTTTGTATTTCTTTGACTTCTTTCTCCCATTGTTTTGTTGCTGTTTTGTTGTGTTTTTTTTTGTTTTTTTGTTTTTTGTTTTTGTTTTGTCTTTTGTTTTGTTTTTCTTCTTTTTTCCTGTCTTTGTCTGCTTTTTACTTTTTCCATTCTTGTTATTTAAATGGCCCTTTCTTCAAATTGCCCTATCTTTTAAAAAGCTGCCAATGGACAAGTGTTGCGAATTAGCACTTGTGCTAAAACACTCAAACAATGCATCTGGTTTGTCCAATGTAATTGCTATGTCCATTTCAAAAATAAACATTAAACATTAAACAATGAGATTTTTTCAAATCATGAGATGGTTAGTCAAGATAATCCACAGACCTTGTGAACAGTTTCATGTAGGAACAATTTTCTCACCCACCATCACTGGATAGAAGGAAGCGTGTTGAGCAGAATCTCGATGGCTTTGCACTTTTAGAGGCACCACCTCCGAAGAGGAAAAAATTAATTAGATCAATAATTTCTCACGTTATCAGTCAAAATCCAGATGTGTGAGTCCTTGATTAAATTGAACTCCATTCTCCACTCCAAATCAATACACAGAACAAATGTTTACATATGTAAACATGGTTTTATGAATGAAAGTCAACCTTTAACCAGGTGACAATAACCCTTGGATCAGGAGCATGCGGTATCAGCCGCTGCACACTATATGTGTGACACGCACCAACACATTCCTCACTTTCTACTGACAGGAAAGGCAGACGAGACTCCAGCTTCAAGTGATCTGGAATGTATAAACAAAAAAGGGCCCAGACAAGGCAAGCAACGTAAAACTCAATCATCCCCTGCGAACACAAGAACAGAGGAGGGGACAGCTGATGAAGCCAGGTTCAGGCGATAACACCTGGTGAAAGAAGATGAGGATGTCCAACGCCCTGAAAAAGCACCAACGACACAGCTACTCCCATTGTAGAATGCGCCACAAACCCAGAAAGGGGGGGTTCAGACGCTGCCTCTAAATGGGTCTGCCCAATGTGGTCATGAGTGGTTTGAGAAAAATGGTTTGTGTCTTCTTTGAGCTGCGAAGGCTGGGTAGGAATTGACCTTAGCTGGAACCCACAGCATTGGGTTGGTGTTATCCTTGAGGTGACGTATGGTTACCAGCCAATGGGTTCTACCGTATCTTCCCCTCTGTGGTGGTGCAGGCAGATTTATGATCCCTGTTGTTATATACCAGGTTTCACAGTTGAAAAAGGGGGCTTTCAGAGTCTGTGTGTGTGTCAGGGCTGTTATAGAAAGGGGGCTTCCCAATGATGTGTTACTTAGAGTCCACCCTATGTTGATGTTCAAACCTACAGTTAATACCAATCAAAGATGAGGTCTGATTATTCCCAAACTGTACAACAGACTCCAACTCCCCCGTGGGACTGTCCTTTTGTCCTTTTGGTCCTGGTTATCTCACCAGGCCTCTCTTGTAAAGCTCATCCTTCATTGGGAGTGGTCATACTCTCCAGTCGGGATGGTATCATTAATGATAGTATTGTGGCTGTTAAGTGGGGAGGAATCAGTTTGTTTGAAAACATACCTTTGTACAGACCAGAGTGTATCTCAGATCTCCTTGTTGTGAAATGTAATTTTGTTTAGCTGTGTCCACCACATGGTATCTATGCATTGACAAAAGGATAGTTGACTAAGCTAACTAAGCTAGCTTAAGTTATAGCTCAGATGAGGAAGGAGCCATTTATGTTCACATCCTGCACCCACGTCACAAGCACGAGCCTCTCGTCCGTGAATAGATGTGCACTCCTTGTGGATATGGCTGGTGGATGTAGTTCAGTGGAAAGAAAATAGTTCCTTCATGAAACTGCTCACAACAAGGTCTGTGGATTGTGTTAAGTAACAGGGTCATGATTTGTGGAAAGAGACATTGCTATTAAGTTTTTCAAATGGTTTTTGGGCACTTTGAATGGAATTACCCTTATATTAGATTAAAGGCCGACATCGCTGTAGCTGATATCTCTAAAACAAACTAGATCGATGCATATCACTACAGGCTAGAGGAAAAATTTGTATTTTTGATTTTCGATTAACTTTAGCTTAAAAAGGATACACACTGCCCTGATGGATACAAAATATATTAAAAAAAATGGCAATCATGTTTTTGTGATAAAGCAAGACATGCAAAATTATTTCATCAATACAGTTCTTTTTTCTATTTTAATTCTATATACTGTAATACACAGAATGTTCCAGTTCTTTTACTGATTCTGATTTCATTCCATGTACCGAGTATTCCAAATATGTATGTACTGATTGTATGCATTATACCTTCAGTGTACAGCTTTATGCTTTTGCATCATGTTATTTAATCAAAACCTCCTGTCAATGAAGGTTCATTGCGTTTACAGCTGAGTGACAGATTTGATATTTTCTCTGTTTGGACAACACAACACCTTAGCAACAAGGTGAGTCACTCACTTTATTAATGTTCACAGTGAAAGAGGATCACGCAACAGAACAAGTTTTAACTTCATAAATCAGATGTTATTGCTCAGTGACCGGTGTGTGTTAAGCGTGTGTGTGTGTTCTCTGACAGTTGGTTCCTGTCTTCAATTAGTTGTTGCTGTGAGGTAGAGTACAGTGAATGATTTCATTTGTTCTCATATTACTGAGGGCAGATAGCTACATGTTGGGATGATAGTGAATCCCTGGAGGGGTGTAGATTTAAAGCAGTGATGACTGGACTGTTGAGCAGGTATGTAACACATCAGAGCCTCATAGACTAAGCTCTTCTGCTCCGGGACAGGAGCTCCATATCAGATACGATCACAGCAGTCATTCCAATAGAACATCAAGACCTGTTGTCTCACGCATGAGTTTGTAGTATTGAGTTAATTTTTTTTGTAGGCTAATAAAGGAGGAAGGTTATGGAGGAACATTATGGGTACATGTACGGTTTACTCTGCTTTTTTACCACTTCATGACTGATTATAAATTATAGAGAATTCCTCAGAATTATGACCTGAACTTCAAAAGAAAAAAGAAAAATCCTGTAATGTTGATCAGTAAAGTGTATACAGCATGCTGATGTTTACAAAACCAGGCTGTTATCATTTACATATCCCTTGCAGACATGTTTTAAGATGTGTATAAAACACTGCAGTTTGACTGACACCCTCATTAAAACAATCCTGAATATATAATTAAGTTTTCCTTATAGACACAATATGTCTTTAACTTCACTCTTAAGTCCACTCGCAGCGTACGACACTTTACGTTTACATCACACTTGTGGATGCTAAATTGGACCAGGATTGGCTTCCAAACCATTTGTGACATCACAGACTATGTCCATGGCCCCGCCCCTTAAAATCGCAATCTCAAAACATTTAACCAAAGACAAAACAGGAGGCTGGGTTTAATGTAAAAGAATATCAAAGATATGTGGTTTTAAAATAATGTCACTATAGGCATTTAGGTGGGTTCCCTGTATGCCTTCGTTTACTATGTTATCTGTTTGCCACCAGGTATGAAATCTCCCAGGAGACGAAGGGTCGAGTTAAGACACATTTTTATTTGCTAGTGCCTTGGCATTCTCACACAGCCAAATTTATCTCCACAGCAATCTTCAGCAACGGAAAACAATTCTGTTCGAACCAATTCTCATTTTGGCATAGGGTAAAAAAACACTCTACGCTACACTACCCCTGCAAAATAATGTCAGGGGGTACTTCTTTAGCACTCTGGTATTAAAATGGCTAAATCACCAGCGCTTGTTCGTACCATTACCGACCTGGTTAGTGTTTGGGTAGCAATGTGCAGGCAGGCAGCTTGTAAGTTGTTGTTGTTGGTTACCATAGTACAGTTACCTTGCAAGGCAGATGGATTAGTGATCATGTATTCTTGCAATTCCATTTTTTCCAAGCCTCAAGCTATGGGCTTGTAGCTTAACACACAGTAGTTGTCCTGTGAGGAACTAGCGGCAGCTACATGGGTGTGGTTTAGGTGTGACAACCAGCAAGAGACTCTTTGTTTGAAAACAACAATGGCGTCTCCTCAAGAGGCTAGTATAGCTGCTATATCATTGTCAGTATGAGTTTGATTTACCAGCAGGCTCTGCTGCTGGTCACACACACCCCATGATCTGATGAAGTTGGCCCTTGAACAGTGTTGGGTAACGTTAATTTTAAAATTAACTCACTACATTTCAAGATTTCTGCCATTAAAAAGTAACTTGTTTCATTACTGCGTTTTCCACTGAGAAAAGTAAGGTGAGTACTTTGAGGTTACCAAAAAAAAAAGTTGTTTGCTGCATAAGGGTTATATTGTCCATGTTTGTACATTTGGATGTATTGACTCTGCCATCATTTTGTAGCTTGCTTCACGGCCCACAATCAGTAACTCTGCAACCTAATAATAGGAATGACAGACTCAGTATTACCACATCTACCTCTTTACTCTTCTAACAATCTGGCAGCAAACTGGACAGAGGCTTTCTGGGAGTAAGGACAAAACTCCAAAGGCTAAAAAGTCTCTCCATGGGCGCCAGTGGATGGCAGCAAATTTTTACACATTCAATAACGGATTACTTTTATGAAAAACTAACCAAATAACTAGATTACTTGAACTGCAGAACTAACGGGTTACGTTACTCATTACAACAAAAAAAGTAATCTGAGTACGCTAATGAATTACTTTGTAAACATTCACCCCCAACACCCCCAATAGACAATGATAGAGAGATAGTGATAGTACATCAGTACAGTACAAAGCATCTGGCATGTCAGGTAAGTAGTGACGGCTAGTTTGAAAACAGTAAGACACAGACATTATAGAGAGGAGCATGCTGCCTGCAACATGGCTGGCAGGCTTGTACCCAAAGTCTCAGTCCGCTGGGTAGGTGAAATACTACAGTGTAAAAATACTCTGATACATGTAAAAGTCCTGCTTTATGAGAAACACATTACCAATCTTCTGCCAGCTAAAAATAGCTTTAACACAAGAATTTAATTTCAGCTTCAAGTGAAATTTTTGCTGTGTAGGCTCAATACAGTTTTGCTAGATGTAAAGTGATGATCCATTTTGTTTGGCAAGCTGAAAATAGCACTTGTGACATGATGCAAAATCTATGACACTAGAGTGTGTGTGTGTCTTTGACCTTTTGATGAGGTCTTCCAGCCCACTCCTGTTCTTCTCCATTTTTCCCAGGCTCTCCTGTGTGGATCTGCTGTCACCCTCCAGTTTCCTTCTGCTCTTCTCCAGCTCACCACACTGACGGCGCTCCTGCTCCAGCCGGTACTCCAACTGAACACAGACAACGTGAAAGGTAGGTCAAGATGTAAAATACAATGATCACAATATGATACAGCATTAAAAGGTAAAGTTAAAAGGAGGGTTCAGCTGTGATTTTGAAGGCTGTGACTGATTTCCAATTTCCAATGGCGAAATATTTTGTGCCAGTAATCAATAACTTTTAAATCCACCATTTATTACATTTGACATTTTTGAGACACAAAATTACATGTATTCAGTGTTTTAGCAGATTTGCCAAGGACTATTGGCTAACAGAGTTACAATTAAGTTAAATAACCGTAAGTTTCCACTGCTCATATTACTGTGTCAGTCAGTTCATGACCTTAGTATTACTACCGCATTTAATGTGAGCAGCATGTGTGCTTCTGTTGGAATCAAAGCTTAGAGCAATATATTGGTCTCATCCTGAGCTTTAATTAAAATGTATATTTAATCAATTGCAATATATTAATTGTGAAATATAAACTATACACACTATCTGTCACAGCATTTCATTACAACTTCTGTTTACTTCATTTTAGATCAACTGTGTGGTTTTTAAAATGCTACAGTAAAAAGTAGACGGCTATTTTCAGCAAAAAAAAAAGAAAAAAAAAAGACATCAGTTTAATCAAGTATTCCCTCCTGACCAGCACCAAATAGCAGACGTAAAGTTAGCCAACAGCCAGTGAACATAGTGGACATTCAGAAATGTCCACTAGTGGAGGGCAAAACAAAGCTAAATGTGAATATGAACTTAAATTTCTACTACGGCTACAATTGCGATTCCACGTGATTGCAAATGCTATTCCATTTGTGCTGAGCGTGTGAATACTTTTTGCTAACACCTTAGCTTCATCTTTCTAAGTGCTGCATCATAGCTTCATCAAATTAAAAGATTTTTACAAGTACAAGTACAAGTACTGTTACACTACGTCTTACCTTGTCAGAGACGGACACATTTTAGCACAGCCAGCTGAATACACAACAGTCGTTCGTAATCATAGTTAGTATCACTAAATACAGTAAAGTTAGCTAAAGTTAGCTGACGATTTAGCTAACTTTACTGTATTTAGCTAAATACAGTAAAGTTAGCTAAATGTTTTCGATTTACACATCCAACAGACACATAGCAACATTAGCATTTATTTGGATCAAAATTAGGTCAAACTGAACTGGTTCTCAACTATGTTCACCAGAGCAGCCTGCTATGGCTGGAAACAAGGGCGCTGAGAGCCATCTGACTGGACCAACACAGTACAGTTACAGGCTGTAAAACCAAAACAATGAGCTAAAGCCACTAGAGCACGCCATAAAGCTGAACTGCAGATTCTGGTGAGTTTTCTGTAGATGCGCTAATCTAGATTTTCATGAATGAATAATCCATCCTAACAATCACTCTAAGAAGGAGGATTAGCATCTTGGTATCTTGCAAGACAGGTGTTTCAGTTCAGTGATAGGATGCATCTTGCCCATGATTGCCCATAATCTTGCAAGGCATCATGGGGGCTAGGAGTGCTCTGGTTCTGCTGCAGTTATTTGTTTGGGGTATCCTTCGTCCAGTTCAAATGTAGACATATCAAATATCACCCTGACATAACAGACTGAGACCCTACACTTCAGTTAAAAACTGAAAAAGACATCTCTCTATAAAAGCAAGGAATCTCTGTCTGTCTGTCTGTGTGTGTGTGTGTGTGTGCCTCAAATATCTCTGCGGATCAGGATCAGACTGACCTGAGAGTTTCAACATGGCTGCCGTTTGGTTCAGTGGTGTGCAACTTCGCATTTGTTTGGACTGCAATGATACCGTGAATAAATTATTTCATAAATGCTTTACAAATGCGGGAGCATTGTCCACGGAGCCACCACAGTCACGTGCGCACCAGAGCCAATCACTGCACACCGTAGCCACATGCGCACTAGAGTCAATGACTGCAGATCTCAAGCCTACGACATACGTTAAGAAACAAGCGGATTTATACCTGCGGCGGTGCGAGCTGGACCGGGAGTTAGCCCGTTCTGTTCTGTGCATCTAAACTGACTGTTGTGGATTAATGAGACTGGACGAGTCCGGGCCGAGACTGTTCGGGTCTGAGGAGATGCGGAGACGCGCGGACAACAAAGTGGAATCGTAATCAGTGGATGTTCGTGTGTTGCTAGCTGCTAGCCGCTAGCCCACCTACACGGCCCACCTCCCGAGTCGACGGACCGGACGCACCGGCATGTCCAGAACCGGACTTAGGGTAAATAATGTCCGCCATGCTTTTTCGCAAACATTGCTGTCACGTTTGCTTTGTGTCTGGTGCAGAAGAAACGGTAAAAACAGGCTTTTGTCACGAAAGTGTTCAAGCAGCAAGTTTGTTTGCCGAGGAACAGGAAGTTGTGGGAGGGACGTCGGCAGATGATTGACAGGCAACGACGGTCGGTGTACAGACAGCGATATTGAGAGTTGAGAGATTTGTGACATTTAGCGTGTTTGGAGTGTATAGTTAGTGTGTTATGTAGTGTTTGATGTAGTGTGTTTAGTGTGTAGTGGAGTCGGTTTTTGTTTAATGAGTCAAAACAATGAGAAGCTGAATGTGGAGCAGGCAGTGCAGCTCTTCATTCAGCTGGAAGGAGCTCAGGCAGACCTGAGCATTGCCTGCATTTAAATGTAAATAGTTACACATAACTTTGTAAATTTTTAAAATGTATGCACATGTTTAGCAAACAACAATTTATATTTGCATTGTAAGTAATAGAAATGGTTTGTTAAACATATTTGTGGTTTTCACAGTAAAAAAATCTAACTTTTTCTATTCGGATTTTATGTTTTTTTTTTGTGATTTTAGGTCCATTGTGTTAATGCAGTATGTCAAAATGAAAAAATAAGTGTACAGTCACACATGTGAGGTTGTGCTGAAAATAATGACACCAAGTAAATAGTTTTTAAGGTGAAATATAATGGCAAAATCAAAAATAGTCAAAAACGGCCAATTATACCCTGGAATATCGGATTTTACAACAAACCTAAACATCCCTGACGTCCCACCTTCAAACACAGCCTCATTTGGCCATCAATGAAAAAGCTTTTTAACCTCCCACTTTTCTATAGGAATACATATTTTCTTACGGGCACTGCACTAGTATTGTATAGGAAAACTAAAGAATATGAACTTACATCTTCAGCTTGCAACTGTAACTTGGTTTTCTCTTTGGTCAGCAGGTTCACCTTCTCCTCTTCACACTGCAGGTCCTCAATGGCCTGCTAGTGGGGGGAAACAAGATTTCTCAGCCTGGGCTGCACATGTGTCCCTCAATCACACATCCTCCAAAGCACTCATATCCATCTGTCTGCCACATTGGCCGTGGAAAGGCGGAGGTTGTTTGGTTGCAAAGAAAATGTCAGAAGTCAACTCCAGTTTGATCTGACGCATCAGAGACTTTCTCTCTGTTTTACCCATCCACTGGGAACAAAAGTGTTGGGACATCAAACTCAGTGACTGCGCCTAAACTCACTGAAAAAGCTCAATCAGTTCATTTTGTGGTTTTTATGAGCTTCTGTTTGTATTCTAGGCTAAAATCCCTAACCTTGCAAATATTCAACAAATGCTACTGTTGGTCGAAGCATCTGGCAGAGGTTTGTGTGGAGGGCCTCTTATACTGTAGCTGCCATACAATTTGATGAGGTTATAAAGGGTTAAGATTTCTATAGATCTCAAAACATCTGCTCTGCTTTTCAAAGTGGAGAGTGCTGTGCGATGGCGAGCACATTTATCACGAGTGCCACTTTTGGCAGGTCCTCAGGCCATGTGGTTCTACTTTCCCAAACTTATACTTCATTCTCAGTCAAGCAGCAAGTGAGGTATCTCTATATACTCTGATAAATGGGACGAGGCTATTGATTACACTAATAAACAATCACAAATACACCTTAACAGCATGACATGCTGTCTAAGTATTGGTGTAGTTTACACTGAGCATGACATAAATCTGAATAATATCTGACTTTGTGGTATACATTACAGCAGTACATTATATATACAGTACAGTAGATAGATGGTAGTAGTAGTAGATGGAAAAAAAAGGAAAAAAGAAAAAAAAAATAGCTCAAAGTCTACTTACTGGCTGTTTCCAGAACGTTCAAACACAACTTACAACAGAATAAATCTATATTTTTTTTGAGGGGCCAGGTTTGAAAATGCCAAGGGCCCCACCATTTATATTCCATTAGTCTGACTTGTAAGGTTAGGCATCTAGCTTTAAGACAATCTTTTTTTTCCTCTGCTTCGTTTTTTTAGTTGTTACAAAAAATGTAAACAGAAATGCAGGAAAAAAAAACAAGGCACCTTTTTAATCTTAGAAGTATTAATTCCCTCTGTTTAAACAGCCTGGGCTAAAACGTTCTAATGTCATATGAACATTTTATGCTTAGCCACAGACATAACTAATGAACAGCCAAATAAGCTGACTAACAAAATTACCAAAGGGACAGAAGCAAGTTTTTTAATGGGCAATAAACAGAGTTAGGTCTGTTTTAAGGCCTACATGTGCAGGCAGTTGTTGCATTTGCTGGGTCACAACAGGCTGAATTAGACTTGAACATATCTCAAAGTTTTGGGAACTGTTGGGACGCACCTTACTATAACATATCTCAATCTTCATGTCACACAATGTGCAAAAGTAGGAAATTAAATTAATGTTGAGTTTCTGACCACCGTAAAATATAAGGGGTTGTTTTTACAGGCTGACTGCAGATTTCTTTTTTTGTGTGTGTGTACATACACATGTATGACCTGTAAACACACTCTACTGTGTAAAATTGGTGGAGTAACCCTTCAATAGCATCACAGCAATTTGTCCTTCAACCCAGGATGACTGCACACTGTACAGTAATGTCCTACCCTGAACCTTAACATCTCTCACCTGGCTGAGCTCCACCAGATGCTCCTTCTCCTTCTGCAGCCTCTGCACCACCTCGTCCTTCTGAAAAAGCTGCTCTGACAGCTTCCTTACCTGACCGTCTGATGACTATGAAGAGAGAGACAAAAGAAAATCAGCTTTAAAATCTGTATTTTCTGTGACTTCATGTTATATTAGAGAAAACATTCTGAATCACCAATCCAATATCTAAAAAAACATCATGCTAAGTGTGGCTCTGAGCATCTGTCCTAACGTACCCCTGTTAAAACACTTCTGTCCATGGTTATTGATGTTTTCCTCTCGGGCAAACAGCCATGATGGCTTGTGATTACAGAAGTTTCAATCCGCAGACTATGACTTTGCAGCCTCACCATAAAACAATTATCTCCTTTCATGACAGAAACAGATGTCATTATTTTGCTTCTCTCTTGTGGACATCAAAGCTTTATTTGTGTATGGACTCTGTTCTGTCTCCTATTGAAGACATGAGGACCTAATGAGACGTGAGTTTAAAATCTGTTGAAGTGCTGGACTGTAAATGTGAACCAGCTGACTGAGGGAAAGATATGTGGTGGTGCCAGTTCCTACGCCTATTCTTCAAAAAGGGCAGCAAATATCTGTTTTACAATAAATTTCAGGGTGAACAGATGAGTGAATTCTGCTCCAAGCTTTAGCTGCTTTGGATCAAACACAGTCAAAATGACTGTTATGACAACATTCTACAAATATTAGACATGTTCATGTAATTTTTTTCAAAGCCCTGTGTCAACTCTGCTATCAAACAGGTCTGGTCTTGTTGCACTGAGTGTGACAGAGTCCTCTTGCAGTTCTCCCTTACATGATCTCTTCCTCGAGGGAGACCAATTAGCCAAGAAAACATTCATAAACCTGGAGTATCAGGTCTTAACATTGTGGACCAGATCAGATTAATCTGTATACATTTGCATAGGCTAAGTCAACACCACCCTGCACCACCGAAAACTCTGTCTCCATCCTCACATACAGTGTTGTTGTGAGTACAGCACATTCTTTTGGCATTCCTTAACAAAGATAGCATCATAATCCTTTAATACACCTCAGTGAAACAGATAAAGGGCTTGATGAGGGGCTGTGATGGAGATGTCAGAGCAGCCTCTGCTTGTTAGTGTCTACAGCAGAGACAGCACAGAAAAACTGCTTCATCGAGCAGAAAGCAGGACATTTAACTGTGATCTGAAAGTGATGACACAGGAGTTCGATATTTAATATTTTCTGATGTTTCCAAGTTTGCTGTAGGTAACCCTCTCACAGCACTTCTTGAAGTGATGTGCTTGAGTATATAAAGTGACCAAGTGTCAAGTTTGATTTGATTTTTAAGCTTTGTTAATGTACATTTATGACGTGACTTACTCATGTAACTTACGTTACTAAGTTGTGTGGCTGAATGTGGTAATTTTGACACAGAAGGTGATGTTTTCCTAAACCTACGGAAAACTGTTTTGTGCCTAAACCTGACCAATTCGCCTGGTGCGTAAACCTAACCAATTACCTTTGGTGCCTAGACCTGACCAATTGGTTTTGTGCCTGACCTAACCAGATTGTTACTTGTACCCAAACCTAACAGTAGTTTGTGTGCCTAAAACTAGTCAAGTAGTTTTAGTTTCTTAACCTAACAAGTAGTTTGTGTGCCTAAACCTAACAGAGAAGTTGTGTCTAAACATAACCAAGTAGAATGTGTGCCTTGACCTAACAGAGTAGTTTTAGTGCCTAAACCTAAGCAAGTAATTTTGATGCTTAAACTTGACCAAGTAGTTTTGGTGTCTAAACGTGATCAAGTGATATGTGCCTGACCTAACCACATTGTTTCTTGGGCCTAAGCCCAGGCAAGAAGTTTTCTCGCCTAAACCAGATTAGTTTCTGTGCCGGAACCTAACTGAGTAGTTTTTATCAGTGTAGTTCAGTTAACCAAAACTGCAACATTTTCACGACAAAAGTCTTAATGTAATGTGAACTGTGAATTATTTATAACTTGCTGAGCCTTTGATGTGCAACACTGATGCTAGAGGGGTAGGTAAAGCAACACAGTTTAGCCACAAAGCAATTTGACGAGTTGGGACCAAACGTGATGGATCCATAAGTCAAATTTCTGAACAATTGTAAGTTCTTAGTTAAATTATACTCATGATGATCACTTGAAACAGTGAATATGTCTCCATCCTTTTTCATGCACACCACTTATAGTTCTACTTACAGATCTTCAACATTTGGTCTTTGTGACAGAACACTGAAGGGAAGCATTAGTACCAGGAGGTTAACCTGTGGTGAAGATCACATAATGTTACCTGTTTTCCTTGCTCAGCCACAGTCAGGGCACTCTCCAGTTCATCCAGGTCTCTTCTGAGGCTGCTGCACTCGACCTCCAGCCTGTCCCTGTGGACAGACAGCTGGGATGAGCAGGCCTCCTCCTCCTGCAGACGGTCTGACAGGCTTGAAATCTGCTGCTCCAGCTCAAGCCGGGCCTTCTCCAGCTGGAGACAGTGCTGCTCAGACGCCTGGGCACTCTCCTGCTCCTGGAGGACAGCAAAGAGATGAACAGTTAGATATGGATCTACATACATTAATGTATGTGTTGCCTTGCTACAAATGGTATTTCACATTACATATACATATACATACATTATATATATATATATATATATATATATATATATATATATATATATATATATATATATATATATATATATACATATATATATATATATGTATATATATATATATACTGTATATATAAACAATATTTTTCATGTACCATACAACACTTACTGGTACAATCTTAGATACTTAAAGCCTTTTACTTAAGTGCTTTTTCACTTTCAACTTAATATTTTAACATTAAATCTATACTTTTACTCAAGTATGACTTCCAGGTACTTTTGACAACACTGCCAGTGTATCTCCTTGCAGTTTTTGTGTGTTACATTCCTGAAAGATAAAAAAAAAATCTATTCAATCTTTAAACCCATTTCTCTTAGGTGCTTGTGCAATAACGTAATAATATCTCCTTGCAAGAAAAATATTCTGATTGTTGAATTTATACTTAAATTACAATAATCAAACTGTAAACAGACTGTAGTTTTGGTGAAGAGATGAAGTAGTTTACAGAGTGAAATAGACTGAGGTCAAATGAGGTACAAAAACCAGAGAGCTTTAGTAAAAGACAGAAGAGGCTCAAGCATTGATTAAGGGATTAGCTGAATAAAAGTGGCTGAAGCAAAGAGACAATTAGGTCATACAAAGATGATCTTACCGCAGGTTGTGCCACAAGATGAAACTTATCCTCCCTCAAGTCAGAAGAAACCTTCCCTTTGTGTATTTTCAGTTGCCTTATTATAGTACAGCTGAAAAGGCAACATAGTGACGTACAGTTCTGACTTGATAAGCAAGTTCGACCAAACACCAGATCACTTAGTCAACAGCCATCCATAACAGGAGTGAAAGGACCTGATTGTGAGAGCCTGCTCTGGTAACTGTTACTTTCTTATGGACCAGTCATCATGGGCAAGGCATTTGGAACAAGCTAATAGCATACCCACATATCTGGGCATTTGTGAAATGATCAGGCGACCACATTTCCATCTGCATTTATTTCCATAAAAGTGCATGGTTTGAGTTCTTTCCCTGCCTTTTCTGAAGCCTCCTCACATCCTTGTGTCCTCGTGCTAAGTTATTTGCACCTTGAGGATTTTCACCAAGTGATAAGTGAACAGGTGTTGGCAGGTATGACAAGAAAACAAGATCAATCACAGGTTCAACTCGCAAAAGACACAGAAAAATGCATGTGTCTGTACACATGCTCAAGCACATACAAGACAGACACACACAGAAAAGTACACATGGCTGAACAAACACTTCCCAGGTATGGTGGTAGAAAACCTTTGCTGTCTTCAAAGTCACCCTCATTTATTATTTTATTATATGACTTGTGAAAAATTGCTAATTTACTCAGCAGTATGCTATGTAGTAACCTGACATTTCTGACACTTGAACATCGACAAGTGTTGTAACTGAAAATGTCACATCTACTAAAGGCAAAGACGTTTTAGATAATTAGGTGACTTTTTCTGTTATGGGAAGTTTGGAGTGCATTTTGTCATGTATCCAGTACAGCTAATATACTATATATTAGAACATTTATTAAAAGTATCATCCAAGTAAAATGTCTCAGATATCTTTCAGTTTGTGCTCATGAAATTAACAGCATCTGGTGTGTACAACCTACTTCAGGTTTAAACCCTGCACAAGCATACTAGGGTATACTAGGTATCATAATGCTAGTGATTTGAAGACAATTAAGAAGAAAAGTGTCTTCAGTTAATAATGGTTGGATTACATGTTTCAAGGCCCTAGTATACGTGCCTCCTCAGTGGTATAATTTACTGCAACATCTAACCACACTGAAGCTGTTTTAGACCATGCACGTGGTCCCACCAGATGCACCACAGTGCAAAGCACGACAATTCTATTTTTGATGGAAGCTGCACAGAACAGACCGAACCAGGTAAGAAGTCAGACACAGGAGCGGCAAGGAGAATTTCAAACTTCGACGTTGGTGAAGGCGCTACAGCCCAACAAAGTCTTCAATATTAATAACAGACACAAATAAAACAAACAGTAAATATGTAGCCTGCTCATGGTGGAATCACAAATATCAAGGGAAAATGATGAAATACACAATCTGATTAAGACAACAACAGGCAGGCATGATGGTCCGCCTCTGAAACTCTACTGGTGGTATTAAGCCACGTGGAGAACAGAACAAAAGCTTGAATAGTGTGATCATTTCATCTCGCAAATCCATCCATGTTAAGTATACGTCATTGACAAAGGAGCAAAGAATGACTCTGAAGGCTTTTCTTATCGGACAGGATGGTTTCAGTGTTTTCTGCTAAAGCTAGCCCTTGATAGAAGGAGATGGTTTGTGCAATCACCTGCAAAGTATTTTTTTGTGCTGGCCCATTTCCAAACTGTTTCTAGCGACAGATTTCCAGTTCTGTCGGGCACGCCAGGTTAGGACTAGTTAAGTTAGTCTTTTAATGCTAATTGTTAATTTAGCCTTGGCACCTAAACAGCACCATTTAGCCTTGCAATTGTTTCAGATGTTATCAAGCTACATTAACTTACAGTTAAATATGTTTATTGACAACTTGAGATAATGAATGTCTGTTTAGACTATTTTGACCAAAGAATTATAGTTTCAACTTGACAAACATTCATGCTCAAATCAGCTTCGCAAACTGTCTTTACAAACCAGCAGGAGTTACCCACAGCTGCTAATCTGTGCTCCAGGGAGGTGCTATAGCTATCCCAAGCCAATTCTTCAGGTTCTGGTTCTGGTCCCGGATCGGTTTGGTTTCCATGTGCTTCCCCAGAGTCATCCGAGAGGGAGTGGCAACGCTGACGGCGCCTTGCAGACGCCATCCTCACTCCAGTCTACACGCTCTCTTACTTTGCAGACCTCACCTGTTTGGCAGTGTACCAACTTGCCTGCCTCTTCTGACAGTGTTTCCACGCTACTGCACAGTTAATTATTCACTCCTCTGTCTCTTTGTTAGCTCTGCGTACAGCTGTTCTGGTTGTTCCAGGTGGGCTCCTGCAGGAGGAACAGTACTTCAGTCGATGATGGGGCTCCACTCTGTACTCCTCCAGCTGATCGTCTCTCTCACAGCACATTAACAGCTCTGCTCACCTTTGCCTTCCCTCCACTTCTTGATCCGTCTACCTTATTTTTTCTCGACCCCCAGTGTGCTTTTGCTTTTTTTCTTCGCTCTCTTGCTCTGTCTCTCTTTCTTTCCTCTCAATCAACCATTCACAGGCGCTTCATTCCACCGTACGTACTCCCAGCCTGCCCACAGCTCTTACTGCTTCAAGTCACCCTGTGCAGGTAATCTCCGTTCGGTCCAGTCTTCTTTCCTTACTGTTGTCTCCTCCCCCAGAAACAGGTGGCTCTCTCCACTTTCAGGGGATCCAAGGGGGTCCCACAGGGATGGCGGTTGGTGTAGGATGTCAGGTCAGGAAAAAGGACTTCAACGTTGTGCCACAGAGACGCAGCCCTCAGCTGTACCATCAAAGCCCCACCACAGAGAGACAAGAAAACAAGGGCAGTATTCCAGAGTCAAAAGTGCCTTTTCTCCTCTCGGTCTATATTATAATTGACATAAATGTTTTGTGCGCCTACGCCCACATGGTCCCCCCACAAAGCCACGGCATTCATCCGAGCAAGAACAACGAGACATATTGTGCTTTAGACTCAAGTGTGGATGTTTTTCTTGAATGTGAACCTCAAAGACTAGAATAGGCATTTTCATATCTAGAGTTAACATGAAAGGTCACAAAATGGGACGATATTGAAGGTAGAATGAAACTTATTACTGTAATCCTTGCAGTAGAACATAGTTTTAAAAAAATGCTATAAATACATCCTAGCTGAGCCAATAGAAATATTAAACACCCATTATCAACTTTCAATACTAGACCATGTTAAGAAGAATGAAAAATGGACAATAACTTCCAGACAGTTCGTTCATAACCGTGGAAAACCGTGTTTGCTCAGATATCATAGAAGCATACATGTCTCTCCATCCAACTCTCCATTATTCTAAGTTTGTGTGGAAAAAAAGAGAAAAATTCAATTCAAGCTCGGGATAGTTCCATTTCCTGAAGTTCATACCACAGCTCATCACCATCAGGACCGCAGACCGGGATCATCATTGCAACTTATGAAAAAGAGGCAAGTCCAAATGTGGCGCAAGCTGTTGTTGCTGAATGGGTTAGGTACAGGACTCTCAGCTAGGAGACCGAGGCTGTGGGTCTTGCTTGAAGCACAATGTTACAGAAACATCAATTATGATGTTCCAAGAACACCAACAACCCGGGAATATCAGATCATGCGATGGATGTGACCCAGGTATGGCAGCTGAGTCATGAAAACAAAGCAAACACCATCTGCTGACGGACACCACAAGACTAGATTGAAATCTCCAGCAAACTATAAATGTTCTTTTATCCAACTACATTATCATCGTTTGGGACTTGTGGCATTGTTAAGTCAAAATAGAATTTGGAAGAATTGGAAAATATATACAACATGTAACCATAAAGAGTAACTACATAGAAAGAACACCTCTAGTTACTAGACGTGTACTTCTGTTCCAATGAATGAGTCTCCAGAGAACAATACATTCGTACTTAATGGGGTATCTACACATATAGATGTATACTTTAAAAGTATACACCTTATATGCACTTTATCTTCATTATGTCAACATATATGGAATGTGCAGAATTGAGAACATATGGCCACCATCCATTTCATCAGAAACTGCAGACAGAGAGGCCATCTGGGGTTCAGATAGCAGGTGCAATGATCTGAAAATGAGAAAGCTGTACAGTTTTGTGTCGAGTTTACTCATACCACCAAGACAAATTCCTCTTCATTGGCTGTACAGCATTTGACAGCAGTAGTGATTCTCACTCTAGCCCAAAGACTGTAGAAAAGCAACCATATATGTCCTCTCTAAATTATATAAAGCTAGAATAACACTGTATCTAAAAGCTGCCCAAAAGTGGACACAGTTATATGAGCAGGGATAAGCACTTTGCCAATGCCACTGAGCCGTGGAAGACATCCAGACGCTAAAGAAAAGCATGAACAGGATTTCAGAGAATTTTATTTTGACAATGTGGTCTGGGTTCTTGTGTGGAGAGGCAGCACAGAGACATCTCTTCATGTAACTCCCACTTGAGCTGGAGAAGCCAGAGACACTGAGCTGCCTCTCCAGACACCACTCACGTCCAACAGCAACACTCTTGCATCTGACGAGAAGGCTGCCAGTGGATCAGATATGATCACATCAGATTTCATCATACCTACTCTGAGGCTTGGAACCAAGAAACGCTATGAAGAGAGGCCAATTCAATTTCCTGTTTACACTGCTGTTCTTGAGTCATATTCATTCATTCATCAGGATATCTGAATGCAGTTAAAGCTGATTACAGAGTCGGAGGGTAATGTAAGGACATGATAGTGTAGATGAAAGCATTACAGGAAAGCCCCCCGGTTACACAGATGATCCCTGACTACGTTTGACTGCTCCATGCTAAATGTAACCCATATTCTGAGAGTCAGAGTTTATAATAGTACCTCTATGAGGTAAGAGGTAAGAAGCCTGGCATTTAATTTCCAGCTGCCGTTTAACTTCCTGAAGGTCAGATGAGTGATAACACCGGAGGGAAGAGGGGGTTGTGGGCTCAGCTGCCGGATGTTCTTGATCTAAGATATTTACCATGAATCTTGTTATAAAAACAAGACAAAAACAACCATAGTGGCTCTGTGAACGTGCGTCTCCACAGGATCCATCATTCCCATGCTTTAGATTTATTATCTGTATACATAAGCAGCTGGTAGTGCAGTGTTGTGTTCTGAGGTCTAGGCTGTGTCACAAGCCGTGTTGGTCAGGCGCTTCCAAGCAGTGTTTGTACGGTTGATGAGGGTGTTTTCTTTGTTGGTAAAGTGTCCCATGATGGGGAGCAGCGCAACCATTTGTGTGAAAGAACAGCACTATGGACTCGAACCATGAGGCTGTTGCTTTGAGTTGATGGCTAAAATCTGCGTGACAAAATGGTCACAGTGACAAAGTCAACATGCTGATGTTTAGCACATTCACTGTCTTTGTTTTCAGCCTTAGCTTGTTAACATGTGCATGCACTACACACGAAGTACAGAGGTTGATGGGAACGCCACTAGTTTTAGTGCAGCAAAGATCCTGTTCCTCAGTAGAATCTTTAGAAAAGCTTTATTATTCACAAAGTCATGGTCATTTCTGTTTGGCTTGGCTCACACCGAACAAGAAGACCTTGTAAGTTTTAAGTTTTGTCATGTACATGTTTTATACCATGACAGTGCAGAACACACTCGCAGAATATGGAATAGTTGTTGAGATATTTATAGTTCAGCTGTGATCAGCTCATTCCACCCAGACACTTGAACAAGTGTGATATCCTCCTATCGAATGCTTATTTGAAGTCTGTCTGCAGCCGCACCAAATCTGTTGAAACTGAATCACATCTGTGTGCTTGTGTCAGTGTAACACAATGATATAATATACAGTATAGATCAGATATAATTCCATGTTTGGATATTTGCCATACAACAGACACAAAATGAACACGTTACTGACTTTTCTCTTCAGAACTCCTAAAGTTGACTGTCTTCTCTCACTTGAACAAATATGACAAGCCCAGAAACTCTGTAGTATTTGGGTTTCTCTGGCACACAGGCATCAGTTTGTTGTAAAGGGACTGCAGAGGGCAGTGATTATGTACAGGAACCAGCTGCAGCCAAATCTACACAGGTTAGGCTGGTTTCCTGTGTTTGAAGTACTCAACAGTATCAGCAGCAAGTACATACACCTACAATCATCTCTAAGGGGAAAATAAATGTCAACCAGTCACCATCCACATGGGTTTCAGCACTGCCACTGCAGTGAATGTACATGCCACAGTAAAAAAAAAGAGCAACAGTAGACAATATTTTCTTTTTGTGCATTTTAGTGCCAGCACTAAGTTGTTTTGCAGGTACACTTGTTTTGCAAAAGGTGGACTTTTGACATAATGGTGCAAGGCGAAAGGTTAAGGAACACCAAAATCAATAGGGTTCATCCTCGGGTGACCATAAAAATCTGTTTTAAATTTAATTTAATTTCCTCAGTTGTTGAGATATTTTAGTTTGAATTAAAGTCCATAACCCTCCCTACAGTCATGCTTGCTTGGCTAAAAACATAAAAACCAAATCAACAATAAGTTAACCATCTGAAAAAGAGAGGAGAAAAGCTCAAAGTACAGGCAGTATGAAAAGTTTAGAGTGGTTTCCTAGTCGGTCCAACACATTGTCATGTAATTTTTTGGCCTAGACTTTCACCTAATACTCACCTCAAAGTCGATCTCTCCTTTCTAATTTGTTCATACACTGAAGTGCTTCCTTTGCCTTACCATTGGACATCAAGTCAGTCTTCCATTCCCCAGCCTCTCTTCTCCCTGCTCTCCTACCCTCTCCACCCTCATTCATCTCTCCCTGCCAGTCTTTTGTCCCACAGTTTGCCTTAGGCCTCAGAAACTTCAGAGCCAGTCCAAATTGAAAGTTTTTCCACATGTAGAACTGGGGCATCTGGATAGCTCTGCAGGAACGCTCCACATTTATTTCCCATTAGCAGTAATTGAGGGGTAAACAGTGGACTTTTCTCTGTTTATAACTATTTGTACCAAAGATGATTGGAACATCAGAAGAAATGAAGAAAAATCTTTTGTTTTCCTCCTTTTCTTGCAGTGGTAATCCTCAAATTCCTCATTCAGTCTAAGTGTTTGTGTTGTTATTTTTACACTGCCCTTCTGTGGTTCATTGCAAAGTGTGGGTGGGACTGTCACGTCTCTTTCCTGTGGTTTTTCTGAGTTTTTCCTTCGTGGCACTTTTTGCAAGACTATGGGATGGCAACCGCTTTGGTCCAGACTAAATTATCTCGACAACTGTTGAATGGATTATCATTAATTTTGGTGCAGACATTCAGTCCTCCGCAGGAGGATTTGTATTAACTTTGGTGAACCCCAAACACCATCACTAGGTCAATTGTGTTTTTGTCCAAACCTTTGGTTATAGCCAACTACCTGCAAAACTACTTAGCAGATGTTAGCATGCTAACACACGACTAAGATGGGAAACATAGTTAGCATTACAGGCCGACCTGCTAATCCTCAGTGTAATGCATTGTCACTTCAAGAAAGTTGCTTAACTAGCTGTTAACATTTAGCCCATGGGGATGGAGAAGCAACTTTGAAAGCACAGCATGGCAAACTACCAAGGACTTCACAATGGTAGAAGTTAAACTAGAGCAAAGCTACCCCTACAGGGAGAAATCTAGTTTGGTTAACTATAGCTTATTAGAGGAACATAGTAAAGACTACTTTGTTAGAATAAAAAAACAACAAAAAGAAAGAAAATGGATTAAATTGGCTAAAGTTCAAAATTATACCAAATATAATAAAAAAAAAACATTCCAGTAAAAAATGCCTCTCAGATGAGATAATAGAAAAAATTGCCTGCTTGTTCACACATCACACATAAACCAAATAAATACGTACCCCAGTTGTCAATCCAAAGGTACAAGAAATGGTTTTGTAAACCATGTCCATCATCACCCTTTCCCTCAGAGACTAGAGTCCAGCTGGTGGTATGGCACCAAGCAGGATTACTCACTTAAAGTGAAACTCTCGCCAAAAAGCAACTGAGGCTTTATTTGCGATTAAATATGAGTCAAACCTCTGTGTAAACGCATAATTACGACGAAAGAGGCATTTTTAAGATTTACCGTAGTTTCGTTTTGAGGCAAGCTAATTTTCAGTGGGGTGCAGGGGCACTTTTATGCTAGCATCAAAATCGCTATTTTTAAAACAGTAAGAAGGCTCGACACAACATGAAACTTTGCTCGTGGTATCACCAGGGTCTCTACACATGAACACGAGCATTGAGAACATTGTTTGTGTACACAGAGTTCACTAAAAAGAAGGTTTTTGGACAACTGTTGTTAGCAGTAGCACCTCCGCTAGGGTTGCCAACCGTCCCTTGAAAAACGGAATCGTCCCGTATTTAGAAACAAAGTTTGAGCTTAAAAGGGACACAATTTGTCCCGTATTTCCGTGAGAATCAAAATGGTCTTTAAAATGTCAATGGAATCAATGAATAATAGGACGTTTTATATGAAAATATACGGTAATCTTATTGCCAGCCCTCTCCTGCTCTGTGACCAATGAGCTGACAGCACACTCACACACGAGAATAACAATGCAGGATCCGTCTCTTCTCATTGGTCGAGGTACTGTTGCTTGCAAGAAGATACTGGAAGACAAGAGACTGGGGCAACTGGGAAAACAATCCGCTACGTTACTCCCCCGAGGAAAAAAAGAAAAGGCTGCAAAAATACAGACTCAAATGGGAAAAAGAAAACGTGGCTGGAAAAAGTGTAGATAATGTCTGCCGGCACACTTTTTCTGTAGCCCATGGTGAACAGTTTAACGTGAAACAGCATGCTTCTAGTGGTCGACACGTGAGGGACAACCAGGTGGACCCTTGACCGGTTTGTTGTCCAACAGGCAACACCAGAGGCAGATATGGTATGTAGAAAAAATAAGAATGTCCAATAAATGTCAGTATTTTATGGCCAAACAAAAAATGTTTAGTGTAATAAACACATACAATTGATAGATGAATACATAAAATAGATAAATAATACATAAAAGTAATACAAAGATATATAATAGATAAAGAATACACACTATACTGTATACGTACATATATACAACCTTACACATGTCAGTTCAAACAGTCCATAGATAGATGTAACGTGCATAATTTATGCTGCACAGGCAGTTAATATACTACACATGAACTATATATCAGTAAGAAAGTAACAACTTTCTATTGCTTTCAGTTATTTTATACTGTTTTCAGTTAAGCAGGACAGTTCTGTTAAATAAGGGGGGGTCCCTTATTTATTTTTCAGGGAGTTGGCAACTCGCAAATAAAGCCTTGGTTGCTTTTTGGCGAGAGTTTCATTTTAACAAGGAAACTCCGGAAATGGCACACACTTGTAAATAAACTGTAATAATCAATCTTATGACTATTCAAAACTTAAAATATTCAAGTAGTAAATGCACTGCCTTGAAAGTGGTGGGGATGAAAGAAAAATTGAAGAAAATGATTTTATTTTGGGACATATGTATGTTACATACATAATTTAGGTTACATGACGTACCACTTTACTAAGTTAAAATCACATCTCTATAACTGTGTTGGTGTGTGCTCAGTTGATGAGTACAGCATGACTGGCAGTGCGCTGACTCGCACTACTTACTTCCAGTAGTTCTTAGATGAGCATAAAAGCTCAAATACTCGCAACTTTTCTTCACACAGTGCGGAGTCACCCTGCCCAACAATGTCACACCTGGATCATGGTGCCTTTAAAGCATTTTTGAAATGTAAAGTTGAAATATAAGATGCTTCCAGTGAACCATACAGCTAAGTATTAAATGTTTTCACACCTGGGTTTATCACCATAGCATAATCTTTTTTTTTTTTTTTCCTTTTTCTGGAAAGGACTCTTTCATAGAAATCAATGACTTTTATGCATTTAAAAAAAGATTATCGGCCTGACGGGACACTGTTGACCTAACAGGGCAGAAATGCATTAAGGTTGATTAAGAGGCAGAAATTCATAGTCCCTTTAATAGAGGTGTGAAGAATCCCCCTAGCTTCAGCAAATGACAGGATGATGAGGAATGGGACAAACTTCCCCTGGAAAACTGGAAGGTGTCCTATAGGCAGCAACAGCACTTAATAGCTCTGACAAGGGGTCACATTTCCTACTGCAGTCAAGTCAGAGGGGCTCCAAGCTATGAATTCTACTGGCTGGTCCGTCTCCTCCACAGATTAACTTTGTTATTTATGGCTGGCTAATCTAATCAGTGAAGAAAAGAAACGAGCACACCTGGTGATTTTGATCAAATGTTGGGGTGTTTGTCTGGAAAAGGGCAATAAAAAGGAGTGAGTAGTTAAAGGGTTAACTCTTTACCTCTATTGAAATAAAAGCTTGTACAAAACAGTATCTGGAAGACTGTGGGTTCTAGAGGGAAAACAGACTAGTTACAATCTTAAACCCCTCAATTTTTAGACTGACTTGTCATGATATCAGTAAGGAAAAAGAACACATCCAGGAGTTTGGATCATCAAGTATAAGTCATTGTACATAAATCCTTGAATTTACTACCACTCTGATTTAAACTGACAGTACAGACCTATTCAAGGTCAACTTATTCAAAGGCCCATGCAGACAAAGATCAGCAGTGACACATGAATTTGTCATATCCAGACGGCAGTAAAATAGAGAGTGACGGTTTACAATGTATTCCATTTAAGCCTTTTGAAGAGTCTGCTAAGGCACTCAGCACCAGTAATGACCAAATCCTGTGGGCAACCGTGGAGCGCTCTCCACAAACACTGGCAGCAGCAGTACCGCTCCAAACAATCTCACACAAATCCTCTGCCTCCAGGAGAGAATCCCTCAAATTGGGACATCCACTCACTTTTGGAAAATGAGACAACTGCTCAGATAAAATGATGGCCATCATCAGCGTAACATTATTTTCAAGGTTCCTGAATAAGGCATTATAGAAAGCACTTTTTATTACCTTTAAGTCTTCACTTTCAAGTAGTAGCAGGGTGTGAATACCAAAATCATAATTTAATTTGACCAAAAAATTCTTGTACCAATGGCCAGTCTTCAATGCCAGGGGGATCAGGACGCCCAGGTCCCCACTCTCACCCTCAGAATTTTCTGTGAGTTGAAAATATTGAACTAAAGCCAGAATTCCGCATGACGCTGTGTCGCTAATGCACATCGGCACTGACATTCATAGCTCCCAGAATCACATGGACTCACAAACCCCAGCACTCGTTAAGGCGACAATTCTTTTATGTCACCTCTCTGGCGGGGAAGGAGCTGGTGAGGGAGGTAGAGAGGTACCAACTTGATATAGTTGGGCTCACCTCCATGCACAGCACTGGTTCTCAAACTAAACTCCTTTGTTGCCCAGGGTGAGAAGCGCTGGACAGGTGTGGGGATACTCACAAGCCCCAGGCAGAGTGTCCCAGTGATTGCGTTCTCCCCAAGGGATGTGAGAGTTGCCTCTGTGCAACTGAAAGTTGCTACAGGGAAGGTTCTGACTGGTGTTTGTGCTTACACACAGAACGGCATCTTGGAATACCCCGCCTTCTTGGAGTCCTTGACTGATGTCATGGAAATGGTTCCATCAGCACTCCATAGCTCTTCCGGGGGACTTCAATGCTCATGTGGGCAACAATGGAGAAATCTGGAGGGGAAAGTTTGGGAGGAACGGTCTGCCTGATCTAAATCTGATCCCGGATAAGAGGAAGAAAATTTATGGATGGATGGAAAAATTCTCTGCTATCATAAGAAAAAAATGTGGTTTTAAGATGGGTATACTTTTATGCACTAATTCAATGCCATCACTAAGTCTTTTTCTCTAACAAGTCAGTTATTTATGTAGTGTTAGATATGGTTTTATGTCAACGGTTGAATCTGGAGATATCTAATATTTTTCTAGTCAAGCATGGAAGTTCACTCTTAACCTCTGGGTTCATGTAACAAAGAGCTTTATTAACTAGCTTGCAGAGATATTTTGGAAATTTGGTCATGAAGTTTTTGTTATATGACATACATGCAACGATGAGGTCACTTGATGAGACCTGAGTCATCTCAGTTCGCTGTATGAGGATCATCGGAAGAGGTCCAAAGGTTTAAATTTAGTAACTGGACCCTTGAGATTTGATTATTTAACATGTATGTTCTGTTTCTGTCAGTTTTTTTAAAGAACTCCCATCAAAACAGACCAACCAACAATTCTGTTCTCAGTTTCCTCACAAGTTTCTCAATATCCTCTGATCCGTAGCACTCATCCTCAGGCCCATATCTTCCACTGAAAGGTAAATCTTTGAGGGCAAAGTTAACTCAAAAACTTGAAATATATATTTCTCTACTTAACTGTTGTGCTATTTTCCCATCAAGATAGTTTTCAAGATAATCCACAGATGTTGTTGTAGGCAGGTTGATGTCGGATCTATTCTCTATTTACTGAACTTAACCACATCACTGTTTAACAAGAAGTCTGCATGTACTCATGGATGTTAAGCTACTACATGCTAGGTTGTTTACAAACTGGCACAGAACTTTTCTTGCCATTTCAGGTCAGTAAATGTGTAGTGGGTATGTCGGACCTTCTTCACATATAACAACGGCTGACTGGCAGGAAGCAGACAGCCAATCCTCCTTAGAATAGAAGCACACAGGACAACTCTGCAAGCAGCTGATTATGACTCTATGTACATATACTAGCTAACATACATACATAACTTACATAACATACATAACTTAATCCTAATCCAAAATCCTTAATCCTAACCCTAATTTAAGTAACATAAGGAACACACTTGTTTCTACGCTTCTTTCCAAACACAACCGTATACCTTTTGTGCCTAAACCCAACCATGTAGTTTCAGTGCCGAAACCCAACGTCGTAGTTTTTGTGCTGAAACCTAACCAAGTAGTTTTGATGTCTAAACCTAATGAAGTACTTTTAATGTCTATCACCAAACCAAGTAGGTATAGTATCTAAACCTAACAAGGTAGCTTTAGGGTCTAAATCAAACCAAGTAGTTTTTGTTCGTCACTACCACTCCATTTTACATTACACAATCACGTGGTTTATAATTCCTATAAAAATATTGGTTAGAGCAGCTTCAAGTTGTCATTATAATGGATAAACAGCATTGTTTCTGGCATTGTTCTTTTGATCTTTTCAGTAGTCAAATGAAATGTGCTGCATTTATGGACTGAACACTTCCAAACAATAATGCGGTTTTGTAGTTGCTGCGGTAAAACTTTTAGTAACACCTCCTCCCAACCAACGGGGATGTGCTACTCAAACAGCCTTCCTTGCAGTAAACCAATCAGTCATACCATGTGCCTCAGGCCAGGAAACAGCATGGTGCCTCACAACACTATGACAGCAGTCTCAGTAAAAAACACACTGTACTTACTCTCTCAATAAAACGATCAGCTGGAAAATGGTCAACACAGCAGTAAAAAGCCACAGAGAGAAACGCAGCATTAAAACAAGCTCCAACACAGTGACTGCCATGGTGGCTGCATCTCTCTCTCCGCCTTCTAGGGTATTATTATCCACTTAATTTCATTCAGCTGGGATTGGTATAATGATCACGTTCAAAATCCCTTATCAAGCAGAAATTCAGACTCAAATGCACAAATCATGTGAGTTCTACAGTATCAAGTTCGTGAAACAAAGGCTTAGTTTAAAGGAAACAACGAGAAAAGAGAAGTAGAAGCAAAGACAGCGAGGCAGCGGAGCAGAGCAGCAGACTTACAGCTCGGTATTTAGTGGCCACCTCATTCTTTTCCTTGTTAAGCTGGCTGTTCTGCTCCTCTAGCTCGCGGACCCTGGAGAGGAGTCGGTCACTCTGCTCTATGGCTCTCCTCAGCTCCTCTCTCTCCCTCATCCCTGCCTGCTGTGTATGAATGTCCTGCTGCAACGACAGAGACCCAGTCTGGAATACTCACACACACACACACAAACACACACGTCCAGATATTCACACATGCACATACAGACAGCCTGATATTTCAGCTTGGCTTGGCTGGCCAGATCTCTGACTGAGTCTCTCACTTTTGTTCACTTCCGTCTGTCCGTCTGCACTGCACTCTCCCCTCTCTCCTCCATGTACTTCTGACAGGCACACACACCAACACTCTGTCAAAGAGCTCTAAAAGAGACAGGCATGTATGAATATACACACATGTACCCACCTTTCCTCCCCTCTCTGCAGAGTGGCCTCCTACTGGCCTTGTTTCACTAGAACAATATCAAACTCAAACTGCCATATTAATAATTCAATTAGAAATTCATCATGACACCACAGTGGAACTTGGTGGTGTCCGTCTCATTCTTGATGTGTTTTAGTAGAAGTTATAGTTATAGTGCTTCTCAAAATTAAGACCACATTTTTACTGTGAGGGTAGTGCACAGTAGGGTTATGAGAGCTTTTGGCTGGAAACAGCTGCCTGCTGTGGCTGGAAACAAGGTTAATGAGGATGATGAAAGTAAATGATAAAGTAACCTATGAGTTGTGAGCAGAAGAAAAAAAATGCTAACGCTAAGAATCTAATAAGCTCTGTAGATAATACTGGGTTCGTTACCATGACTGACCCCATTCAAATGACACATACTCAATATAAAAATGTTTTGCCTCCCCCACACTAAATCCAAACAGTAAAAAAAATCCATAATAGATCCTGTATTGCTACAAATACATAACTGGATACAGCATTGAAGGCTTTTGAGCATGTGTGCAAGAGATTTCAGTGTAATAACTGTAATAACTCTGCTTGGCCACTATGTCAAAAAGCCAAATAGGACAAGCCAAATAAAGCAGAGACGTTTAAGCATGCACAGCAGTTTGAAATTCAATTTGATCCAGTCCTCTGAAATCCAAACCACTTACAGCACTTTGTTTAGCTTTCCTTGTTCAGTTACCGTCACCACTCTGGTACTTCAAGCCAGTTAAAACAAACACTTTGAACTGTAGGTACTCTGTCACCCAGACCTGATCACTACATGGTACAGAGGCCAAAGATCAGAGGGAGTGTTCAGCCAGCAGTGTGAAGTTGACCAGAGATGGACAGTAATGTGAAGATGTTGTTGGTATGTGAGCTGCACTCTGTTGCTGGGGAGAGCTGGTCTGAGTCCTTCTTTCTATCAGCAGCACCTCACCAGCCCACCAAACCACAGAGAAACAGACTCACATGCTAAACAGATGTCTGTCAACCCCTGACAGACTGATGTAAACACAATCATGTTCTGCACACATTGGGACATACACCAGTCTGGAGTTTTATGGTGGAAATCAGTTTGAAATGAGAGACATTCTGCTCTGACTCCCTGTCATAAAATCCAAAACCAAATGATAGCTATTTAATAAAAAATAAAACAAGGAACTAGGGAAGATTAGGTGATGCATTCAGTGATGCAATATGTTAAAATTTACAGCATTATTTAACATTATTAAATCAAGTCTCATTGAGATTATAATCAAAATCACATCATTTCGAGAGATATCCAAGAACAAGAAACATTTACAGTCAACAACATTATCAGCATAAAAGAAACAACACATAAAACCAGACAACCAACAATCACATGAACATAGAATTAATGATATCAATTCAAGAGTCATAAAAAAGCAAGTAGGTCTAATATTAATCTTCAAAAGGAGGGAATGAAATAATATAGCTTGAGGGCACTGCTCTTTTCATTTAAAAGACATGTACCTGAAACTAATTCTGCCAAAATGAATGCAAACACTGGGATATTTAGGGTTAAGTAGTAATTCAAATCTGAACAAGAACAAAGGTATGAGAGCAGTAGAGCTATATAGATGAATATCACATCGAAACATAATTGATCCCTTTTTTCAAAAAGGAAATCCATCCAACTGTGTGATACAAAGATCAAAGACAAGTGTGAAAGTGCTCTTTGGTGATGAAGCAGCATAACTTGTACAGACAGGGCTGAAGTGATGATTTGGTAGCATGACAGTAAAAAATGTCTTTGTGATGAACTTCAAAAGTTGACAGAACAACACACGTGTTTTTGAAAGCTGCACAAATCATACGTTAACACTGGATCAAATATTATGCCTACTGTGAAAGAGGTTTCCTGGAGATATAAACCCAAAAGAATTATCAATCAGCTCTTCAGTCTCCTTCAGCTCTGCAGAGAATCTGAGCATCTTTCAACTCATTGTTTTGGTTTCACAACCTACTTTACTGTTTTGATTTCTCAGTGGTTTTCCCATTCGACAAGTAGCTAATGACCACATTGGATTTTGAAGCAGGTAAACTGAATTTTTCCATCAAAAATTGGTGGAGACCAAAAACAGAGTCAAAAGAGAGCTCATATAGACTTTTTGTCGACCAACCAGAAGCATGACTTCAAACTAATGCTAGCTAATTGTTGTGTTCCCTGATGGTAATTCAACCACTGTTAACTAACATGCTAGCTTTCAGTAACTTTATTAGCTTATTATCATTTTTACTGGTTAAGTGTTGCAAATGAAGACATTCCTCAGTATGTGTATGACTCACCATATTCATGACTGCATGGACATCACGTGCAGATAGAAGGTGAGTGGGTTGGGCTATAGTATTGTGTCATCGGCATAAAATAGGACAATCAGGCTGTCGCTATATCTGATTTTCAATACTAGACTGTCCAAGACATGTCTAATAGAAGCAATGATAATGACACTGTGATGACTATAGAAACTTTGCTGAATCCAAAAAACTCCCACATCGGCTTGCTATCTTTTAGTGTCTCACTCTCACCGGTCATCTCCTCTGACATGATTTTGCCACAGACTGGTAGCTAGCTAGCAACTGCAACTTCTTTGAATATCATGGCCATCATCAAACCTCGCAACTGCAACACCCCGGTCTCTCCTCATCTATTTATCTGCACACGGAACAAGATTCTACAAGTGCATTTGGCCTTACCTCCAAAGCAAAACAAAAAAATGCAGTTTTCAGTCTTGGAAAAACAGATGTGAGCTGATTTTCCACAGTGACATCAGAAGAAGAGTTTTAAAAGGGAAAGTGTGTGTTACAGAAAGACATTCAAACACACACACACACACACACACAAACACACACACAGAAAAACCTGTCGATGCTTGAGTGCCGGTATCTGCACCATTGGAAAAGAGCTGTCATTAGCTCAGCTCTCTGAGTCCTGACAGTCAGTTTACCTCTTAAAGCTGTGGGGAAATTAGACAAGGCAGTGTGGTATCATCTTTCCCTAAGTGTGCAGTGGTAATTGCCATGTTCAAATAAGATTTAGGACATGTGTGTTTTAACTGCCATGAGGATCTGCCTGCTGACACACCTGAACTTCCTCTACCTATAGTCAGTTAAAACACACTGTCAGTGCAGGATTTACTGTCGCACTCAACATCAATCTGCACGCTGAGGCAGAGAAAGCAGAGGAAGATAAATGTGACACATCAATGGTTCACCTTTGGCATGATCACAGGGCTCAACCTCTTAAGCCAGTGCTATTGTTGAGAATGAGCAAATTAAATGCTCCCTTTGTTGCAGCACAATCCGTCGCTGTATGATGAATGTGAGTTACAGTTTAGTGAAGCTTTCCTGTTTTGACTTGAAGTTCAGAGACGTTTGTGTGATAAAACCTGCGGAGCACCTCTCCACCCAGTTAAACAAGCTCTTCGACTGTCCGTCTGATTCACAGCTCCGTACAACCTGTTTCTGTTGAGTTCAAAATATCATGTTTTTTTAGACATTTTTTTTTTACTATTTCCTAAGAACAACTATCCCCTTCTTCTGATTCTGGGCGTTCCTGGTCTTAGTGGAGCTAACTGGGATATTAATCCTATGGTCTCCATTTCTTTTCTTTTATTTGAACAGCTGTTCAATATTTCATCTCCTATTAAGCCTCCACCTGCTACTGGCTACACGGTTAAGTCCTTGAGTAATCTGCGAGTGTACATTATCCCACTCAGTGTGTACACTGAACAAACACTGAACAAGCTAAACTACTTCTGAACAAAGAAATGAAAATGTGATGTTAATACGACAGCTTTGTAAAGTCTGGATCCTCGCTCAAAAGTTTCAGTGTTGGGGTAACACATTACAGCAATATAACGCGCTACTATTTATGTTTCAGTACTGTAATAATGCTATTTATTCCTGTCTTATAATATATCACTTATACTGCTCATCCCTGTGTCCAAGGCCCTTTTTTTATTTATAAAGATCGAGGCCATTTAATTGTTCTATAAAGTTTTTTGGGTATTCTGTTGAAAGTAACTAAAAAGTAGTGTAGTAAGTAATTGATTACTCCACACAGTGATATGGTAATGTAATGTATTACTTCATTTTGGTAGCTTGCTCTGAGGTACAAACACACTAAGAACAACACACAAACTGGCTCTAGACACATGCATTAGTGTATAGAGAGGTGTCAGAGCGAGGGGTTAAACAACAGCTGGTTAGGGTTTCAATGCCAGGAGGTGAACCGGCACCTCTCCAGCTACCAGTCCAAGCTCTGTACTGACTGGTCCGAGGGGATTTTGTACCAACCACCCTACAGTCCCGCTAAGTCCCTGCAGATTGAGCTACTGAGCTGAGGTCTCAAAATTGGCTTAACTTCATTTTGGGTGCATCCTATCAATCACATAGTGTGTTCTTGTTTCTGATCTGCAACTCTCCTGCCTTCATGCAGAGGAGCGTGCACTATGACTTCACACTGTAGTGTGCAAACTGCTCCCAGGTGAGCGGACTGCGGTGTGAAGCCTGGCCTCTGGCTGAACTCTGGATCCAGGCCACGGAGGAGGGCACAGCCAGCCTTTGATCACTGAAGCACCTCACAGGTCACTTACACTCATGTGGTCGACTGACTGCAGGTCAGCTACAATAACAGCAGCTTATAAATCATATCAATGACATGATTGTTGTCAGGTAATTGCACTGGAGAGATATCTGTTGACATTATAAATTCTCTGAGAGGCACTTACTGATCAGGCTGATTGAAATACCTGACATAGCTGGGCTGCAGTACAGGCAGATTACAGACAACACAGACTGTGGTTATGTTGAAGTCAACAGACCCAAACAGTATTATCTGCAAATCACTGGGATTCCTTTCAATATAGCACCTTTCAAATGTACTATAAGATAAAACACACTGAGGTTCAAAGCGTTTTCTCTGAACCCTGAAACCAGTCAGATGTAATGATGACCCACACGCAGCGTCATCAAAGGAGATAAGTGCACAGCTTCTCAAGTCTTTGCTAGCAGAGCCAGCTGTGTGTGTGTGTGTGTGTGTGTGTGTGTGTGTGTGTGTGTGTGTGTGTGTGTGTGTGTGTGTGTGTGTGTGTGTGTGTGTGTGTGCGTGTGTGTGTGTGTGAAAACACACACAGTCTACACAGAGGGAGAAAGGAACAAAAGATCAGACGAACATCCATCTCCTGAGAGCAATCATGGTCTGTAGTGGAGAGAAGGTGGTCAAAGTCATATTGTCACACATCATAGTAGACAGACTAACCCTAACCCTAACCCACAGCAGTGAGTGAGACACACACAGTGGCTTTTCATTGGATATTGGACTGAAATATGGGACATAAGTCTTTGTAATAGTGTCCCTATACACCTTGTCACGGTTTTCTATTTTCACAAGCTGCAAAAAGTAAAAACAAACTGAAAAGGTCTAATGAGGTGAAACTAACCAGGATGTTGCAATAAAGTAAATACGTATAAACAGGTATGCATTTATGTTTTGTTTCCCAACCCATGTATCATCTCGTGAGCCCTTATGAGGACCTCAGGTTTGGAGCAACAGCTTTAACTGCAGCTACATGAGCAAGCTATAGAATCCATAATGAATTTTTAAGGAGATCCACTGTTTTGGTTAGTTCCCATGATAGTCCAAATCTTCCATTTTAATTCTGAGAAAACAAGAGTTCTTGTAATATTTGGCATGGAAATTGTAACATTTAAATATTGAAAAAATAATACAAATTTTAGATATAGATGGTATTTCACTATCATAACTGACTTGAAAGCATCCCTTTGTCACCTACTTCTTTAAACCTGAGATGAAAGTTTTTCAAAAACATGCAGCTTGATGAAAGGCCAAACTTCAAAGTGCCATATTGTAGAAAGTGAGATGTTTTGATGATAAAGTGCAAAATAAATATTAAAATGCTCAATTCACAGAGAACTAAACAAGCTGTCAGGACGTCTAGAAGGTTGTAATGCAACAAGTATACAGTCATCACCCTAACCCACACCTCCAGCACAGCCGTCCTTGCAGATATAACAACAGAGCTGATGTGGAAACACGGTGGGCGGTGACTGCTCAGGCCTGTGAGAGCTTACCAATCAGAAGAGACTTGGTTCTTTCAGAGGGGGGTTTAAAAGAGACAGGCACATGCTTAGACAGAGAGCCGACCTAAAAATGAGCACAATATGGAACTTTTAGGGAAGAACCCCTAATCCCCCCAAGTCCACATGTACCATACAGATGTACAACCACCTGTTATCATGTGAACAGGTTCTATACGAATGACACCTGAGACATCTCCACGAGCAAAGTCCATCTGCTGTAAATACCAAATGGATGAAGATGAAGCTAGAAGGTCAAGAATGAACTTTGACCCTCAGCCTGAAAAAGTGTTTCATAGGACACTAGAATCTCCATTGAACAAGAGTTAATGAAGCGGATAGAGATGAATAATGAATCTACAATCGCTGAAAAGGAAAATAAGAAAAAATAATAAACTGTCTTAATAAAATATAGCAATCTTTTCATAGCCAGGCAGTTGACAAATAACTCGGAGATATTTATCAAAAGTTCACTACATGATCCAGTATAGTGGATAAATATGTAACTATACTCTTCATGACAACATGACAAAGATTTTAGGAAATACAGTTATTTCTTCTGCTGCTGACATAATATTGATGCCAGTCTTATGTCTGAGCACCAGGTAGGCCTAACATACAGAAGCTGCACAGCAGGGGGGCACAGCGCCCATCTTCCAAAAAAAGAAAAAAATAAAGCCTGCCAACTCCTCTTAAGGTCACATATTAGAGAATTCAAAATTGCCACACGCTGTACCCAGGTCTGCTTGCAGGCAAATGAAATTGACTGTTTTCATTTTTTCAGCCTGCCTGATGCTTGTCTGCTTGCATTCCTCTGTAGTGTGTGTGCTTGTGTGACACACAAACCATAGGCTAGTGTATGACATTAGCAAACCATGAAATTGATTTCCTACTGAAACCATGTCAATTACATGAAACACACAATGAAACACACAGAAGAGTGAACGGATACACCACTTAAACACACACATACAGTCACTGCAGCAACCACATACAGGCTAATGTATGATCCTACACACTCTGACGCCCCCTGTTGAAAAAACAGTTCACACAGGTGAGGGCCCGCAGAGGAGGGGCCCTGCAGCATTCTGGAGAGCACAGTGACACAACAGGAGAATGAGTTAGCCAGGAAGAACAGATAAAGTATAAAGATGGAGCTTTAGGTAAAGAGAATGAGAGAGCGAGACGGAGAAAGTGTGAGGAGGAGAGGCGGGTTCCTTACATGAGCCACAGGTCTTCTGTGCAGAGCGATGGTGGGTCTGTACTGGTGGAAGTCAGTCTGGATCACACACACTCTCTTCTCCATCCTCACAGCTCACAGACGCCCATTCTTTCTTCACCCAAACAGGCTCTGGGGAGGAAGTGAAGCATGTGCGTGTGCTCTCTTGAGCCTGTGGGAGTGTGTGTGTGTGTGTGTGTGTGTGTGTGTGTGTGTGTGTGTGTGTGTGTGTGTGTGTGTGTGTGTGTGTGTGTGTTACGCCTGCTACCTGACCCTGTGGGGAGGGAAAGAGGGAGGGAGGTGACGAGCAAAAAGAAAACCTGAACAGGCTTGAACAGCCCCCCCATCCCACACACACACACACACACACACACACACACACACAGACAACACGTGCATACACACCTCTCCTGCCTGAAGCCCACACCACCGTCTGACAGCAGTACAACATAAGAGACAGACTGCCAGCCTCCAGCAGCACGATGTGCAACCCCAACACACACACACACACACACACACACACACACACACACACACACACACATTCCTGTGCAGAGATAACACCCAGCTAATTTACACACACAAGTATACTGCATGTAATCATCAAGTCTACTGTGTGTACACTGTATTGTGCTTTAAAAAAAACTAGAATAAAAGCTTTTTCACCATAATGTAACATCAGGGAAGTGTTTAAACTTTTCTTCAGTAAAAGTATTTTAAACTGAAGAGTTTACAGTGTAACGTTACTGAGCTCAAGTTCAAGTCAAAGTCTGCAATGAAATTTGAATTTAAGTACAAATGTGAATGTATGAATTTATAATGTATATGACAAAACTGGATGCTTGAAAATGTAACTGTGTAGCTGTTCCAGTAGTAACTATGTACTTTGTTATTGTCTAGTTTTATATAAAAAAAAAAAGGTCCAAGTACCTCCAACCTTACAGTAAGTGCAGTCCTGGAGTAAATACAAGCACTTTTCTATGTGAATGAAGGGAACCTGGAACCCTGTCAGGCGCTTTGGGTGTCTTGAAAAGCGCCAAACAAATCCAATCCATTAAATGAAGAAGTTATGCAAGTTTACTACAATTGTTACACGTGTACAATATTTTACTCTGTTTTACAGAGGATAAAAGAGCCTAGGATAATATTACACTTTCAATTTCTGTATGAAATTCTCTGCACAAATAAACGTACACTTTACCATTTTTTATGAATGAAGAAATAGATCAATAGACTGTGTCATCAGTAGTCTAAATATTATCAGATGTATGTTTGAAATGTAGGTGTAGGACAACTTGTAATCGATATAACTACAATGCATTTAGGGTTGTTAATTAGTCCCATTTGGAGAGGTGTGTGTATGTGTGAACTCCACTGGCCCAGTAACCCTTCACCCACTCACTCATTCTTCACTTCTTACATTTTAACAGAAGAAACCTCCGTGGCAAAAGCAGAACATGGTGACAGGTAAAAATAAAATCCGTGAGAGGAGACACCATACATCTGCTGAGCCCCCCAACCATAGGTGCTCAAGCCACACCTGACCCATGTATAAGTAGGTCCTGATATTTAGTAAAACACTGCATGACATGCAATCATGTCTTCTTGTGCTTCAGCAGCTGCCATTGATGAGGAGACGGTGTCTGCAGACACTGAAATGCCAGAGGTGAGCCAAATGTGAAATGTTTTGGGCTTGTCTGCAGTCAATGCAAACAATTGTGCTTTTGATTGGACTTTGTGGTGGCCTGTTTTGTGGTGTGTTTTTATACATTGTTTTTCAAAGGTGCTTGGTGAGGCTGGGCGTGGCACTTCTGCTAGCTGGAGCTGTGCCGGTCCACACACCTGCAATGCATTGGTTGTAATCAGCACCTGCTTTTACACCCAGACCTTCACAGTGCTAGTGTACCAGCTCCAGTTGTCCTTGGTTTCTCTCAGTGTCTTTATAGTATATGTATTTAGAAGCTTTCTTTATGTCCATTCGCCAGTGCCTTAATCCAGCTTCTCTCCTTTTCCAGTGTGACCTGACCATTCCTGTGGACCGGCTCCTCTACCACTCACCACCCAGCCCCCCACAGCTCTGCCATCCGACTCGACCTTGACTGCTTGAGCCAGCCTCCACCTGTACCACACTGGGAGCCACCTGTCTCAAACAAAGATCATCGCAATGGGATTAACTGAAATAAGTGTCCTAGTAAAGGTCCCTCACTGTGCTTTCATTCATTGGTCCCTGAAGGGTCAGGTTGATGTCCTCTCATTGCTCCTTCACCAACATTGCAGGCAGTCTCTCTCGGCGTATAATGGCAATGTTGTGGAGGACTGCTCAGGTACTAACAATGTCACATGCCCTGTTAGGAGTAACCCTGATGCTCTTCAGGCACTATAACCTGCAGGGGTTAAAGCAAGGAAAGATTTTTGAGCCTGAGGTTTCCCTGGAAGAAATGTGGAAAATGTACTATATGAATGCAGAACCTGGACTTAAAGTGAAACTCTCGCCAAAATGCCACCTAGGGTCATTTTGTGAATGTACCTGACTCAAACGTTTGTTTAAAAGCATAATTACAATGAAAGCTCCACTGTTCAGATTTTCGTTTTTGGGTCCAAATCATTTTCAATGAGAGTGCTAGCGGCAAATACTATGTTAGCATCAAAATTCATTTAGCATCAAGGCTCGACGCAACATGAAACTTTGCTCGTAGTATCACCAGGGTCTCTACTCATGAACTCGAGCATTGAGAACATTGTTTGTGTACACAGAGTTTACTAAAAAGAGAGTTTTTGGACAACTCACGTTAGCAGTTAGATGAGGATTACTCGAAAAATACACAGTAAAAGTACTTCATATTATGCATGCAAATAGTCTAGGAAGTGCCAAGTTCAGCGGTATATGAATCATGAACTACTTATGGATAAAAAGTTTCTCATTCCACGTCAAAGTTGGGTGAAATGTACTTAATCTTGTCCTCTGTTAATGATTTTGACACAGGATCACTTCAAAAGTACACAGTGAAAGTACTTCATATTACGCGTGCACGTCGTCTAGGAAGTACTCAGTTCAGCTGTATATGAATTATGGACCACTTATGGAAAATAAGCTTTTTATTCCACGTCAAAGTTGGGTGAAATATCCTTATATTTTTCTTTCGTCCTTTGTAATCCGGACGCATACCTTCGTGATACCTTCAGTTTATTACCGGGAATAATTACTGTAAAAGTACCGTATGTTTCATGGGTCTGATGTGAGACTGCACTCTGCCCCATAGTCACTACCAGCCAGGCATGGACTGGCCATCTGGCGTACCGGGCAATGCCCGGTGGGCCGACGCACATTTTTGGGCCGGGCTGTCATAATTTAATCAAAAAAGTTTATTATAACTCATTGTTATCGACCGCGACGGCCCATTGGTTGATTTTCTAGAAGGACAGTGGGCTAATCCAATGAAATCTCTCAGCCCTCCTCTTTTTTTTTTCTAAGTGCAAAGTTTAGAGGGGGCGGCCCATTGTTCCAGCTTCAATATAGACAGTGGACTGAACCAATCAGGATATAGTGCAACAGCGGCCCCACCCCTCCCCTCCCTGCGCTGTCACCTGTGCTAGTTTCAAAGTGTTAAGCGCGAGGAGTGACAACATGGAGCAATTAAAGAGAAAGAAAAGTTGCGTGCTAAGAGAAGAATCTCACTGTAGATGCTGCAAAGTGTGCTAAAATCACAGACTTGTTCGCTGGAGGGGCTGCTGTAGCCTCCACGTCCTCAGAGACAGCAGTGAGCCAGCAACAGCAGGTTGAAGGTGAAAGCAGCAGCGGGCAGGAGAGGAGCAGCCAGAGATGCAGGCTGACTGACAGGAACAGTGTACAACCGGTAAGCAGGCAGGGGCGCCGCCAGGGGGGGAAAGGTTAGGACGATTCCAAGGGCCCAGCACTGACAGGGGGCCCTTTGAGACATGGGCAACCTATACAAGGGCCCAACTAGATTTTTTTTCATGGGGCCCAAAATCCCTGGCGGCGCCCCTATAAGCAGGTAGTAATTTTAGGATAATACAGGGACTGTGAGGTAATGGAGGTAACGGTAGCTCTATGAAGCGTTATCAACGGGTCGGGCCGGCCCGACAAACCCGCGGGCTCAGGTCCGTCGGGTTAACGTGGAGGGGCGGCAGACAATTCACGCCGGTGTGTCGCGCCGCTTCGGGTTCAGGCTTAAAAATCCGTGGGCCGGGTCGATTGTAATTCAGGCCCGTTGAGAACTCTAATTAGATGAGAATGATGAGCAATGGCGATTGATAAGTATCAATATTAATTGGTGTTGCATACTTCCCAAAATCTGGCAGCCACGGCACCTTATTCTGATGAAATAGCAGATGGGCAAGTCCAAAAAGTGTTGGATGAGCAGCAAGTGTCCATTTTAGGCTCCATCATGGCATTTTAGATATTTAGGTTAAAGGTGTGTTGAAAGGCTGCATAGTAGTTTGAATTTGTTGCAACCCTCTATGCTGTGGTTAAACATGTTTTAAAAAACTGATTTTAAAACTGCTAAATGATAGTAAAAGCTTTGCAATTTAAGCATTACTAAAGTAAGTGTAAAAAAAGTATAAAAGTATTATTAGCAAAAGGTATGCCCACATTAAATAAGAGTAAGACAGTGTTAAATGCTTTTAAGACATAGTTGCTTTGCATGAGTTCATAAAGCAGCCCTGTCTTTAGCCTGATATAACAATGTTATAGCTTTTTAAAGGAGGGAGGACTTTTTAACCTGAAGAATTAGAATTGAGCTGCTATACCAGGGAAATTAAGAAAATACATATTAGAGATGATTTCATTAAAAAGGATAAAAGAATCAATTGAACAGAGCAGACAAAAGTGGTGGAGTTATCAAAAGACACTAAACCTCTGAGATTTAGGATGTTGATGATACATTATGCTTGAAATAGAATATAGCTAAGGAGGTAGAACTATGTGTTGAGTACATTTACTTATTTGCTTTCCACAATGGTTATTTGAAAAACTGTAAATTTCTAATAAGCTTAAAGGCAAAAAGTTATGGGTTTTTTTTGTGCTCCGCTAATTATGAGGGGCCGGTCTAAGCCAAAAATGCCAGGGCCGATTTTTTGTCCCAGTCCACCCCTGCTACCAGCAGCTCTTCAGAGCGGTTTCATTAGGATTACCGTAAATGTTAGTAGATTCGCGCACTAGAAAACAACGTTCGGCTGATTTGACCAAGCAAATGCGAACCACAGCTGGCTTGAACGCAGTCACAGACGTAATCCTGTGGGCTGTGTGAGAAGTTAGACTCTCTGCATGACCTGTTGCTACTGAACAGGCAGCGCTGCGGGCAACAGTTGGCCTGTGGACTGTTGTTTGACCACTAATGACGTTACTTATTATAACATAACATAGCACTAGCACATAGCTAGCCTCTGTACTTAAGTGAAATAAACAATTCATTCAGTGTGCAGGGCCATCGGCTAACATTATCAGCTAGCCGTTAGCGCACCCCGCACCCATCAAACAGAGTAGGCTAATAACATGACACTAATCATTTTAATACTGTTTATCCACTTAACAACTCCAGCACTGCTCCCTGGCTTGCTGGCGACCATGACTTGCTTGTCATAAAGACGTCATTGGTGTAGACATTTGTCACTCAAACATGTCTGACCAATGGGGAAGCACCCGCCCACTGCGGGATGTTTGTGTCAAAATGATTCAATCAAAAAAAAAGACTTCAAAACTTTTTTCACTTTATTCAAAAAAAAAAAAATCAATTCAAATCGAAAAAAAGTATTTTCAATAAAAAACAACAACACTTCAAATGATTTTTATTTTTGCATTTGAGTTTTTTCTTTGATTGAAAATATTTTTTTTGATTGAAGCAACTTTTTTGGGATTGAATAATTAAGACACAAATGTCCCACCCATAATATGGCCCAAACACAAAAAAGATTACTTCAATCAAAGAAAATATTTTCAATCCAAAAAAAAGTGTTCAAATGCAATTTTTTGAGTCTCAAATATTTTTTTGCATTCAAAAACGTTTTTTCTATGATTGAAAAAGTCTTTTTTTTGATTGAAGTGATTTTTTTGATTGAAAATATTTTTTTTGTTTGAAACAACTTTTTTTTTGATTGAATTATAATGACACAAATGTCCTACCCATAATATGTCCCAAACACAAAACAACATTACTTCAATCAAAAAAGTTGCTTCAAACAAAAAAACCTTCACTTCTATCAAAGAAAACATTTTCAATCAAAGAAAAACAGTGTTCAAATGCATTTTTTTGAGTCTCAACTATATTTTTGCATTCAAACACTTTTTTTCTTTGATTGAAAAAGGTTTTTTTGATTGAAGTGAAGGTTTTTTTAATTAAAAATATATATTTTGATTGAAGCAACCTTTTTTTTGATTGAATAATAAAGACAAAAATCTACCTTCATAGGCCCAACAGCCTGTTTTGCAGCATGAATTACCATGGCTACCAGTGTTGGGAGTAACACGCTACAAAGTAACGCATTACTGTAATTCCACTACTTTTAGCTGTAACGAGCATGTAACGAAATATTTTTTTTAATCAAGTAACACAGTTATAATTACTGAAATTTAAATGAGTTTGTTACTCTTGTTACTCTCTTTTGTGAAAAATGAACGCTTGCAGACAGAAGACAGTGTTACACCATTCCTGTTCGGCTCCCGGACCGTGGTCGGGAAGCACAGGGGAGATGATTTCCTCCAGGGCCGAAGTTTATGATTACCTTCGGGGTGAATCCACTTTCACGTGTTAAGCTGGTCGTGAAATAATATCAGGTAGCTTTGCTGTATCTTGTGGAGCCGTCGCCTTTATTCCACAGCGAAACTGCAGCCTATTAGGGGTGGTGAAAAAAATCGATTATTGAATAATCGCGATTATAATATTTACGATTATGAGTCGCATGTTAAATTTCCAAAAAGTTCCCTATTAACTAATTACTTACTTATTAATTACTTACTTACTAATTACAGTAATTGGTAAAATAATTCAATTACTTTTAAAAGAAGTAACTAGTAACTGTAACTAAATACTAATTTTCAGTAACTTGCCCAACACTGATGGCTACTAGGAAGGGATTCATACAAGCCACGGTGATGGAAAGAAACTCTCACTTAATTAGGTCAGATTTATGGAATACCCCACTGGAGACATTTCCAGCCGTGTTTTTGGCAACCAAAACAGGCAGGCTATTTCAAGTCCAACTGTGATGTTTTCCTTTCCCTAACCGAGTGGTTTTTATGTCTAAGCCTAGGCAGATTATAATCACAGCGTTGTGACAAGAGAAATATAGAAAATTCAACCTGAATAAACGTAAAGTTGCAACATAAAGAAACGTTCAGTTTTAACTAGGGATGCTCCGATCGATCGGCCGCCGATCGTCATCGGCCCATATGGACCCTAAACAGGTTGATCGATGGGCTCTCAAAGTGCAGATCAGAAAAGCCGATCGCATATAAATATGTTTATATTTTTTTTTTTTACCCGAGACGGCATTTGAGAACGCACCACACAACAGAATATGCCGAGTGTGAGAAACAAGCCCGGGCCAAACAAATCCCAAAGACACCCGTCACTCAGCTCACTGTAAGTGAAACGTTTAGACGTCCGGGTATGTAATGTTTAGACAAATAAAATGTTGATTGTGGTACATAAAGATCTTGATTGTATTTATTATTTATTTTAGTACAAATGGTTTTACCACTTTAAGTGGTGCACAAGGCTAGATTGTAAATACAGGACATTGAGGATTATTATTATTATTGTTATTATTCTCCCATCCATTCTGTGATCGGTATCGGTATGGGCAGATTTATGATTCCTGTGATCGGTGATTGGATCGGCCCCGAAAAATGCTGTTCGGACCATCCCTAGTTTTAACTTATTTGTGGTTTTGCAGCAGCTTCACCTTATTTCCAATACTAATGGAATCCAATAAAAAATGAAACTAGGGATGATATGTGAAACATGACAGAGGTGGGTCACTGCACTACTATTAAGGCTCCAATAGTATGTTTGAGCGAAACTCACTAGCTACAGTAGACTACAAACAGTACACCAGCTGAAACACAATACTATACAACTTCTCCTCACAACAATAAACAGACATAGAAGAAAACATTTTGTTCTTTATGGTCGTGTGAAATTAAGTGACTGTACCACCACAGTCATGTAAGTCATGTACAGTTATGTCAATCAAAGAGACAGGTTTCACAAAAAGACCAGACCTGTCGAGGCAGCATTTTGTCAAATCAGATGATTCATTTGGAATTCTCAGTTCTCAGAGAGGATTAATCAAATAACATCATTGTCAACCCCTCCCACAGAACTAATTTCCCTGCTCATCTTTCTGCATGTGCCAATGTGTCATTTGTTCATCTTCTCACTACAGATCTGTGTTATCCACTGGCTGCAGGCAGGAGGAAATCATGAACACAATGATGTGTTAAACTTGCAACAGAGGAAAAGTGACAGTTAAGGCTAATTTATCTGTATTCATCTCAGGGCTATGACAGGAACAAGTCATTTAAGCTTTTAATCAGGCTGGCAGTGGAATCGTGGGATTTTTACAGGCTTATTGTCTGACAGAGGATCAGATGACAGTCGGCTCCTGGCTCGTGTTTTGCAGAGCGCCAAGTTGGGCGGATATCAGCGTGTGTGCAGTGTTCAAGAATTTGACCTCGTGCTCGTGAAAAAACTTATTGCGTGTCAAAGTCAATTTATTCTTTACCTGTATATACAGTATGGCATTTCACCAAGCAGTGCAGCACCACTGCAGGTCACGTTTAAATCTCAGTTAAGTCTCACAGGTACGGTGAAGAGTTCAGCCAGAAATGGTTATCAAGGAAGTTTTTTGCATTTCCTGCTATTTTAAGTTGTTTCACACTGACCCTCTTTGTCATCTACGATGCCTAAATGCTCCGACCATCGAGTTAAACCTGCACAGCTCACTTTTTAACTTAAGCGATGGATCAAATGCCAGTGTAATGTTAAAGGGGTCGCTGGAAGTGACATATTCACAAAGAATATCCACTGTGCAAGTTTGCCTCAGAGTGAGGTTGTAAAAAGTATTGATTCAGTACTTAAGTACTTTTTTACAATAGTACTTAATACCCACATTCAATAGAAACAGATCTGCAATCAGATTTCAATCCAACGCTTCACAGATATTAATGCTAGGGCTGTCAGTTTAACGCGTTAATTAGATTAATTAATTGCACTGCAAATTAACGCGTTATAAAAATTAACGCAATTAATTCTGAGATTCTGAGTGGCAATTTAATGCGCGAGCATTTTAAATTTGGCCCATTGAATGACCCGTAGGCTACTTGGCAGTGGCACGTCACTTCCCACCTGCGTCGCCAGTAGGGCTGTAACTAATCGAAGCTGAAATGGCGACACTCAGATCCACGAACCTGTCTCGCTCTGTGAGAAGGCAGAATCGTAACACAACTTCCAGTCCAGATCAGCCCTATGAGCTGTAACCACATTAACACCGCAGCGGTCGTTCGCCAATTCTCCACCTTTGTTCGTTCACACAGACTGAAGCATTGCTGTAAAGACGAACCGCTGCGTAATTTACACAGAAAGCGCCGCTGCGGCTCCTAAAGAGACGTGACGGTACACGTCATGATGATGACGTGTGTGTGTTTTCAAGGGGTTTCCCCGGTGTCTCCCCTGTCACTCAAAACCGACGGAGACTGTCTTCCGGGGTAAAGTTCACTGAAGTCTCGGTCCGGAGGGCTGACCGTCGCTGAGATTTTTTTTCATCAGAAACACTCGGTGAGGTAAAGTGTTTTTGCATGGCAGAAATGTGACGAGGAGTCTGTAGGACGGGCGGGAGGAAGGACGCTTCTCCACTTACAGCTGTGGTATTTTTAACTTGTTCCCAAAGACAGTTACAGTTACTATGCTACCTTAGTTTGGTTCTGTAACGTTGTTTTGTGGGACATTTCTCTGTATTAAGTTGAGTGAGGGATCTGTGCAGTTAACAGACCATCAGATAGACACGCCCTCCACAATACTGCACCTCTGATACCATCAGACAAGTATCATATACATAAGTTATTGAAATGTTACATAAATAAAATGTTTAATTTAGAAAGAAAAAAAAATCGAGGATTGTATCGAACCGTGAGTCAAAAATCGTGATACAAACCGAATCGTGAGTTTGGTGTATTGTTACAGCCCGAGTCGCTAGTCAAAGCAGGATGACAACAGACATGGATGCGACTCAGGGGAGCGAGGCGAGCACATCGTTGCTCGGGCCTTTGAACGGCAAGTTCTTCTCTTCTTAGTGTATTCAATTGATTAGTCACGCAATACACTTTTGTAATGTCCTAGAATTCGAATTCTGTATTTGGGTACCTTTAGCAGATATGAGATTAAAATGCGATTAATTAGATTAATTAATTACAAATCCTGTAATTAATTAGATTAATTTTTTTAATCGCCTGACAGCCCTAATTAATGCTATCATGAACGTAACTTTTATAGTAGCAGCACTGTATGCAGGATATTAATATTAAAGCAGAAAAAATGACCCTATTTTGTGTGCCTTGGAGCTTTTTTTTCTTCCCCTTTTTGCTGTCTTACTGAAAGAAGTATTGAATATTGTTCTTTTTTTCTTGTATTGCAACAAGTTTAAAAGCCTGTTCAGCCTGTTCACCAGGCAGCTGTTTTGGAGTGATAAAGGTTTTTGATTAAGTCACTGTGGGTTTTTTCTCTGGAGTAGGGGGAAACCAAAACAGAGCTTAAAGAAAAGGGATTATTAGACTTAAAGGAGGCCAGACACACATCTCCAATAAATAGTAATAAACTTTGTTCACGTGGCACCTTTCGAAACACAGTTCCAAAGTGAAAAAGGGCATTAAAAGCTTAAAGCCAGAAAAAAATAAATACATAGAGCAAAAAGAGAGCATTTCCTAAAGCAAATTAAATCACCAAAAATCAATTTTCAAAAAGCAGGTCCTCAAAAGTGATTTAAAAGATGAGACTGACTCATTCCAAAGTTCCATGGGGCTGGAAGTAGCTCGGTCTGTGGGGACTTGACTTGGTGACTGGAGGTTGGCCGGTTCAGGATCCACTTGGACCAGTCACTACGGATAATGGACTCTGCCGTTCACTTCAGCTCTGTGGAGAGTTTTAGCTGATCGGTTTTGCCACTTGGCGTCTTCATTAGAAATGTTCTAAGAAAGCAATTCAGCAAGAAAAAGTAGACAAACAGCGTTGCTAGTTGTCCTGAGAGCAGAGTGGGGCATTTAATCAGCTGAGGAGGTTAATGTGTTAAGAGGAGCTAAAATAGAGAGAATACTGAACTTACATTCATCAGGTGGCCAAAAACACAACTCCAATTGAATGCTAATCTTGCTTCGCGTCTACTGAATGTATGAACATAAAGCTGTCACTCTCTGTTTATTCAAACATTATGAGTGTGAGCTGTGAAAAAAGACAAGTGTACTTCCAAAGTGACATGTACTGACAGTTTCCCAGGCTGCCTCATCCAGACCAACTCTTACCCTCCTGAGCAACTAATGACCTAACGACAGAGCATGTATCAATCAACCATTCTTTCCAAGCCCTTTCACAGAGCACTTGTTTCCTTGAGAGCTCTTCGCATTCAGGTGCAATTGCTGCGTTGCACCCGGAGTGTTCTTGTAGAGCTTGTCTTTGGTAAGGATTTGCTCTGGCAGGGTGCCACGTCTCAGAGGCAGCCACCTACTGTTGCAGGGAGGGTGGTCGTCCCATAGCTGTCCAGACGAGCACTGACAAAACCACCCCATCACCATGACAAGAAATTCTGTAAACCATACTTTAAGGTATAGCTTGTATCTTATTGTGCTTAAGATACTGTTACATCTGTGGTTGCATTTGCCAGCACAATTAAAAGATTTAATCTGACCCATCTGCTTTGCTATGGGCTAAATACTCTCAACAATAAAGCAGAGCTGCTCCTGTCAGAACATAAAAGCAAACTGAATTCAAGATCATAAAGTGAAAAATACTTTTCCATGAAGCAGCAGGATAACCACTGGCTTTTACCTGTTAATAGCAGTAATCCAGCTACTTTCTATCACAGTGTAATTACAGAGTTTGATTTGTTGTGTATCTACCGTCTGTGTGAAGAAGTCTGTAAGTAAATGCAGGTCTGGGATCAGTTAACCTTCACCACAGAATAAGAGGAGGTGAAGAAGAGAAAGGCTGGTTTTGATCTGGGATCAGAGGTACGGGGGAACTTCTCTCCTCTCTGTCTTGCTCCGGCTTGTTCGTGGCAGGCTGCCTGTCTGTACATGACACACGTTTATGGAATCTGATTAATTAAAGGTTTGAGTTGGCAGCTGAATCTTGACATAAAGATTACAACTTTGGCACAAAAGTGAGGCCCCCGTGTTATCAGCCATGTATGTGCATCAAGTGACATTTTAAACATGTTGTGGTCTGAATTCACAAAGGTGATGAAGGGATTACATGACACCCTATAAGCAGGGAGGCAGCTCTCTAATGGTGTGGTTAAATGTTGACAATTGGGAAATATTCTCTTTTCTGTCATGCTGGGGCATAGAGGAGAAAATTAATACCGCTCCATCAGTCAAAACAAAATTTCATTTTGCAACCACTTTTGTTAGATGACATATAAATCAACCTTGTAAATATAAAGTTACAGCTAGCAGCCACTCGAGTAGCATAAAGACTGGAAACAGGGAAACAGCTAGCCTCGCTTCAGGAGGACACTGCTCCTGGCCGAGAAATAGTCCAGCACATAACCTCCTGTAACACCACAACTTGTTGTCTGAAGCGGACTAGAAATAAAAAATAAAAACCATTGATGGAAACATCAGTCAGCCCTCCACTTTGCTCCCGCCTGAAATGCTAGATGGATTACCATTGAGTTTTGTACTGATATCTCTGGTCCTCCAAAATGAATTGTTATAATTGGTGATCCACTGACTTTTCATCCTGTGCTTTACCTGACATGTCAGATGGTTTGTTAAACAGAACCATCTGGGAAGTCGTCCTTGGAAACTGTTCAGAAAAGGACAGGCTCTTTCAAAAAAATACTTGGCAGGTGACTGGACAAACCATCTGTCTATCACAGCATATTATGGCCTACTTCAACCAATAAGATCAACAGTAGGAGAAAGTTACCAGCGGGGGCCAGCTGGTAAATCAAACTCTTATCAGAGTCAGTTATGAGAAGAGTGAAGAAAAAGAGCTGAAAAGCCTTCAGTGTTGTTCCTTGCACTTCTTTCAATAAATCACGCTCTCCAGTTCTGATAGAACTGATGCGATAGCGGGTACCCTAACCTCTTGAGGAGCCACTGTAGCTGTTTTCAAACAGTCGCTTCTCTTGCTGGCCATCACGTCTAAACCACGGCCATTGCTACCAGTACCTCTTCATTTGATGCTAATTTGTCAAAAACTCTGTGCTACAAAATCACATGATCGTGTGCATCCAGCTACCGAGCAAGCTAGTCTAAATCTAGTACTATCACCAGTGCTAAGTGTTTAGTGCCATCTTAGTTAAAAATGTTAGAAAACTAACATTCGCTAACATGTTTAACTAACATTGTAAATATTACATTGGTGACATCACCAAGTTAGCAGTGTAATTGTGAGCATGCTAGCATTTGGCTCAACGCATTGCTGGGCCTCAGTACAGCCACACAGAGATGCTAAAATAGCTTCAGAGTCTTGTTACACTTACACTTGTTAAACAGTACGGCGGCACCTGAAGATGGCTTCATTGCTAAAACACATACTGCCCATGGCAGAAAGACTGTCATCATCACTGGTGAGGATAGCAGGTATTTTGGATTAAGAGCAGCAGACTTTGAGACTGTAACGGCCCACGGGGTCTTCGACCGTCCACCCTGACCGACTGGACCGCCCCAGAGAGGTAGAGAGTCTGAATAAGAGCTGTGCTAATCCAGCTTGGTTTAAGGCTGCTCCTGGCTAATGTCTGGTCACAGGAAAAGGAAATGGACAAAATGGACTCTGAAAAAACAACATGAAACTCCCATGCTTGGAATTTTGGGACAACATGAGGCTGACGTTACTAATGTAGGAGGTATGTCAGTCTCACAACAATTACTAATCACAATTTTCACCTGAAGCTAAGGTCTACAGCTATAAATTATAACTGTTACAGCAAGTCCAGCTAATCAGCCAAGATCTGAGGAGGCGCTTTCACATCTGCTGCCCAACTCTGAGAGAGGTGTGTGCAGCAGAGCCAATAAATGCCTTATCTTAAAACTTCTACATGAAAGCAATATTATTGTAGATTGTGAAAGGTACTGCAGATGGCTACATTTTCTTTTGTGTTTTTATGTATTGAAAAAGATGCAGCTTCTACTTTTTAGTGTGCTGTAGTCTCTTATCAGGGGCAGCTGTAGCTCGGGAGGTAGAGCGGGTCGTCCAGTACTCAGAAGGTCAGTGGTTCAAAGCCCCGGCACCCCGGCTGCATGTCAGGTATACTTGAGCAAGATGCTGAACCCCAAAATGCTGCTGATGAGCAGATTGACGCCTTGCACGGAAGCTTCTGTCTTCATAGTTAAATGGGTGAATGTGACAGGTGTTCTAAAGCATAGAGTGGTGAGTAGACTGGAGTCCATTTACTTTCTGAATAAAAGTGGAATTCAAATGATGAAAAGTAGACAAGCGCAGTAATATAAATTTCATTAAGGATGCCATACACTTAGATGCATCAAGATTCATTTTGCATTCAAATCCAATCATGAGGCCAGTGAAGAGTCACACCTCTACTGTGTATAATAACTAAATCTTAAGCGAACTTCATGTTATTATACTAATATTATGTCAAATAATACAACTTGTAATGCATTACGCACTCCATGACACTCCAAGTTGTATTTACAATGTGTAAGTCACATCCACAGAGGCAGCAGTAGAGTTACATGTGTGCTGGGCTGAAACCTGGGTAATGAATCAGATTGCATCTGTTATCCTATGTCTGGAAGACAGAGTACCTGCTGCTGCTACTGACTGCTCTGCAACAGCTTTTCACAGTCTCAGAATTGTCTCCATAAATCACGTGGATCTGCAGAATGGAGCATGTTTGTGTGGAAACAGCTGGGAAATATGGAAAAATTACAAACACATCTCTGGAGGAGCACATTTCTGTTGATAAAGAATGTGTTGCTAACTGTTGTGTAAGTGTTTCTGCATTATGAACTGCTCATCTGACCTCATTCACTTGAGTCAACATGGAAATCTGAGGTCATTTGTAGATACATGTTCGGTCAATAATAGATGCATCCCAAAGGGAAATGCTGTGTTTTCCCAGAAGAACATATATGTCACCCCCTGGTGGCTAATCAGCCACAGTACCTTTGACAAAATAATATAACCTTAAGGAACATTAAGTTCTGGGGCTTTTGATCATATCATACGATCTTAATCAGCCACTGGAATGTGGCCAGTTGTTCAATAATCCATTTGTTTCCTGAGCACATGCAGCACCACTGCGTTTGCAAGTTTTCACTTTTTAACTTTTCAAATGCCTGCAGTCCAGTTTGAGATATAAATGTATTGTGTATTGTACTGATTTATTGGATGAAAATACAGAAAACTTTAAAACAGTCAGTTATTACACAGTGTTTTTTGTGTGTTTTATATAACCCCGTCTCCTAGAAATTACATTTGTATATTGCAAATTTGTATGTATTTCTTGGTTATGTTCAATGGTCCGTGCTGGAGTTACAGGGAGGCGGCTGCCCAGAGTGCAGGATGTCATGTCAGTATCATGGTTGGCATCCAGTCTGTGGTTAAGTTCAGGCAACAACAGCACTTTGGTTAAGATGACCTAAGTTAAATGTTAATAAAGAACCTTATGTCACTGCTGACTTTTTCTTTATTGATACAGACCATGATCTTTCCCTAACCCCATGCTGCCAGTGATAACACACAACTGTAGAAGAGTTGACTAATCTGTCACTGTGAGTGTTATCGTGTCAGGGGAGCCGAAGTCACAACCCAGAAAATAAACTGTCATGAGGGTGAAGACAAATAAATGTATGATCCAGTTTGAATTGTGTCATGAATCATACATATGTTTGTCAAGGTTTAGACAAAAGACTAGTGCAGTGCCCGTAGGAAACATGTGTTCCTATAGAAAAGTGGGAGGTTAAGAAGCTTTTTCATGGATGGCCAAATGAGGCTGTGTTTGAAGGTGGGACGTCGGGGATATTTAGGTTTGTTGTAAAATCCGATATTCCAGGTTATAATTGGCGGTTTTTGACTATTTTTTATTTTGCCATTATATTTCACCTTAAAAACTATTTACCTGGTGTCATCATTTTCAGCACAACCTCACACTTGTGACTGTACAGTTATTTTTTCATTTTGACATACTGCATTAACACAATGGACCTAAAATCACAAAAAAAAACATAAAATCCAGGTAGAAAAAGTTAGATTTTTTTACTGTGAAAACCACAAATATGTTTAACAAACCATTTTTATTACTTATAATGCAAATATAAATTGTTGTTTGCTAAATATGTGCACACATTTTAAAAATGTACAAAGTTATATGTAACTATTTACATTTAAATGCAGGCAATGCTCAGGTCTGCCTGAGCTCCTTCCAGCTGAATGAAGAGCTGCACTGCCTGCTCCACATTCAGCTTCTCCTCATTGTTTTGACTCATTAAACAAAAAACCGACTCCACTACACACTAAACACACTACACCAAACACTACATAACACACTAACTATACACTCCAAACACGCTAAATTTGACAAATCTCTCAACTCTCATTATCGCTGTCGCTACACCGACCGTCGATGCCTGTCACTCATCCGCCGAAGTCCCTCCCACAACTTCCTGTTCCTCAACAACCAAACTTGCTGCTTGAACACTTTCGTGACAAAAGCCCGTTTTTACCGTTTCTTCTGCACCAGACACAAAGCAAACGTGACGGCAATGTTCGCGAAAAAGCATGGCGGACATTATTTACCCTAAGTCCGGTTTTGGACGTGCCGGTGTGTCCGGTCCGACGACTCGGGAGGTGGGCCGTGTAGGTTGGCTAGCGGCTAGCAGCTAGCTACACACGAACATCCCCAGATTCCGATTCCACTTTGTTGTCCGCGCGTATCCGGATCTCCTCAGACCCGAACAGACTCGGTCCGGACTCGTTTAGTCTCATTAATCCACAACAGTCAGTGTAGATGCACAGAACAGAATGGGACCGAACCGCCGGCAAAATCCCGGTCCAGCTCGCGCAGCTGCAGGTATAAATCCGCTTGTTTCTTAAGGTATGTCGTGGGCTTGAGCTCTGCAGTGATTGGCTCTGGTGCGCACATGGCTAAGGTGTGCAGTGATTGGCTCTGGTGCGCACGTGACTGTGGTGGCTCCGGTGGACAATGCTCCCGGAACTTGTAAAGCATTTATGAAATAATTTATTCACGGTAGCATTGCAGTCCAAACAAATGCGAAGTTGCACACCATTGAACCACGCAGCAGCCATGTTGAAACTCTCAGGTCAGTCTGATCCTGATCCGCAGAGATATTTGAGGCACACACACACACACACAGACAGACAGACAGACAGAGATTCCTTGCTTTTATAGAGAGATAATTTCCAAGTCAATAGTGTCAGTTTGTTGTAATTAAAGTAAAATTTCATGTAGTTTTGTGTTAAAGCGCATCTTCTCACAACACACGTCACCAACGCCAACATGGAGCCAGTTGGGCTCAGAAAAGGTCATAAAAAAGATGAACATCACAATAAATCTGGTCATAGTGACAACTGCAGTTCTGTGAAATGAGAGCTGGTTCTGGTTCATTTCTGTTTCTACAATGTTTAATTTAGGAGATGGCGTCACTAATGACCCTGTTGGCCGTGTCGTCTTTACAATGACGTGTTTTCAGTCTGATATTTCATTAGTTTGATGACAAACTGACTTTATTGATTTAGAAAATTATCATTTAAATTGACAAACATCACATGTGTGATTCGTGACACAATTCAAACAGGATCAATAAATTCTCTCTCTTCATGCACCATCAGGCAAAGTTTTTATCAAATAATGTCCCATGACGGAAACCAGAGAGGGCGTGGCTTCATCTCTCTATTGATTGCCTATTTTGGCAGAAAACTAATCATTTTGTTGACACTAAATATTTTACTGACAATTATCAAGAGCTTAGGACTTGTCAGGAGTGTGAGTTAAAACATTTTCTCATTATGTTCACACAAAGTGTCATTCGCTTTGGACTGTGTCCCAGAAAACATATTTGCTGTTCAAATCAACTGTATATAGCGAGAATTTCTAGTCGACAGGGCTGTGTTGTGTGGTTATGCAATGCAAGAGCAGCTCAATTCGAAACGTTCGCACTGCATTACCTCGTATTATTCTATGCTGTGACTTCAACTGTGATGGCTTACACAACTTCAGCAAAATGGATGCTGATAGATTTTCACAGCATACAGAAATTATATGGAACCATTGGCTAAATAGAACAGTTCAGACTTTACTCTTGATCTGTGACACAGAGCAGTCTGACCTCAAGGTTCATCTAATGGCTCTTTGCTGTCTATGACCTTTTGACCAGATCACATGACTTAAACCAACAGACTGAGTCTACTCAGTTTTAATGGAAAGGCTTGGAGAGCATAAAGTCTAACAACTGATGCATCATGGGAATTGTAGGACCCAAAGCTGTGTGTGAACTAAAGGTCGAGGTAAAGAACGTCATGTAAATGACACAAAACCACCAGCTAAAGCACATTCACTCATTCATGTATTCATTTAAACCAATTATCAATTCACTTGTTGTAAAAAACATGGTTTTTCTTTATTACAAGAAGCCACTTCATCACTGCACTGCTACAAGCAGGTTTACCGCGACACATTTAGAAATATACTGCATTATACCACTAGATGTCACTATGTGTCCTGTTTACAGTGTCTCAGATGAACTGCAGAGTGGTCTGGGTGTAAACATCAGTTCAAACCTCATTCAGAGTTGAGATGATATCTGTGAAGCATTTTTTGGCTTTAAATGAGAATAATTCTTCCTCCTGTCTGACAGGCACAGCTGAGGAACATAACTGTTCATCTTGAGGATAAAGCAATTTGGTTATACATGGAACTGATTTACTAAAAATCACATATACTGTAGCTGGATGCGGATGGTTTAAACAGCCTGTGAAGGCCTTAAAAAAAGGTTTCTCAACCTGAGTGATCGCTAGATGAATGTGAGGGGACGAAGCAGGAAAAACATGTGCTACAAAAAAAGTTAAATTTTTTAACATATTTCAAAACAGTTTGTCTTTGAATTTCTTCAGAAATTTGAAAATATTTTTTGAGAATGAAACAAAATCAAAATTATCACTATGGTAAACCTGCTTACAAACTGTCTACAGCTACACTCCGTAATAATGAGGGATGTTACCAGACACTGGTCTGTTTGGTCCACTGGTCTCAAGTTTTTTCACCTTTACAAGAAGACAAATCCTACAAGAACACTGAACATCTCCATTTGCTACAAAATCATTGGTCTATAAAAGTACAAGTGTAACAACATTAACTCCAAAATGTAATCTTCACAAACCTGTCAGTCTGAATGACCAGAGTCAGCAAACAGTGAAGTTAAATGAACAGTAATTCATGGCACTTGTACGTGTCCAGGGCTACCAGATCAAACATCATATTACATCAGCACACACTGTTTACTCTCCTCGATATACAACGATGTTCTTGTCGGTCTCGTGAATCTTAATCTCATACAGCAGGTTGGGCGGGAGCACCTTCACCATGTTGTCCCAGATATAAACAGCCACGTTCTCTGTCGTGCTGATGGAAAGAGAGAAACAAAGAAATGTGTAAATACCGTACGTATCATCTGTAGACAGTGCTGTAAAAGCAGTTGAGAATACTCACCTGACAACACTGGCAAAGTACGGGACGTCCTTATCCAGGTTTTTATGGTCCAGTGGAGTCATGATGACATCCTACAGGAGAAAATCAACCAGTCAATCAGTCATTCCATCAGACGATAAAATGCTGCAGAATAACACTTGCAGGTATTGGATACTGAAAAGTTGCACAAATACAGAACAAAAAACATCGAAGAAAGAATAGTTAGAGAATTGTATAAATGTGTTGTGTGAAAGTAGGCTGAACAGAGCCGGAAGACCGTTTCAGACAAAGTGTCCAAACAAGCACTGCTACACTGATCTGTGGAGAGCTCACACTGGTGCACAGCCAGAGTCAGTGCCACTTACATGGTTTTATTCTTTCCATAAAAACTCTGTATATTTAAGTAAAACTAACCTGGCTGAAGGACTGGAAACCATCTTAAACTCTCTGCACATTAAAGCTGCACCGTCAATATTGTAGATACTCTATGAAGCATTTTAGCTTTTTTCAGCTCATTGGTTTTTTTTAAGGCAACTTTACTGTTTGTCTCACATCACATCAGGTTAGCCATGTCAACTTTGTACCAGTGAATAAGTAAAATAAGTACATGTACATTCCATTTTCCAGGTGCAACACGTGGATGACAAGAGGGGATAAAGCATACTAAAAATGGGGGGACAGTTTCGTTCTAATCCTCCAGCGGAGAGAGTAACTGAGCCATAACAAAGGAGAGACAATGTCTGTGTGAAAGGGTGAGCCGGCAGCTCAGGACGGTAGTGTGTCGGTCTGATGGTGTTCGGTCTGACAACTTAACAGATCCTTCACTCATCAAATAAAAGAGGAAGGTCCCACTTCAACCCACAAAGCGACATAGCAGGACCAAACCACACTAACATGGTGCAGGTTGTGACTTGAGCATCATAGAAAAATATACTGAATTTATATGTGGAAAAGTGTCTGTCATGCTGTCTGTCCTACGGACTCTTCATCACACTTCAGCCTGAAAAACAGCGTCTGTCCCCGGCAGAGAGAGCCAGGCAGCTCCTGCTGTTTACTGGAGGTGATTCTGAACTGTAACTCACATGTCTTTGTCTCCTTTCACTATTGTGTTGTTGAAGTAACGGTCTCTCGCGACTGATATATATATAAAAAAATAAAAAAAAAAATAAAAAAATCAACAAATTTAATAAGGAAAAGTAGGGCTGGGCGATATATCGAATATACTCGATGTATCGCGGCTTGTTCTCTGTGGGATGTAGAAAATGACTATATCGTGAATATTCGAGTATACATTCAATTGTCACGCAGTTGCTTTTAGTCGCGGGCACTGAACTACAGGTTTTTCTCACTGTCTCTCTCATCTCTCAGCACAGAGAGATAAAACAAACGCACCTAGTTACGTACATCACATTCTGTCGTGCGTGCAACGTCATACGCCCGGCAGCGTGTAGCCGCAGAGATCTCAGGTAGCGGCAGCAGCAGGTGCTATGAAAAATGGAGGGAGAATTAATTCCCAAGAAAAACAACGCAGGAGCCATCGTCTGGTGGTGGCTTTGGTACAAGAGGGAGGACGTGAAGTATGCATGGATTAAAGTTCTCCGTCGCTACCACGGATTTCCGTCATTCAAACTTCACAGAGGCGACTTGTGAGATCAATGTAGATCGGAGGAGACAACTGTTGGCAGATCGTTATTGACAGATTGTCACACTCTGCAGCCAATGGCATCGTTAACAGCGTGTGCTGCCTGACCAATGACAGTGTAGTGACCCACACAGGGCGGGATCTAAACACGGAGTGGCGCTAAAGTTTAGCTGCTTAGCTAGCAAGGACTCGTCGCGCTGCTACGTTATCAATTAGTTTTTAAATTTTAGTCAACACGTGAGAACTCGTCTGACACGGAGAGTCTCCTGTTGTGTGCTACATGTGTGAAATAGCAACTACAGTCTGGACTTTGTCTGCAGTGTATCTGTGTAAACTGCTTCATTCAGCGTCTCTCCCTCGCCTCTGGCACCGTGACTTACCATGGTTACAGGAACTCCCTGAAACTTTATAATGATCAATAAGAAGTTTTTGGTTAGTTTGACTGTACAAAATCATGAATGTAGCCTGATTGTAGCTCAATGCTGAAATCTTGTATTATAACATGAAGAACAAATGTAAAGCCTCAGAGCTTCTTTGATTACTAACAGTATGTTAGTGATGACAGAAAGATGATAACTCTCCATCAGACTGACAAGGCTGCAAAAGTTGCTGTTTGTATGATGTATTTTTCTGTTAAAAGATAAGAGGCTCACTTTAAACAATATATATTATATAACAATATATTAATAACAATAATAATTGATGATGATGAGAAGAAGAAGTAGAAAAATAGCGTACTAATAAGGTTCTGTAGATGGCTGATTATTTGAAAGAGTAAATCTTGAGAGAAGCTTTGCAAAAAAACGGCACAGTTTGATTTTATAGATTGAAAATTACATTGAAAAGACAAAAAACATTTTAAGTGTGAATAGAACAGATGTTCAGATCATCCTCCTGTAAAACGCTGTTGGTCAAATATGTAAACGTGATGTCTGCATTAGAGAACATAGTGTGAGGTGAGGCTGTAACTCTTATCTTATTTTTTTAGCATTTTTTTTTTGCTTTAATCCATGAAATCAGCATATATTAATGCAGTATGAACAATGTTTTAATGTAGACACGTAGAATCATCATACTGGCATGATTGTATGCATCAAAGTGTTAATTCAAGGCTAAGGGAAAATGTGGAGATATACATCGTGTATCGTGACATGGCCTAAAAATATCGGGGTATTAGTAAAAGGCCATATCGCCCAGCCCTAAGGAAAAGTCATTACGACAGTGAGCATCCCCCACGAGTCATCAGTGAACTACCCACAGAAAACACCACCCCTTTCCGGGACTGAGATGATGATGTCATTTAGAGCAAAAAACACTGCCGTCCAGTTACGATTCTTTGTGTTGATGACAGCTTGATTGTGAAATATTGTTATTAAACAGCAAAAGGTAGTGCTAAAGCAGCATCAAATGTACATATACCCCAAAACTGTACTTAAGCAGATCGATTCCAAGGGTGGCTTGAGCAATGCGGTTGTTACCTTTATTGGTTTATTATTATTTTTCAATGAACAAAATGAAATCCAGGATTATTGTGGTCTAAACTGAACTTGAAGTGGTGGTGTAATGTCACTGTCACTGTCTCCAGAAGCAGGGCTTGGGAAAAGAGACGTGCTGTGCTATTTTCCAGGCTTTGTCTGATGGTTGTGTCTGGACACACACCTCTCAGAAATCACATGAACCATTTTTGAATGTTCTGAGTGCTTGTTTCAAACAGACTCTGGATTCTCCAGACAGCAGAGGAGTGAACGATACGTATCAAACAGAATTTTTCAATGCGATTGTGGAGATTAAGGGCTGATCAACATCTGCCCTCCACTGCAGCCAGTACGATGTATGACAGCCATCTCTTGTGGTGAATTAGATATCTGTGACAGCAGGACTGTCTTTTCATCTCGTTTGAGGATGTGGTGTGCACTTTCAAACTGAGTGCAATGACACACATATTGCCCATACTGGATACTTCAATTCAATCATGTTTCAGCACCAAGCTCTTACAGGTGTACACGGACTGCTCTGGGTTTGTATACTCCAAACTGGTCGGCTATAACTTCTATACAACGTCAAAGTTTATACAATTTTTTAAAAATCATCCGTCATCACTCTGCAACTTTAACCAAAACCTTGAGGAAGCACACTCTCCTTTCTAACCAATGTCCTCAAACTATCTCCTGAAGCTTCCAACAGAGAGGCTGGGATAAGTACAGTGTGATAGAGGAGGAACATCAGAGTTATTTTTTTAAACATTATTTTCCAGATTTCCCCCTTAAAATGTTTAACAATAGTCCAGCCTACTTTACAGAGTTCTGACTGTTGCTCTGTACTCAGGCCTAGCCTGCATGTACACAGGTATCTTAAAATAAATCTCTCTCTAAATGAACATCACATGAACACTCATGTACACGGACAACATTATTTCAGTCAATGTACAAACTAAAATACTCAAATGTCATAGACCTATGCTCAATTCACATTGCTACATACAGCAATGGCGCTCAGTGAGGAAGCTAACACGTCTGCGTCACCGTTTCTTCCCGGCCAGATACTTCACTCTGGAGTTTCTGAATAACTTTGCGCTGGAATGAGTTTTCCAAAAGATTCGTTTTCAGTCAAGGAAAGGACAAAAGTCATAGAAAAGGCTTTGCGTTAAGAAATACATGCACATGTGAGGACAGAGCCTGAATACACTTAGTAACATTCCACCACTGCCCTCAAATCTTACAAAATGACTGTTTTTGAGTGAACAATTACATGTAATCCCAGTAAGAAGAAGACAGGGTAGTTGAGATGATCTCACCTCAATGCACTTCTTCAAGTCTGTCAGGTTCATGACCATTCCAGTGAGACGATCAATCTGTGGACACAAACAGGATGAAGGTGAAACGTGTCCGAGCATTTCTGTTTATCTACAAGTATTGAGTCAAAGTAAACTGTGACTTTTTCCTGTCGTTTTTTTCCATTTAACGAAACAACAAGTCTCCAGCTCCTTCAGTTGTTCAGCAGAATGCTGTAACGCCGTTATGCTGTGAAGCTCCAGAAATGTTTCGTGGACTGTCAAACTTCACCTGACTTCCCATCAGCGTGTAGGGAGGAGATAATGACTGGACTTCACTTTTGGGACAACTGTTCCATTAACTAATAATAATTTTAAAGAAAAGTCACATAAAACAGTACAGTTGTCTGTGACTAAGTGCTCGAGTGCCAGAGAAAAACTCACCTTTCCACGTACTGTTACCTCCACTGTGGACAGAAATGAGAGCGTTGAGTGAATGAGAGACAGTGAAGCAGCAGCTGTGCAGTCCTTCACAATGATGAGTTATATAACAGAGGGAATATAGCAGCACACAGACCTTTGTAGTTGTGTCCGTGACCATTGGGATTGTTGCATTTTCCATAAACTCTTTTGTTCTCCTCATCACTCAGGTGAATACTGGACAGAAGTTAAAGATTAGTTATCAAACCTGATGCACACATCGTCTTTCCCTTTTCAAACATGGACAAATTGCCAGGCACTTATTGCTAGTGTGCTGCTTTCAGGTACACCACTTGCACTCAAGGTACATTGTGAGAATTTGTGCAGCAGAAGAATAATGAAATGATAGATGAATTCAATTAGTAGAGACCTCTTAGGATATAGCGTAATAACTGGTTTATGTTTCTCCGCTCGTGACTATCATTTGTCTTGCCTGTATGATCGATTATCGCAGAAAATGCTGTTGCACACTTAAAACATAAATTAAACTGGATTTGTTTTAAAAGTGTTGGGGTTAGATCAGGTGGTTCAAAGATCAGGCAGCCTACAGTATATTTGAACCACTTAAAGAGAATGATAAGACAATGTGTCATATTATGAAAAGTTTTCAGGTGTTTATAGAGAGAAGCAGATGTTGGTTAGTTCAGTTTTGGATATTTCTGTAGCTAGTTTTGGTCAGATCAGATCAGCCATTTCAGAACTAGGGATCTGGAATGTGTTCAGACTCAATGAGTCACTGCATGAATCAATCAAAATCGGATCCGGACCAGATGAGCTGCCTCATGATGAGCCAATAAGACTAGTATCTGGACCCACGCCCGCCGATAGGGGGGGACGAACGGGTCTGTTGTCCCGGGCCCAGGGTAGGGGGGGCCCAGAACTGGGCCCTCATTAAATTATGGAATAATAAAAAAATAAAAAAATAAATAAATAAAATTAAATGGGCCTATATGTGGGAAAAAAGTGTAATATTTGAGTCACATAAAAGCTTTTTATTTGTTTTCTTCCTAATTGTCCTTGAAATAGTGGTCAAGAATCCCCCCCCCCAAGACAAAAATGGTTTGGCCACTGATCAAAATGTGATGTTACGTGTAACGTAACCTAACAGGCCAGTTCTAATGTTAACGTCCCCGAGCTTGTATAAAAGCTTGACACCACAAGTTGACACCGTCAGAGAGGATGAGACAGAGAGGAGAGAGCTGCAGCTGCAGTCAGGTGACAGATAGAGTGATGCGGGAGGGACAGAGTCAGGCTGCCGGTGGGTTTCCACGGAGTTTTAAAAAGTCTTAAATTTAACAATCTCAATTTTAGGCTTTAAAAAGTCTTTAATACGTCCATGTTTTGCATATAGGTCTTAAATTACATTTAGCTAGGTCTTAAATATGTACGTTCATTTGCCGCTTCCGTCGTCGCCTTTTTTGCTTTAAGGAAATGTGTTGGTGAGATTCACATCCAGCTTCATGTGTTGTTCTCCTGTCTGAAGTATCCTGGAACGTAAAGTGGCATTTTGCCAACAGCGCGGTCGGAATTTATCGGCGCACAGTTCGCCATTTCCGGAAAGACTTCGACAGCAGAATCTGCCAGAGGACCCTCAGATTGGGCACACTCAGTGTGAAAGCGCAGGTGTCACACAAAATCAGAAAAACACCAGTTAGCTTCTAAAAGTCTCCAGCGAAGTCACGTAATCACACACTTCTGTACGCCTTTGTCACCAGTTCCCGGTCCAAGTTCGTCCAGTTCGGATCGACCTGATTTTGAACACTGTGTGTGTGTGTGTGTGTGTGTGTGTGTGCGCGCGCGCGCGCGCGCGATCACTGAGATAAAAAAAACAAACTAAAAAACTAAATTAAAATAAAAACTAATGACAATTTTAAAACTATAATAGCCCTGACACACACATCCCCCCTTTTTGAATGTAAGATCAACTCTAATCTTACCAAATTTCAATTTAGGTTAAGGAAGGCTCGGCAGGAATACTGCCTTCAGCATATATGTACATGTATGAACTTGTAGCCGATATGATGAAACATTTGCTGTTGCTATGAAACAATTTGCTTTACTTTTTACTTTTTCGTACTTCGTGTAGGTTTTAAATTCAGTTCAAATGGTCTTCAAAAGGTCTTAAAAATTCTTTAATTTGGCTCGTTCATAGTTAGTCACAGTGGAGCAGCCCGCTGCCCCATTTGAGAGTCTGAGCAGGATGGATCACACATTGAATTTCAGCCAGAGCAGAGGAAGAACAGAGGAGAGGAACAGGAGAGGAAGAGCAAGGGAAAAGGAGAGATCTGGGCGCGGGGGGGCCCATCTAAGATTATCTCGTCCCAGGCCCAGGCAAGACTGTCAGCTGGCCTGTCTGGACCACAACTGGTCTGGATATGTGCTGCTTATCTGGCTGTGCAAGTGGACTTGATATGGAGTCAGTTTGCTGTCTGGGTTATTTCCTCTGTACAATTGGCATCTTTTTTGTAATACCTATCCCTAAAAGCCTTATAACCAAAGTAACAATCTACAAAGAAGAAGTATACATACAGAACTGCAAACCTTATGGAGGTGTTTTTGATGGCTGTTATTTTGGCTTAAAGACGAAGCAGCACAGGTCAGATTAGTTTTACTGAAGAGAAAAGGTAAATAACTCTTCAGTTAGCAGCACAGTTAGCAGTAGTACTCAAAATGCATACAGACCGTTCGGGGAGGCCGCGCTCTCTTTTACGACAGCACCTAAAGGCAGCACGGGCACTTGCGCAACTACAAATCCCGCGAGACTGACGCTAACGCTACAGGTTGTAGTTCACTGAGTAATACCCAATAAAGTGAAGACAGGCGGCTGTCCGCCACACCACACCGCTCTGCGTGCACTGCAGGTCGGGTGTCTGTTGACAGAAAGACTGCTAAAGCTCATTATCACACACACATACAGCTGTTAGCTCACACTGTGGAGACAGAGGCTGTAACGTTAGGCCTGGGTCTCCTCAACAAGAGGCGGACTACCTGTGGAGCCGGTGGCAGGCGCTGAAGCTCTGAACCCGGGTGATGTATCCGACACGCTCCGCTGCGCTGTCATTCACTGAGATGCCGGCCATGACCAGACCAGAGGGAGGGATGAAGATGAGAGATGAGCAGCGGCCGGACGGAGAGGGTATAAAGTGCGTGCCTGTCACACCCCACGTGACTCACGCTGCAAGGCTATTGGCTCAGATCAGAGCGTAAATACGACTCACATGTCGTCTCCCCCCCCCCCCACAAACACACACACTAGTGCAGTACGTAGCCTTCAGGCTGGACGGGTCGAGTCCGTCATCGTCACGTCCTGCAGGCTGCAGCGAAATGGCCTTTTAGTGAGGCAACTGTTTGTTCTGCCCCGAGTGCATGGTGTGTGTCTGTCAGATGACCAGGTTACATTATCTCAGTGCGCATGTGCATTACTAGTGGCCATATTAAGTTTGGATCAGAAATAAGTCCACAGAACAAAGTCCACCATGCAAAATGTCAGAAGTAAATGCAGTAAACAGTATTTCAATGTTGCACTGGTTCATAGAGCAGTTGTAGAGGAGCAGCCATATCCCATTCTTAAATAAAAGTTGAAATACCACTGTGAGAAACTCTATTACTAGTAAAAGTAGTAGCTGTAAAAGTACCTTAAAGTGAAACTCTCGCCAAATGCAACCTAGGCTTTTTTTTGTAAATGTATATGAGTCAAACCTTTATGTAAAAGCATATTAGAGCTCAACAGTGAAGTTCCGGAAGTGAAAATGGCATCCATATTCTGCATAGAGATTTTGATTATTGACCATAATGTTGTAACCATCCAAAGCAGACTTACCACGAGTTATGAGACTGTGAAACGATGGTATATGATCCTGTAGAAGCCACAAGTCTGTATGATATTAACCTTGTTTTGAGAAAAACATGTTTTATTTGTGATGTCATGGAGAAGTACTACACTACCCACAATCCTATAGTGTAACAGCGACATATCTGATTGGTGGAGCTCGCTGTTTCCTAGGGATGTAACGGTTACCGGTGTCACAGTAAACCACGGCAAAATTCCCGACGGTGAAGGTTACCGTTTAAGTTTTAATTACCATGGTAACCGCCACGGTCGATAACCACGATGTGGAAAACTCGTGAGATACGCATGCGCAGCGCGCAACGTGTGCTTGTTATGTAGTGAAGAAGACATGGTGGAGGGAGGACGTGATAGTAGCGGCCCTCGAGGCATTTTTCCGCCTTCAAAGAGAACCAAATCTGAAGTCTGGGCATATTTTGGATATTATAAGAATGCTCAGGGACAGCTGGTCGAGGATGGCAGCCCTGTCTGCAGGAGCTGCGAGAAGAAAATTGCTGCGAGGGGCGGCAACACTTCCAATTTATGTGACCATCACCCTCCACTGTTCAGTGAATGCAAGGTAAGCTAAACTGAAGCTTGGGTGCATGATGTATGTGTTTGTCGAGTTTTCGCTGTCTAATTAGGGGGCCAAGCACAAGGGGCCGAGGGAACGCGTATGCAAGCATACGCGTTTCCTAGGACCAGCGGTGCTAGGAACCCTATTGTAATTGTAAAGATTTTTATTTTTATTTTTCTCCCACTAAAAGTGGTGCTGCAGGCTAAACTGTGCAAGGGAGGGCGGTGCAATTTGGAGGGTTGGTCCAGACTCCTGCGAATATCTCAGACACAAAAAACTACATATATCCGCCTGCAGGGGGTGTTATAACCTCGGCCAACGCGTTTTTGCCTATAACTCCCACACCGTATGTCGCACATTCAAAAACATTGTATCCTCAGATTCCCTGAATGGAGCTGAATCACTTTGCGGTTGGCCACGCCCACTTTTGCCCCGAAAGTTTTTTCGCAAAAACTGGAAAACCTACTTTTTCGAACTCCTCCGTGGGATTTTGTCCGATCTGCGTGAAACTTGGCACGTACACTCTTCAGCTGGACCTGGTCTAATGTTATCAATAGAATTTTGGTCGGTCAAAAAATGCGCAAATTATTAACAAACAAATTACTGTAGCTAGCTATAAAAATGGAAACTGTTTGATATCTCGGTCAAACTAAATGCTGTTAACACCAAATTTGAGATCCTTGGTTGCCATGACACTGGGAAGGGATGAGCCGAATTTGGCGAATTTTGTCCACTAGGGGGCGGAAATTTGGTCGTATGATGTAGGGCCAATCCTGAGGCCATATCTTGAAGGTGGTCATGACTGATCAATGTGGGCATGATTTATTAATCACAAATCCAAATCGGCACACATTCAGCCTTTTGCACTTCCGGTGCACTTCCAATTACAGCGAATACCACTGCTCAGACGTTGGCCTGTGTTTTAACTTTTGCCCCAAGCCCGTCATCCTTTGGGGCCAACTTCCGTGGGCTCTGCGGTGCGCGGGGTCCGAGTCGCGCCGGGGTCTTGGCCCCGTTCATAACTGCTTGCAGTTCTAGTTTGCTGTTGTCACTAATGTAAACTGACCAGATAGTGGTATAACTGAACGAAGTTGATCCGTGATTTGGCACGTTATCTGAACCGCTTATTAATTGTAGATTTCACTTTTTAAAGTTGACCTAATAATTCCCCAAACATTGCTGCAGAGCTGCAGTGAGGAGGATTTGAGACACACACATACTGGCTGGACTGAGTGAGTGAATGCAAACTGACTGAGATGACTGACTTTCATCTCAGCTCCGTTCACTGGAGCAGCCTCTACCTGTGGCTCAGCAGACATCTGACCAATCAGCTTGACCGAGTCCATTGACAACAGACGAGCAGGCAGACAGAGAGACAGCCAGCCTATAAGTAATATCAGTAATATATAACACTTATGGATTATTTGTAGAATAGACTATATATAAAGAATACTATAAAATGGTGAATATAACAAGTGTCTAGATAGAGATAAGAGCCAAAATAGAGTGTTCATAATTCATTTAACAATGAATATACATTCACAAATAAAGCCTAGGTTGAATTTTGGCGAGAGTTTCGCTTTAATGTTGATTTTGCAGTGTTTTGTTAAGGTTTTGGATTTGGACTATTTTGATAAATAATAAATCTATTTAAATATAAATCTTGGTGAAATTATTTCAATTTATCAGTGTTTTTTCAACATTTTGAAGACATTTAAAAAATACCATGGTATACCGATAACCGTGATAATTTTTGTCACTATTATCGTGAAAAAATATGTGAAATTTTAATACCGTTACATCCCTATTGTTACCATGGAAATGTTTACCAAACCCGCAAATTTCATGTTAGCTAGTTACTGCCACCCCTGAACTCTACAATCGTTTACCACAGAGCTACCATGATTCAACTTCTGACCTACTGCGTTTTTTTAGTGATGAGGAGAAGAGTTTCGAAAGGGTTCACCCAAACATGAAATTCGCAAGTTTGGTAAACATTTCCATGGTAACAGCGAGCTCCACCAATCAGAGACGTCGCTGTTACATTCGCAATGGTTAGAGTTGAGTATGGATACAGCACTTTTGCCGAGTACGAGTATTATACGAGTAATACGAGTCAATATCTGTGCTCGGATTGAATGAAAATCCTCATTGGGTAGCTGACTGTGTCTGTGATAGGCTAGTAGTCGCAGCGCCCCTCCCTTACACACATACAGATGTGTTTCTGTGTCCCGCTCTGCTCACTCACACACAGAACAGTGGTGATGGGAATGGCAGTTCTTTTTACTGTACTGAATCTCTAGAATCCGTTCATTCATATGATTCGTTCAAAAGATTCGTTCACCGAATCGTTCAGTGCTCTCCAACTCCCTGAACTGATAAACAGCCAAACGATCCGTCATTCAGTGCATGATTCAGCCCTGAGGTTCACGTTCACTTACTGAGGGACGGTGCGTTCACGGACTATAGTACACAATCATTTGCGGGAGACGCAGTGCTGCTTTGAGTGGTATACATGCACTAAAATTATTACACAGTGAAAGTGTCCTCTGAACTCTTCTCGTGAACGAGAATCACGTCCTCAGCGACAGTTCTCTGTGTGCAGTAGGTTCGCGAATCATGAACGAATCACAGCGTGAACGTGAATCACATCCTCACAGTTCTCTGAGTGAGTCGCAGCAGTAGAAGTGATTCCGTTCACTTCGTTCACTTAAAAGATTCGTTCGTTCGAAGGACACGTTCGCGACCGACACGTTCGCGACTGACACAACACTACAGAACAGCTCTCTGTCTCTCCCTCAGTCATTCAGGTTCGCAGTCTTTTCTGTTAATGTTTAGGGTTTATTCAGCTTCAGGTTTGTTTTTACTTCGGTTTGTACTCACTTATTAACCAGTAGAGTTCTGGTAAACGTGGCTTCGTTCAAACGTGGTGCTTAGTAGAATGTGACTCACGTTGCGTCTCTTCCTGTCGGAGATTTTTTTTCTTTTTTTTTTAAACAGTCAGCTGGCTCTAGCCAGTTTTTTTAAGTCACGCACTGAGTGTCTGACACTTTCTTGCTGCATTTCATAAAAAAAATAAAGGTAGTAGTGGTATAAATATTACAAATTAATTAAGCTACACGCACACACACACACGCTCTCTCTCTCTCTCTCTCTGTCTCTCCCTCTCCCTCTCTCTGCCGGTCGTCGGAGTTTCTTTTTTTTTTAAACCGTCAGCTGGCTCTAACCAGTTTTTTTGGCGTCACGCACTGAGTGTCTGACACTTTCTTGCTGTATTTCATAAAAAAATAAAGGTAGTAGTGGTATAAATAATATTACAAATTAAGCTACACACACACACACGCACACACACACACACACACACTCACTCTCTCACCCTCTCTCTCCCTCCCCCCCCCTCCCCTCTCTCCCTCTCCCTCTCCCTCTCATGATCAGTGATACAGAATAATGAGTAATACGGAGAGTACTTCAGCTGACACTGAACCACCAGTAAGAGTTTGCTTAACCTTGCAGGACAGTGAGGGTCAAATCAGTTACAATGAAAACAGTGGCAGTAGCACCCACCTTTCCCCCACTGAGACCAATATTGCATCTGTTTATTGTTGTTTTATCTGTTTTATTGCATAGTTTGTTTGCTATCGTGATCAAAACCATTGATCTGAAGCTCAATGCTGATGCTGTCCTGTAAATAGTTTTCTAATCAGCAATAAATATAAACAATTTCTGATCAACCCATATCAATTGCATCCTTAAAATAACATACCGGTTAAAGCCACGCCTATTTCAAGACAACCCGACCCACGTCCTGGTTAAACCCCGCCCACTTCTGGGTTAGGTCCCGCCCCGTCCAGATACAGATACAGATAATTCATATTGTTAACAGATACAGATAATGTTGTACTCGCTCATCCCTAGCAATGGTTTATGGGATGAGTAGTTCCTTTACTCTAAAGATAATTATGTACACAGTCTTGTTCAATTGCTTTTTTCTCCATTTTCCATTTTTTTTTTTGCGCCGAATTTACGGTCACGATTCATCTCATAGCTAATTGGCTTGGTTCCAGGCTTAAAACTCTTTATGGATTTTATAAAACGTCAATGGAGTGAATGAATGGCAAATTCACTTCCGGAACTGGAGCTGTTAAAAGATTGGGCGGTCACTGTTGAGCTCTATTACGATGAAAGAGGCACTTTTAAGATTGACCGTATTTTTGTTTTCGGGTCAAACTAATTTTCCATGGGAGTGCATGGGGCACTTTTACGCTAGCATCAAAATCGCTATTTTTAAAACACTAAGAAGGTTCGACACAACATGAAACTTTGCTCGTAGTATCACCAGGGTCTCTACACATGAACACGAGCATTGAGATCATTGTTTGTGTACACAGAGTTTACTAAAAAGAGAGTTTTTGAACAACTCACGTTAGCAACTCAGGAGAGTAGTGCTCCAGACAAACTGATGGTATGTCAGAATGTATAGAGATGTAGGTGGTGATCATTGAGCACAACCAATCACTGTGATTGATAACATCTGGAGAAAATCTAGCAGTAAGGGCTAGGGTGTAGGTTTGGTTTGTAAAGTGGTGGGGACATAAATTTGCCATGTGGTCAGTGGATCCAATTTTTTTACAACATAGTAAGATCCGTCGCTAGAAAATTGTGAATGAATAATGTATCGTAAATAAATAAATGTTCTTCATTAAAATACAGAAAGAATAAGTATGTGAACCTCTATTTTAATGAATGGGTTAAATTCCCATAGAAGAAGGTAGATTTTTATTTTCAACGGCCATTTATTTCATGGATCCAGGATACTATGCATCCTGATAAGGTCACCTAGGCCTTTGGGATTAAAATAGCCCCACATCATGACATACCCTTCACCATACCCAGAGATTGGCATGGTGTTATTTCAGTTATTCCATTAGCTGGTTTGATTTCCATTGAGAAATCATTAGGCTAACTAGCAAGCTAACTAGCAATTTGACAAGCTGGAATAACACCATGCCCATCTCTATAGGTATAGGTAATCTCTATACATCAACAGTGCTGGTCAGAAAGAGCTGCAAACAGAATAAAATGTCAGACACTTGAAATGCCACAAGCCCGTGTGTGGTAACTGTGCGGAGAGCGGAGGTAATCTGTGACCAGTGATCACAACGGCTGTTTTTTTGTTTTTTTTTTAGACTAGCTCGTTTCCAGCTTTTTCGATTAATATTATTTTTTTAAAATATATTATTAAGTGTTAAAATAAAATGTTTCATAATCAAATAAGTTATTCTTAATCGTTAATTTTCGTGTTCTGAGTTTTCTCTATTAAAATCTTGTGTAAATGCAATAATTACGGTTTACTATGTGCGATGATATGATAAATGTATAATTAAACTTGTTAAAATGTACATTTTGGTGTTGTTTTGTTTTTTGAAAAAGTATCATGACACAGTGAATGAATGCATTCATCACTCAGTTGGCTGTTTACATGAGAGAATATAGAGTTTAAAATCTAGCGGTCAGAATGACCGTTTACGGCTGTTCTAGTAGTGTTGAATTCCGGCACTTCAAGGGTTAAACAGATTTATTTCTTTGCATGAGCAAAATACTTTTTGTTAATGAGGATCATCTATCTCGCTGCTGTTTGCGGTGCTGAACCAAATAAGCCTGACGTGTCTCTACCTGCCAAGTCCAACGTAATAGTTACTACATTTGTGGGAAATCGCATGTTACGTTTGTAGAAGGCAGCGGCTATTTGTGGAAAATGTATTACATTTGTGGGTTTATTACATTAAATGCTGCAGATTTTTATTACCTGGTTTATTACGTTTAAGGACAATATTACATTGCCGAGCATTACATGCTGCCTACAGAGATCCGATCCTCAGCAACATCATATAGCCTACAACACAGTGCTAGCAATGAATAATTCAGTTTACACAGATTAGCCCTTACCGCTTGGCGCAAACTCTGTCTCAAACTGGCGTAAATGGATTCCGGATCTCTTCCTTGTGTCAGTTCTGTGATGTCTAAAAATACATTGTCCGTCTCCTTTCCCATCACACATAATGAGGTATGAGGTATTCTCTCCACTGCGTGCTGGACGGTCCAGGTAGCTGGGAGAGAGAGGCAGGTGGAGTCACCGTCATCAGCGGCCTCTGAGCCATGGCCGCGGGAAGTGGGGGTGCTGCACCCCCTAGTGGCGAGAGGGAAATTTTTAAAAATGTATTACAAATATTTTGCACAATTTGTAAATTCCTTATGAATATTTGGGGAAATGATTTTGACACACGTAGGCTATTACATGTATTTTGGATTTTAATTTTATTATTTTTAGGCCTAATCAACACAGGTTCACGGAAGTTACGTTCTCAGCGTCAGGCAGGCTCGTGGTCGGCCGCTGAGTACAGAGGTTTCCCGCCCGCTCCATACAGCATACATCCATGGCTGCAGCAGACTAGTAATATAGACTATTACATAGTCTAATGAAAGAAACGAGGAGGAAACATGGCACAGAAACGCATTTAGGATTTTTTGGGAAAACCACCACCAGTGAAGAAGAACACTAGTATCACAACCACCACAATGGAGAGCAACCGGAGTGAGGAGACTGTCCGCCCACCTCTGCCTGCAGGTGCACCGACAGGCCCAGCCCCCGCACCTGCAACCCAGCCTAGCGTGATTGGACAAAAGTTGACACAGACCGCCTTGAACTCCAGCTCTAAATCCTTGGGCCAAGCATCGCCAAGCAGCTTGCCGATGTCACAAAAGACAGAGGGTCTAGGTGTGTCACAGTCCACGATGAAGCATCATGTTTGCCAAAGTTCCCGCCACAAACAAGAGCCGTGTTTTCAGAGACAGAAAAACTGATCGAGTTATGTCTGATTATCTATGTCCGTGGCCTCATCCGTGCGCACCTTCTCCGCCTTGCGTCTTTTGAAGACATGGGTACGCAGCACCATGTCCTAGAAAAGACTCACACACCTGTCGCTGATGCATGCGCACACAGACATCCTGAACTCCCTGGACATTTGTCCCCTCATGAGAGACTTTATCTCCACGACCCCAGAGCGCACCTCGGCATTTGGACACCTGCAGGGCACCCGGCCTGCGGCTCAAAGTAAGAGCCTGGTGCCGCCGCGTACCTTCATATATTCATGCAGTTTAACGTCACACTAGAGTATTTTTGCAAGGTGGTGGGGATGGAGATGGAGAGTGTTGTTTTGATCGTGTGTTCTGTGCGTAATGGATGTGGACAGCTGTTCAATAACGTGCTTAAATAGTTAGAGATTATTTCCTTGTGGTGTGCGTAAAAGGATTTTGGAGCTAATAGAAACGCGTGTGACATAAACGTAGATGGTGCAGTGACCCAGGTTCATGCCAGCTGACCAAATCTATTGCATTGTTATAGCGTTATTGTGAAGTTTAATTAATAGCGCATATTCATCTGAGAACTGATGATGTCTCTGTGTTACAGACCCTGGCTGTGTGCACTGAAGTGTATGTGACAATAAAGTAGTGAATCTCAATCTGTTTATTTATTTTTAAAATGTATTTTAAATAGGCCGATAGGCTCATAGGTTTTTTTGTCCAAAAAAAACCAAACAACTTTTTTTCACAGCACCCCCTGTTCAAAATCACTTCCAGCGGCCCTGCTCTGAGCTGTCTTTAACTCCATCTCCAGCTTCTGTCGGCTCGTCCTGTATCATGGTCACCCCGGGCCCGGCTGTTGGCTGGCTTTCACCGGCAGCAGTCCCCGCAGGTGCAGCGGTGGTGTTGGTCCTCAAGCTTGCTGCTCCTCAGAGTCATTCGTCTTCGATTTCTTTGTAAATCCGAAATTTGCGAGGTAAAACATGCAACTGCAAAACATAGCAGTAAAGACGATTCATCACCGAAATTGAGCGGGTCCAGCATCTCCAGCGCGGTCTCTTTTTTTGTTTGTTTCCAATGTCTGATTTAAAGTGACGTTTAAGAGAGAGAGAGAGACTCCTCTCAGTCACAGCCTGTCAGTACTGTCGGTCTTGGCCTAATGACATATGGTAATGTTCGATTGATAGTCTTAAATTGTTGTTATGACAAAATGTCATGACGTTCTTTTTCATGTTTAAGCTCTCAGCAACAAAGATGTTTAAAATGAAACATGGGCTGTTTTTCTCCCCAGTGTGTTTTGTTCAGGCTTCCTAATTAGCACGCGCTGGTTATCGTTTTATTTCATTAAAAAGAAAAATAAAGTTTGCGTTATTTGTTTACGTTTTAACCGGCTCAACTACAGCAATATGATGGGATGTAGCGACCATTGTCGATCTGTTCCTCTTGATGCTGCTTTATGTTTTTCAAAAAATCCAAAAATGTTTCAAAATAAGATGATAAAGAAACTATCTGCGGACAACAGTGCATGTTAAATTGGGGGTCTCGACTCAAAAAGGTTGAGAACCACTGGCCTAGGGTACAGTAGGCTATTTTATGTAAACGCGATTTGTGAAAAAGTGGTGGGGACAATTCTGCGTCATTCCAAAAGTGGTATGGACATGTCCATACCGTCCATACCATAAATTACGCCCATGAGTAAGGGGCAGTCTGAATGTATTGTGGATGGCAGAGAACTGAAGCTAGTGCTGAGTTTTACTGGCTGCTGTCTAACTGTTGGAGCAGCACTGAATACAATTGGGAATGAAATGGGTTTAGTGCTGAGAGCAATGCTATTAAAAGCTGGATCTACTACAAGTGGGGCCTATTAACTTTAGTGTGCAGGCATATTCACAATACTTATTGGTTGCCGGAGGCATGAAGTTCTTTACACTGACTTGTAAACTTTAAAGAGTAAAAAAAGATGGTGTAATAAAGAAGGGGAGAAAAGAAAAATAAATTCAGACCAAGGTGGCCAAAACTAAAATGAATGAATGAATGAAAATGTATTACGTGACAGCTGGAAAATGCTTGGTGCAGCAGAGAGGGCCTAATGAAGAGAAACTCCACAATCCATGAAAATCTAGATTTTGCTGACCTCAGGTGGTTTACCTTGTCACCTTGGTGCAGTGACATGGTGAGTCAGAGCACAGCTAGTGACAAAGGTGAAAAGTACATTCAAGCACACACAGCAGCAGAGATAAAACAAACATGAAACTGACACCCAGAGATGGCAGGAAAGCAATTTTCAGCCTACTGTTAAAAGGATACTTCACCCCACAGTCAAAAGCACATATTTTTCCTGTTATCTGCAGTGTTAGTTATAAATTTTGGTGTGAGTTGCACAGTTATGGAGCTGTCAGCTGTTGAGATGTCTGCCTTCTCTCCAATGTACTGCAGCTAGATGGCACCTGGGGGCACAGGCATCACAAGACACTGAGGGTAAGGAATGGCAGACATGCAAATTCCAAACTTTACTGGCACGTCAAAGCAACTCACATAGAACAGACGCTCCACCGGAGAAATGAGGACATCAACAACACTGCACATCTGGACATATAAGAGCAGTGGGTGAAAAACTTGTCCAAGAGAGCTCACCCAACCAGAGAAAGATGTCCTTGCCAAAGGACCGAACTTTGCTGTAGCTCCAGAACAGATACCGATGGTAGATCTCATCAGAGCAATAGAGTCAGCCATCAGAAACAACCAACTGGAAGACACAGAGGCAGAACAGCTGCAGTTGAAGGAATCAGCTGCTCTTGCTAATGCAAAAGCACCCCCCTCCAACCTCACTTGAGGAAAAGAAGGCTCTGGTAGCACTCTAAAGAGCCATGAACATCACCATCGGGCTGCGAACAAAGGGAGATGAACTGTAGTGCCAAACACACCAAAGTCATTGATCTGCTTAGTGATACTAACACCTATAAGAAACTATGTGAGAAATATCACTGGACACAGATGAAACAATGGTTTCTTATAATGTCATATCACCAACTTCCAATGATGCCAATGGCCCTCCCAGAGGGCCCACCAATTTCACTGACTGAGTTAGGTTGCCAGACTCTCTCTGCCATGGTCTACAGACACAGCGGATGGCAAGCTCACACTGGCAGCTAGCAGCTGCTAGGTAGTAAGCCTGGTTTATGCTTCTGCGTCGCGGCGACGTCGTCGACCCTGCGCCGTCATTGAGCATTCGAAGTTCTGCGTTGAGGAACGCGTTGTTCTGCAATTCACCGGTGTGGCTGTGTCTGTTTGGTTTCGTGGGGGGTTCATATCGGATTCCTTGGTTTTCTTCCGGTCAGACAGTAAACCATGGCAACTGAGATGGAGCGGGTGTTTTTGGAGATGGAGCTCGTGGATATTGAACAACAAATGCTGTTATTACAAATGTTGAAGTGCAGGCGACGCAGAAGACATTTGCGGAGGTGGTCTGTCCGACCCATCACAGTCCTTGTCGTTCGCGTCTCGACGCGTCGATGTGATGCGTAGTCAGGATTTTTTGGAGGCGCACGTCAGGCTACGGCGTAGGGTCCGCGTAGGGGTCTGCGTCGACGACGTAGCTACGCCGTCGCCGCGACGCAGAAGCATAAATCAGGCTGTACCCTGTAAGTACGTTAATGCTATAAGGTAGGTTTTTAAGCAGTGTCAGCCTGAGCCTTTGTGTTATCATGGCTTTCTATGACGATTTTCATACAGCTGAGAGAGTTAAGTTAGTGGACGTTGGCCTAGTCTATGAGCAACATTAGTCACTGTGTGTGCTGCTGACCGTGATGTGCATGGCTTCCATGTTAATTCGCTGACAAAGAAAAAGTCCGCCGCACCACCAATTTTCTCTTATTTTTCCAATAACTAAGCAAAGAAAGGAATCAGTTGACAGTGGAGGAACTGCAGATGCAGTTTCCTAACAGTAATGAGGAGGTGGATGACCATGTAGCCGAGGCAGGGGCAGCAAGACAGAATGAGAGAGACTTTGTTATGACCAAGGTTTAGGGGAAACCCTGGTGCAACATGAAAATGAGGCTTCCCTCTTCCTGTCCCCCAAGCACCACCAGCAGCAAAGCATTTTGAAATGGTTTTATTCAAAAACACATTTTTGCACACAAACATGCTGGCAGTCTGGCTTACCGAGGAGAGCCCACAGGAACTGGAAGGAGCTGGCCCCTAAACTCTTGGTTTCAAGGCAGGAACAATCAGCTCCCCGGACAACCTGAAATCACTCAAACACACCTGCAACCAATCACATTCTCAATCTGAGGGTTACTGAAACAGAGACAAATGATAGAAACATTTATGACCTCTAGGGTCGTAACAGACTCAGAGACAGATAACTTACCTGAAAGTGTGGAACAGGGAGCAAGTTCAGCCACAGAACACAGTGAAGTTTCAGCCACTCAACCTGTCCCTGGACCAACTGGTGAATTTATCTGTGCCCATGATAATGAAATGGATGGCCACAGGGTAAAATCATTTGAATAAATCTATGGTTATAGTGTGTTTAGAGTGAGTGAGGGAATTTCATGGTAATTATATACAACTTTTATGATTCACCTCTACCAGTAGTTGAGTATAAGAATAGTCTGAATAGAAAAGTTTATAGGCCAGTATTTTAAAATCTGAACAACATGTTCAAGGCGACTGCAAGCCATAGCTCTCTATCAGCGACCTTAACTGCAGAATACCAAAAAATAGTTAGGGGAAATAGAGAGTATATCACTATTGCAGAAACACTTATTCTCTTAATGACACAAAATATTCCACAGTGAGGCCATAATCAAACAAAAGGTGAAAACAAAGGTAATTTCCTGTCCATCATGGAACTTTTAGTCATACTCGATAACCAGGTGCAAAATGATGGGCCAACGAAATGCGACCTACCTTGGCCAAAGCACACAGAACAAGATAATCGACTGTCTGGCAGAAATGGTCTGCAGTGAGGTTTCCCAAACTGACGCTTTCAGCATTTTAGTTGATAAAACTATGACTGCACTTAATTTCGTTGTACTTGTTACAATGACAATAAAGAAATTCAATTCAATTCAAAACAAAAGACATTTGGTACTATTACGAAGGAGAAGTATGTGAAAGTTTCCTAACATTTGAAGCTGCGGAGCGTCTTGATGCTGCAGCACCTGCACAAAAAGTAATACAGGTCTTGCAGAAGTATGGCCTTGATTACAAAAAACACCTTGTAGGGCAAGCTTACGACTAGAGATGCACCGATCAGGATTTTTGGGGCCGATCACCGAAAGCAGTATCTACCAATCCCGATATTGCCGATCACCGATCACAGCGTTCAATCCATAAATTCTTCTATATTGTTGTCTTGTGTAACTTTCATATATTTAATTAATGATTCTTCGTACACAACATTGACATTGTATTATTAAGTATAAAAATTAGGAGATGAGAAAGTATCATGAATTGACCACTGTTTTATTGCAGGCTGAGGCAATGTGCAATATTTCACACGCTAGAGACTCTCTTAGAGACAACTTGGACTCAGCTTACATAGAGTAAGTGTAGCTTACTTGTGGGCATGCATGCAGTCAGGGTGAGAATTTCGTCATTTTAGGGGCAAGTCCATTTGGCCTTCACTTTTTTTTTCAGGGGCACCAAGGCCACTGAGTAAAATGTGTTGATTTACCTTTCAGACTGATACCATAACATCCTAATTTATAATAAGACATGGATTATGTATTAAAACATTTTTTAATACCAAAATCAAGTTAGAGTTAAATTAGAAAGTTGTTTTTTGTTAAGGAGGGTTAGGGTGAGGTGATTTTTGTGACACTACACTGAATATTAGTGTTACTGAATATTTCTCCCAATAGAAATTCCCCAAAGTTATGGCAAAGCACATTTTTTCCAAACAAAAAAAATGTAGAATAACCAGCAGGTGACCACTGATGTGTGGAGTGATTTTGGTGACACTACACTCTGAATAATAGTGAAGTTATTGAATTTTTTGTAGTTTCTCTTTTCGGTGTTGCACTTTGTAGACGGTCCCTGCGCCCTCCTCTCACAGACGGCTGACCATAGAGATCAGAGTTAATGTCCAGACGCTCGTTTTGATGAAAATACGGTTGTAGCTCGTTGTCTTCCTTACTACGGTAGGAAAGAGCTGTCGTTTGTGTTTTAACAAGGTTCCCCTTTAAGTTATTGATCCGGGAAGTTCGAATCTGTGAATATATTTCCAACTTTACCGAACTAAATCCTACCACATAAGTCAGTTACGTATCATGTCAAAACCGGCTGCGCTTGCTCGCTGTGCTGTAAGTGTCATTCTTCTGTTTTGAGACGCTGCTGCTGCTGTGTGAGAGGCTTTCACGTGAGATCATCGTGATGATGAGACTCCACCTGCGCGGACTCACTAAAGTTACTGTGAGTGACTAATATGCACTCGGGTGGCTGTAATTAAAGGCAAGCCCACTACGCTGACCGGGCCAGGGGCACAGAGGCCACTGTAGCCTACGATTAGGTGAAATTCCCACCCTGCATGCAGTCAATGCACTGTCTCTACATTGAAACATCATCTGATCGGCCTGATTTGATCTATTTTGAGAACTCCGATCAAAACCGATAGGGGCAGTATCGGCCGATTGCGATCAGTTGCCGATCGATCGGTGCATCTCTACTTACGAAGTGCCCCTGTAATGAGTAGTAAAAACACTGGTGTGCTGGCCCGCATTAAAGCAGAGGCTCCATTAGCATTCTACGTTCACTGCAATGCACATTGCTTGAATTTAGTGTTAGTCGACACTATTGAAAGCGTCCACGAAGCCTAATGTTTCTCTCCCCTTCTGCAGAAACTGCATGTGTTTGTCTCAGGGTCGTATGTGCACCAAAGGTGGCTAGAGGTACAGACGGAGATATTTTAGGGGACAGCCCCAAGAGGGTTGCAAAGGCTGACAGAGACACGGTGGGCATGCCAGCCATCACACAACTACTGAAAGAAATATTTAAAGACAGAAATGGTGACAGAGCTGTGGAGGCCAGAGGTCTATTAGCCCAAATAGATTTGAAGTTTGTTGGCCTTTGGAAGTTAACACATAGACTAGATTGAAACATATCAGCTCTGCTGCCGGGGCAGAACCGTAATGCAGCGGATACGTATCTGGTGGAATCGGAGTTAGAGAGGGAGGTCTCTTTGATGAGATTGGGAGAAAACTGTGACCCCTTGCAGAGCAATACAACATAGGTGCTGCACCTCCGGGCCGTCAGGTCTGTTAAGATTTACACATTTATCTGAACCACCAAAGTATCGTCTGTCTTCTTGACCAATAACTATATGCATCTATGACCCCCTGTCTACTAAATAGTGTGCATTTATCTATACCGGTCATCCATATGTCAGAATTATGTATCTGTTTTTCAGTCTGTGCCTAACACTGCCATGCACCAGCGGGGACCCCACACTGCCCATGACCCTCCCTGAACTAGCACACTGCTCATGAACCTGCACATTGCGCATTGCCCATTAAAATGTGAAGTCTGCCACACTGTGACTCAATTGCTATGATACAATAAACCGAACTATTGATTGTCTTTTCCCATTATCCCACATTATTAAACGAGTTGTACATATCCTGTTGACAAATGAGATAGGTCAGAAGTGTTAGTCCTTTTTATGAGGGGCTAATACATGGGAGAGCAAAGCCAGGATAAGAGAGAGAACACATTCACATTTCACACATCCACAGCAGAGACTTCAAGGTCAGAGATTACACTTGCTTTTCCCAAATCCATTGAGGTGTGTGTGTTAGGGAGTCAGCCACAAAAACTTAAACAAAGTGCAGATGTGCAGGAAGACAGGACAGGGAGGTTTTTGTCTCCAACAGGGCGCTGTCTCCAGGGGATCAGGTTTCGTGTGCCAAAGAACTGGGACCAGTTCGTGCACCCACAATGGGAGGGCTTTTTTTTTACCTGCTTGACCAATAAAAGTTATTCATCTTATCTATTTGCTTGACCAATGACAATTCACACATTTGTTGTAACGGAAAACATAAAATACATTGTACTCTGAAATTGTGCATCTTTTTCTGGGCGATTGGTTGCAGTTAACAGCTTTGCTGCTTATCGGCTCTGCTGCCTGCGATTTTTTAAAACAGAGAAAGTCCTTGATCGATCAAGCTTTTGCTTTTACTTAATGATACAATTCTAAATAAATAGTTAACAGTACGTTGTAGTCTGTCCTGTCTTATAGTCTGTCTACTCTCAAATCTCAAACAAATGAACACGCCTGACAGGTCACACCAAGCTCTAGTCTTGAAGGGTATTATATTTCCACTCCAATTGTTCAAAAACAGGGCAACACGGATAAGGAGTCATTTCGTAAAGGATACTTCTTTCCAGTTGTTGATGTGCTTCTCTCTGAGGTAAAGAGGAGATATTCTAAAGAGAATAGTGTTATACTGGAAGGCATACAGGCCTTGAATCTATGCAGTCCCACATTTTGTAAGAAAAACAGTGTTTGCATTTGCTTCACAATAAAAAAAAAATACTGCAACTCTGAGGATCTAGAACATGAGTTACCTTTAATGAATACTGGAAAGGAAGAAAACTAGTGGTTTGGAAATCCCAAAGAGTTTGATGGAGCTCACAGTCTTGCTTGAGCCATATACTGAGGTATTTGACACGATTTCTAAACTTTGCAGAATTGCACTTACATTGCCTGTGAACACTGCATCGTGTGAGTTTTTCTGTGCTCAAGTTAATCAAGACTCACTCGAGAAACACCATGAGCGATGAGCGACTGAGCAACTTGGGTGTCTTGAGTGTTGAGCCAAAAAGAGCAAAGAGCATAAACCTTGATGATTGTGTCGATGTGTTCACCAAAGGACACAGCAACAGGAGAATTATGCTGTTCTATAAACAATGATGAAAAAGAATTGCACTTTTTGTTAAAATTGCACTTTTTGTTTTTGGATACACCCTGTTTATTTTTTATGATGTATGTTTGTGACAGTTAAATAAAGTTATAATGAAAATTATTTGAAACAAAAAACATTTTGTTTTTTCTGAAATGTTTGTGTGTTTCTCAAACTTGAGGTAAATGTGTAGGATGCATATTGTCTTTTTAATGAAAATGAGTCAAGGGGCATGCAATACAGCCACAGACTGGAACTGAATCTGAGTTGCCACAAGCGGGACCAATATGGTGTGCCACCCTAAGATTTTCATTGGCGCTATCTGGCCACCACTATCAAAATGTTCTGGGGGCGCCACTGCCAACTTCACCCCAGACCACATTTGTGACCTACTGGACCTCTGTCTGACGACCACCTACTTCCTGTACAGTGAAGGCTTCTGCAGATGCACAGTTGTACCATGGGCCCACTGGTGTCCCCAATAGTGGCCAACCTCTATATGGAAGAAGCTGAGAGCAGAGCCTTGATTACCTTCACAGGAACTGCTCCGAGCCACTGGGTCAGGTATGTGGACGACTCCTGGGTCAAAATCAGAACAAGGAAAGTGGAAGACTTCACAGAACATATAAATGATGTGGACAATAAGATCAAATTCACTGGAGAACAAGCTGGGTGTCTTCAGAACCCTAAACCATTGGGCTTAGACCTTGCTAATTAAGTCAGAGGGGAACAGAAGCACATCAGAGGAGCATTTAAAACCTGTGGCTGTCCAAACTGGACCTTTGTCAAAACCACTTAAAGATCCAGAGCAGACAGAGAGGAGGATACGGGAAAATGTAACAACATCATCATTCCTTATGTTGTGGGAACATCTGAGAAACTCAGGAGGATCTTTAATAAACATTATATCCCGGTTCACTTTAAACCTACCAACACACTGAGGCAGAAACTTGTCCATCCTAAGAACAAAACTCCCAGACATAAACAGAGTAATGTAGAGGATGCTGTTGCAGCCAGGACCGCACAGATTTGTACAATGGAGAGACAAACAACCTCTCCATAAACCAATGGCACAACACAGGAGGGTCGACTCCTCAGGTCAAGACTCTGCTGTCCACTGACATCTGAAGGAGAAAAACATTCCTTTGAGGACAACAATGTAAACATCTTGTCCAGAGAAGACAGTTGGTTTGAAAGAGGAGTAATATAATCCATCTCTGTCAAACTGGAACGACCGTCTTTGAACAGAGGAGGTGGCCTAAGACATTACTAATCACCCACCTACAATGCAGTACTGAGTTCTCTCCCCAGACAGCTTAACAACCATTCACACCTCACCTAGCCTTAGCAAACCACGTAAAGGCTGGTTTGACCAACGACCCATAAGTGGCCCTAACGGCTCTCTAAGAACACTCACACACAGAGTTTAAAAGACTGCCAACGCCTCTCCAGTTAGTTAGAACTGAGGAAGCCTCTTGGATTAGAGGTGAAACGCCCAGTTGCCTATGATACAGCACCTAGAATCAACAGCAATATGTCTCTCCAGAAATCACGAGCCAGCCACATCTCATGCTGTCACAAGCAACAAGCCTCTCATCCAGTACCAGTTTACCCAATACGCACACTACGCATGTTGCGCAGGGCGCCGCAAACTAATAGAGGCCCCATGAAAACAAAACAAAACAAAAAAACGTGACGATGTGACCATCCATTGCACGTGTCCCAGCGCATCAACCGAGCAAGATGAAGCGGAGTTATCCCTCGGGGAATGAAAAAAGGAGGAAGAAACAGCATGACAATGAACTGCGGGAACAGCAGTCAGGTAACTCTCCTCTCCAGGTGGGAGAGTGGGAGGGACTAGTCCGTGTTTGACCTACATTAACGGGGCGGTGAGCCCTGGGTGAACCCCGGTCTCCATGTGTGTCTTGCTGGCTTCTATAGTTGTTTAGTTGTAGTGTAGTTACAACTGCACTTATACAAAATGGAAAGTAATGGACTAAGATTGAATTTTGTTTGCTTGGATAGCCCACAGGCAAATATAGATGCATATATCTTAGTGAATAAATGAAACTCGTGAAATATTATGACAATGGTGCTCAATAAATAATAATTATATAATAAATAATAACATAAATAATTACCTACATTTGAAGTATATGAAAGTAAAACAAGTGCAGCCAATTTGATGGAGCTGAATTAATAGTAGCCTTATCTATATTTTACAGGTGCTATGCTTAAGTTTCTCACCACAAGCAGCACAGACTCCAGCCAGTCAGCCAGTGGAGGGACAGAACCAGCTTCATCTAGGACAGGCACAGATGAGCCAGCTTCATCATCCAGTGCAGGCACAGGCACAGGGACTGACTGTATGACTGTTTGTTTACACATTTAGTTTGATTTGATTTGTTCTGATTTGGTCTGAATTTATTCTTAGTTAGACCAACAGGTGGCGACAGTGCAATATGTTTAAAGGGGGGATGAGTGGAAGCACTGGGTGTCAGGTGCGACTGTTGAACATTTTTGGAGTTCAGTTAGGAGGGCCCCTTAGCAGAATTTTGCCTAGGGCCCCATGGAGGTCTGAACTGGCTCTGCTCTCATCCATGAGTAGATCTATGCTTCCTTCAGCATGATACAGGTGATGGATGTAGTTCGGTGAAAAGAAAACAACAAGCCATTGCTGTTGAGTTTTTCAAATTCTTTTTTTTTGTGTCATCTAGTTTCATTATACTGGAGAGAAGACAGACATGTGTTTTGTTTTTTTTATTAGGAGGTGAACTGTTCCTTTAATGTTAATCTTCAAACAGTTGATATTGTATCCAGTAAGGAGGACAGGAAGAGATCCAGCTGGACTTGTTGAAAACTAGAATGCGATTTTTTGTTTGGGGAATAGCTAAAAAGGGCTCACTGAACCTCTATGGAAAGTTTAGCTGCTGTAAGTCAGTCAGGCCCATATGTAGGAGGTGAATAAGAAGACAACACAGTTGTTAAGTTTGTGTACATACATTGTTGTGAGACTACTTGTACAATTCAGGTAACATTTTAACTGTACATCAATGCCTTTGATACATTCAAAGCTTCATATGAATAGAAAACATGAAAAGCCTGTGAAAGTTGCTGCACATTGAGCGTTTACATTATTCACATTCGGACAACAAATACATTGTATTTATATGCACATTTCCATCCAGATATTGAATCATCTATAACTGGCCGACAGTAACATGTTAAATTTTACACTGTAGATAAAAACACTGCTGTTGCTTTTGTATAGTATGAGATTCACTGTGACGTTTACTGCATGTACAAAGTGAACATTACGGCTGCCATCATGTGCAATTTAATGTAAGCTTGTGCTGTAACTGTAGAGTATTCATCAAAGATATCCATCTAATTATTAGCCCTAACTGTGACTTTTAACTTTAGTAAATCTACTCAACACATGTATTCTTTCCTTTCTTTCAATAAACAGTCTGGTCCATGAAGACTGATCAAATGCAGTTCATATGTACAAAAAGTTGTAAAATACATTTTGGCAATTTAAAATAATGTTACCCTGAGATTCCACCAGATACGTGTCCGCTGCGTTGCGGCTCTGGTCCAGTTTTGCTCCGCCGCCGCCTGGCAACCCCCACCAGTTGTGTTTTGAGTCCACCACGGCGCAGCATTGCCAGACAACTGCGCGACCGAGGAGTTCCTGCAATAATGGTATAATCACTCGCGACCACAGTTATACGTATGTGTTATAAAAACAACAACACGAAGTGTTCCCTACCGAAGGAGTTATAGAAGAGCTTGTATTTGTCTCTTTTTTGAGATTTTTGTCACTCACTGAAGTCTCAGTCTGGAGGGCTTACCGTCGCCATGATTTTTTCTCTACACAAACACTTGGTGAGTTAAAGCCGGCTTATCTGTTCATACTGGTTCAGTTCACCAATACTGCGCCTCTGATACTACCTCCAGAGGCGGATCAGTGATGAGCAAAATTTCACCCCTTGCCGCCTCCGTGACATTCACACAGAGGCAGAGGTGGAGAATTGGTGCAGGATCCCCGCAACCAAACAGCAGTGTTAAAAGGGGCTATAGACTAAAGTGAAACCCATCAGCTCTGCTGCCGTGGCGGAGCCGTAATGCAGCGGACACGTATCTGGTGGAATCAAGGGGTTACTCACTGGACAACTGTTCTGTAACTCAGAGTATTATAGAAATTCTCAAGATTGAAGTTCACCTCACTTAATTGAATGATTTTTAGTGGGGCCCAAAGGAAAAAAAGTTGTAGTTGTCCTTGATCCCACCCACCATGCAGTGTGTATCCACCATGTAGTATCTAAGTTCCCATTAAATGGGAACTGAAACCTCCAGGAAAACAGTGCATTTACAGGAGTGCCCCATGCTGCCAATTAGTGTTCCTTAAAAGGCCCTTCAGTTTTTGCACACCTTTCTGTTTTTCCTGCTTTTGTGACAGAGGCAGCAAGGGATGGGGTAGAGAGAGGGGAGCGATGTGCAACAAAGGTCGTCAGCATAAATCAAAATAACAATGTTCGGAAAGGCCAAGGCCTCTAACCATTTGGCTACCCAGGTGCTCCATGCTTGTCATATTAAATCAAAAATTCCTTTCTCCCCAGAACTAATAGCCAACTGGTTTAGACTCAAGGTTGATTCTTCGCTGTGATGATTCAATAGATAATGCCTCATTAAGGAAGTTGTACTATCACTTCACATAACCTTCAAGGACAGTGCACTATATTAGACGACACATGGCTACTAAGTAGTTGTTACAGTGTAGTTACACAGGCATTTACATCTGTGAAATTTCACATCGAAATAAATAAATTCTGATGGAATCACAGAAATCAAGTTAATTTGCTTGAGTGGGTGAAGTAAACCCATGCTAATCTTCATGTTACGTTCAATTTTGGTGAACAATGATACAGAATGTTGTGCTATTTGCTGATAGCAAACCGCACTGGTAGTACTAAACTTTAAAACTAAAGGTCAGAGAGTCCAACATGGAAAAAGCTATCATCATAGCTCGTTAGCTGCGTTGCACCATCCAGTTCTATTTTTGCAAATGTGACATTGTACTAGTAGCAACTAAGCTAACAAGCCTGCTAACAGACAGTAAGGAAGCCCTTTAAGTCATCTGTATGTCATCTTGTCTGAGGTGGCTGTACATGGGTAATACTCAACCTTTGAGTGCAATGTTAACCATGAAGAAGCTCTATATGTAGGGCCCATCTACCAGACCAGTCCCTTAGTTGTTGTTACACTTTCGCAGTATATCAAATTACCACAAACCAGCTGAGTCAATGTAAACATGGGGTACTTGGTGGTCTGGGCCACAGGCACCTTCGCTCAGCTTTTTCAGGATGTGTCTTACTGTTTCAGTCTCCCACAGGAGTTTGTCAGTTTCCATGTTAGTGGATCAGAACTCGCTCTCCTCCAGAATCTCCTCCATGGTTTCTCCAAGCGTTATCTCTCCATCGCTACTGGACAGGCTCTTCCTGGTGAGAAAGTCAAGTCCTGCTGTGTCACACCCTTTCACCCCCTGACCTTTAACCTCTCCAAGTCCCCCACCTCCTCCACGTACAGCCACCTGAAGAAGGTGTGGGTGTATTGTGGAGGTGCCACCCTCGTCATAGGAGTCACTCTGCCGAGAGCACTGTGGACGGTGTCCTTGGGTGCACTTCCACAGGTGCTTGAGGGGCACACCCCGAAAACAGCTCCTGACCTGGAAGTGGTTGGTGAACAGGAAAATCTGCCAGCGCTTCTTCAGTTCAGCTTGGACCTAAACTCCAGAGCAAAGAACAATGTTACCACTAATGCCATTATACGTAGAGTATCATTTATTCATACTGTACATCTGGATAAGATGGTCTCTAATTTAGTCTCATATTCATTCTCCTTTTACATCTGTTTTAGATTTAAACCCTTGACTAAAATATCTAAATTCTTGCTACTTTTGTTCACAGTTTGGTATACAGCTGGTAGCATTCACTATTTTGCTTAAAAACAGCAGCTGGCATAGTAATAATAATAATAATAATAATAATAATAATAATAATAATAATAATAATAATAATGATTCTACAACTTTAAAAATGACAGTGGATTCAGAAAATTGGCATGCCAGTGATCAAGTATTTTGATTACACGTAAATGCTCTATCAAATTCTATTATGTAATTCAATGTGAAGGGATAATATTATTTATTTCTTTATGTCCACCTGTCTGCAGACTATGCTTGTTCTTTATGGCCGTATTTATATAAAGCAGCCTGTTGTGAGATTTTTGCTTGGACCTCATTTGTAGCAGGGGAAGGAGTTGCATAAAAAAGGGAAAGGGGGATAGTCCGGTGACTGGTATAATCCCCTGTTTCTTTGGTGAGGATAGCCTGGGTGTGTAGATTATAGGTTAATGTGTTTGTCACACAAAGCCCATTTACAATGCTTAAAACTGAAGACTGAAGATTTTTTTTTTCCTGTAACTAAAGTAATCATGAAAATATTGTGATGGAAGTGTTAATGAGTCCCATCAGAATTACGTCACTTAATGTTAAAGGTTTAAATCACCCTATAAAGCGTAAAAAGGTTCTCACATGGCTAAAGAAACAAGACACTCAAATTGCCCTACTTCAAGAGACACACGTACATAATTTAAAACATACGAAACAAAAAAATGGTTGGGTTTGTCAAGTGGCTTATTTCTCTCTCCTCCAAAAGCAAAGAGGTTGCAATTTTGGTACATAAATGTCTTCCGCTCACAATAGCAAAAGGTAAATGCAGATGAAAAGGGCCGCTTTGCATGCATTTCTGTTGATTTGTAGTGCTTATGCACCTACTTTATATGAGTCACACTTTTACTGTAGACTGCTAGCCAAGCACCTGGTTATATTAGGCGGGGACTGCAACTGTGATTTGAATCCTGTAGTTGGTCGTAACTACTAAAGCCACACTTAATTCATGTAAGGAGTTGAACTTTTTTGATGTTTGGAGAATTGTTTACTCAAATGAGATTGACTTTACTCTCTTCCCACAGACTCCTCAGTCATTTTCAAGAATTGATTATTTCCTGACTATCTGGGCAGTTTTGGATAGAACTAAGAATTGTGGGAAAGCAGCAGGGCCGAATGGCTTTGGACCAGAGTTCTATTAGAAGTTATAAGAAATATCCAGTCTTTTGACCAGAATGTAGATTGATTATTTCCTAAAACAAAGGCTGCCTCAAACTTTAGCTTTGGCAGATGTTGTTTTGATACATAAAAAAGGCAAATAACCTGATCAAAGTAGCACCTATAAATCTGTCCGTCTCATAAATGTTGACAGTAAAATCCTCTCAAAGATTATTGCAAAATAAATTGAAATATAATCCCTGAATTTGTCAAGCCAGATCAAACTATCTTTTTTCAGCAAAGACTGTCTCACAATATGAGGCGTTGAATAGACATCATGTGTCAAACTAAAATGACCTCATCAAAAAATCTTGTTATTTTATGGATGATAATAGTTTATATAGATAAGAAAATTGGAAAAGGAACTCTTAGAAGTTTAATAAGATTCATATGGAGAGCGAGGAAAGCGACATTGAGATCCACCGTGCTGCAGTTGCCTTAAAATTCCGGGGGACTTGCGCTACCAAACATTCTATTTTATAACTGGGCAAATCATGACAGAATTGCTGCACAGTGGCTTCATGTGCACTTGGATAAACTCACAGTTGTTATAGCTGGTGCTGTACTCCCCATACACAAAAGGACCACTATTACCCCAAACGCTATAATAACTAGTACTATATGTTCCTGGCAGGATATAATGAAATACTGTGTACAAGGCTTCTCTTTTTATTCCTAAAATAGGAAATACTGAATTCATACCAGGTATAGAGGACATCATGGTTAAATAGTGGTATCATAAATGGATTAAGATTAAAGAATTCATCTAATGTCATTTCGGCAGATTCAGTCCGATTGTGGAATATCTTCATCTCACTGTTTTGCGTTTCTTCAAATTCCCAATTTTATAACGACCACATTTTGCAATTACATATTGCTTCCTATATAAATGGCTTTTGGTCTTCTCCTGCACTAAAATGGTTCTGGAAGGGCATTTCAGCAAAAACATTTAAATATGACTGAGTTCAAACTTTTGGGAAAACTTTTGTTCCTTGCAAAGAAATGTATATTATTTAAATGAATTGAGTCTGAGCCCCCTCCAGTTAGTATGTGGTACAATGAAATGTTGCGGATTCTTCTCCCAGAAAGGCTGTCTGCAGTTTTGTGTGGCATTGAAAGGAAATCCATTTAATTATGGAATCCCTTCCTAAATCATATACCACAGGCAAATGGAAATCTTGAGTGACTTACTAGCTATCAATTATTATTTTTTTGTAAAAAGAATGTCAAGAATGAAAATTCTTGAAATGAAAACTACCTAAATTAATTTTTTTCTTCAGTCGTGTTTAAGTATTAGTTTGTTCTTTTGTCTTGCATGGGACTTGCTTTTCAAGCACTGACTGGGCATGTAATTAGCTTGTGTTTTTTATATATATATATAAATATATAAATATGAGTGGCCTACCTCTCCATTTGCAAAACAGTAGAGCACAGCAACCAGGAATCCCTGAAAGGATACACATCACAACTTATGTTTAATGTGGATTCAGAACAACATGGCTCCTGTCTCTTGTATGTAGGTAACTTTACGGGTGTAACCTGAAACGAGCTGAGGGTGAGGTTGATGAAGTTCCTGGCGTAGCGGCTGCTGCCCTCCACACATTCATCTATCAGCACAGTGAATACTACCTCATGGATTCCCAGCAGGGGGATCAGCACCAGTGTTGCTCTGGCCAAACTGAGGACATGAACAGAAAAAGCATAGAGTGGTGTATTATTGTAAAATTAATCTGGCACGTGATCCAAAGAGCAAAGGACACAATAGAGGAGAGAGGAGAGTTTGTAAATGTATGCATGAGCCTCCCTGCTGTGGTGACATTTATGGTGGAGTGAAGAAGCCAGAGTTTATGGGGGTGATTTAATTTGTGTTGAACATGGGAGTGATTAACATTTAAATGTTAAACCAGGAACTTGATATGCTGTTTAAAGACGTCATTTAGTAAATAGATGTCAAGGTCAAACATGTTTCCTGACGTCTGGATTTGGAAGCAATTACATCAGTGAGTCATTGCAGGAGAGATACCTGTATCTGTAGTCGGTAAATTTCACCTGATCTGCTTTCAGCTTGGACAGCAGCAGCATCAGAATCTTGATGAATATGAAGAAAATGACCTGCAACACACATCCAATGACAATTTTAAGGCACAGTATGTAGTGTCTGTTGCTAAGGGTCTCTGAATCTAAACAAAACAAAAGACATAAGTGGCACGGGATCATGGGACTTGTCTTTATTGTTACACCACCACTGCTGCGGCAAATCTATCTACATGACTCAGGCACAGATGTTTATGGATGAGGTATATTTTAAAGTTTTATCCACGTTATGCTTAATCATGTTTGCTGACTTCTCTGACTGTCTCCTGGAAGTTTTGTGACAGGCGTCCAGATAAATAAAGGTACAGATGTCTCTGGGTTTGAACGTTACTCGAAAACATGTGGGATAATATACATAATAAGTTCACAACTCAACACGACAATTAAGTATAAAACCAACTAGTCAGTTTAAGGCAGAAATCTTACATATTACATTCTTAAATTAAATGCATCCAATAGAACTGTGGCGGACAAGATGACATTTACATGAAAATGTTAATCTGAGATTGTTTCTGTTACCGAGAAATCAGTAATCAGTCATGCCTCTGACTACTAGACATTACAACAGCTTCAATATCACATGCCCTCACATGAGAGGAAGAGTTAAACGCAGCATGAAATTGACTTGAGAGCTGGCACCAGAGGAACAAGGCTCGTAGGAGCAACCAGAGGCATCTGGAACTAAACGTGATCTTCAGCTTGGATAACGGCTCGTTGAAAGGCTTTCAAGGATTGGTTCAGAAACATCACTCACCAGCACTGATAAGGTAATCGGGCCCCTTATTATCCACCAGAACCATCTGTTCACAATCGACCAGCATCTTAGAAAGCATCAAGAAGATTAAAAAGTCATGCAATGGAGAACATTTCAGTTGATTTATTGTATTGATTGTGATGTATGGGACGAAACACTCACTCTGTGTTTTCATATAAAATCTTGACCACTGTCCACGGTGTCACAAACAAGACAGGTGTTCCTGAAAAGTAACAAAGTGTAAGATTCAGCATGTTACCATCAACAGATCACTCTTCTGAATTATTACAAATTGATCATACTTACGTATATGAAGGGTTAGGGTATTGTATTATTGTATTATTGTATTTTAAAGGAAAAGTTCACCCTAAAATGAAAAGTCAGCCGTTACTCAGTGTTTCTCACCCCCGGGCTGATGACAAGCTCCTGAAATGTTTTGAGTACTACAAGTACGACTGTTTTCATGTTTGGGTATACCTTTCCTTTAACCTCATAACAAGATGACTATTCTAAAAGCCATCATGTGTAGATTTTATGTGTGAGTAAAGCATCTTTGAAAATCCTGTGACAGGTTTTTGTTTCTGGAAAAATGGGACTTGATTGAAAATTGGTTCAGTCTCTGTGTAGCTTTTAGCCATTTGGTCACACGGTTCCTGGTTTAGATTGATGGTGAGGATGGCTCAAAATGTGATGCATTGTTTGTTTTTTTTAAATGACACCTAGGGTGCACCAAATATGGCAAGTTGCACCATTCATAGATTTTGATAATTTCAAGAACTTTCATTCATAAATACATGGAGCACAATGTGTGGACTACAAAAGATATTCACTGCTGGTCTGTAAAAGATTGCCATTATTCTATATTTTGCTTATTCTCAACAAATCACATGAAAAGACCAAAACCTACAAAATGTAGAAGATAGAAGAAGAACAACATTAAGACCAAGTGAATGACAGTTTACCCCATCCTAGCAGCATGTATTTCTTCAGCAGACGTCTCTTGGTCAGCACAGCTGTGAAGAGCAGCGTGTGGAGGAAGATGGCCTCCACCAACAGCCAGAAGTAGTTACAGGCCACAAAGTACTCCATGCACACTTTGGAGAATTTGCACATCAGTGCTATCTGTTGACAGTTATTATTGAGTGGAGATATCAGTTAGTTCGTTTCAAAGTACTTGTGAACATAAAGCAACATTTTTTTTTTCGTACCACAGAGCTCGAGTAGGAGTTCCAACCAGGGTCGTCCTTTGGTAGGTTAGAATACATGACGTATAAAATGACTTCTTTAGAAATGACAGCCATGGCTCTCAGGATGAACGACACAAACAGATTCATGTGGATGTAGTTCCTGGTACAGTGGAGCTTCCTGGTAAACAGATACAGGAGAAATTTGAGGAAGGCATTGATTCCTGTTCAACTGTAAAAACATTACTTAGGGTATGTGTCATGACATAAGAGGGAGTGAAAAATGATCATGCTACATGCATCTACATGGTAATGCTTCCTGGTTTTGATAATGTCATTTATTATGACTGATCGTCCTCATACTCTTGTAAATATCTCTCCAATGCCACCGCTTCCTAGTAGACCAGCTGCAGCACTGTGGATCCATGCACATCATCAGTGTAGATAGAGGTTGTAAGTCTGCTTTAAGAATGACTAATGGAAGCTGCATGATGTCAAGTGAGGTCAAATTAAAGGACTAGTAGCTGTTTCATTGTCAGTGTTGCTTCAGTGATGCATGCTTCAGTACTGCTTTCAAGACTGTTCATGTCCAGTCTGTGTAAGACAGTCTTTAAAACGTGCGGGTTAAAGAGCATCACCATGAACGTGCTTCAGGTGAGTGGGCAGAAAAGCCATTGTTTGTTTTTCTTGTCAACTCAGAAAATATTGTAGTGAGAGAAATAAGATCCACCGTGTATAAACCAAAATCAACCTTTGTTTGCCCTTTCCTTACACAAAGTGTACACTTTTGTCTGCATGATCATCAGAAACTTGTCTACCCCCGGCCACTGACCTCAGCAAGCCCATCAGGACAGTGGCCAGTGTGAGAGAGGACAAGGACAGGGAATAGCCAATGACAGAGATGAGCCTGAGAGCAGTCTGGCGATGCATTTCATCCTCCTGGACACACACACACACATACACACTTAAAAAGACAATTAATGGAGAGAACACATACCTCTTCAGATGTTAATAATAATGACAGACATTCTGGGACCGTTGTTAAAAAAACAATCCATGATGGTTTATGTAGAAAGGCTAACGGCTACACGAGAAACCACAGGTCAGCAAATACACACCACGGTTTTAGTTCCAACACTTCAGGTGAGCAGAAACTGTGTGTATGTGTGTGTGTGTGTTTCCCCCTAACCTTGTCTTTGAAGTAATGGTCCTCCTTACATTCAGAGTCATCCCTCCACGGATCAGAGGTATTCTCAATCTGACGCCATTTCCCATTCTCTAAACATTCTCGGTGAGCCCTCCTGGAGTCGTCTGCAGGTAAAAGACAGACACATTGATATGCATGGTTTTCGTCTAACTGGTATATCAGCTGGTCATTATTATTAGCCGAATATTGGCCTATCACAACTATGCTATATCGGTATCAGTATTATGTTGTCTGCTATGTGCCAATATGAAACCTTTCTTTTTTAAAGAGTTTTCTAATGCAGAAAAATATACTTGGAGTAGTTTAAAGTGATTACATTTCCAGTGAAGTTTACTGTTTCAGTGCACTAATGTCATTTTAGACAATAAAGTTTATTGTTAAACTGTTAACTTTCCTGCTCCATTACATGTCTTTGTTGTGAGCATTATATAACCACACTTGATCATTGCTAAAATTGTGTGTGTATCAGCCAATATATATCTTAGATTTTTGATACCCAAGAACATGCTAGTATTAGACAACTGGCAATTAAGAATTAAAAGGCTGATATGAATTCTACAAATAAAAATGTTGACTTGATGATGGCGCTAGATGTAAAAATTGATCACCAAAAAGAAAATCTGCCATCCTCGGGTGAAAGTTAATGTCTGTAAGAATAATTCATGGCAATGCATCCAACAGTTATGAAGAGCAGAAGACTAGATGAAAGTCAGGAGATCACCATAGTCATTAGGAATCATCATCCTGCCACCACAAATGGCTTTCCAAGATTTCACAGAAATCAATGCAATAATTGAGATATTTCAGTCAGGAACAAAGCAGAGGACCAACCAACCACCTGACACTGTCATCCCTAGAGCCAAGCATGACTTAAAACTAATCAGAGATTGCTGATTACATTGAGCTCGTCTCTATAGTTGCAGCTGACAGTCTTGTGATTCACTCAGTGATCAGTTCATTTGAAACTAATTAAATGACGGAGTAAGTCTGAATAGTACCAGAGTCTAACCGTGTAATATAGTTAAAGCCACAATGACGCACATTTTGAATGTAGATGCTGATACTCTAGTTGATTTTTAAGTGGTCAAACATAACATTACCCTCGCCGATCCATGGTAAGTAAGAGGGACAGGGGACCGACACATTCCCAGGAGATGAATGTGGCCAACACACAAACATGTCAAATGTTCCTTTACAGTAGATTCCTGTAAAACAAGAATTATTAGGATTCCACAAAAGCAATAACAATCAAGATTATTAACACTGGAACACTTGACAGATGGCTCACCAATTTCTGAGAGTGTGCTGAGGGTCCTGTTGCAGTTCTCCAAGTATTCGGTCCGTTTAGCTATCAGACTTTCAAGCACCGAGGCTGTTACCTGCATGTTCATTTAAAAAATGACAAACGTTGTTTGAATAATCTGAAACGTTACACTGAAGAAAATGCTGACATTGAAGTGTCCATGAATTATTATATTTAACCTTAGTCCCTCAAGATTAATATATAGCCCTTTGGAATTGCATCCTGACCCCCACACTGTTGCACAATCTTCTACATAAAGAATAAAAATCGCTGCCTTAAGGTTAAAGAAATAATGTTTTGGCCACAATGTTTGGAATGTTTGAATGTTTGGCCCAGATCTGTTCTACACCAGAACGATCATCAGCCCCACATACTGAGTGGAATGATGCATGGCCATTTGTTAGCCGAGAGCAAACTGAATAAAAATGTGTGTCTGCGTGCGTATGTGTGAGTGTGTGTTTGTGTGTGTATGTAATTGTGTATCTCTCTGTACATGTCTGTGGGGGTGGGAGGGTTGGGTTCTTTTAATTTTCTTCTCTTGATTTTATTTGCTGGTTCTCTTTTCTGCTGTTGTTTTTAATTTCTGTAAGGCACTTTGAGTTACTCCTCTGTATGAAAAGCGCCATACAAATAAAGATTGATTGATTGATTGATTGATTGATTGATTGATTGATTGATTGATTGATTGATTGATTGATTGATTGATTGATTGATTGAATAAACCAGAACTGGAAGTCTGGGCCACACTTAATCTCTGTTCTGGTGGGCTTATGAAGGAAAAACCCCCTTAGGTAACTGACTGAACTTTATTCATTCAGGTTTATAAACAAAACTTATTCCATAAATATTTCTCTTACCCTCATGGTCAAAAACATTGACCTGAAGTTCCATTCTAAGGCAATTCTCTAAATAGGTGTCTAACAGATGATAAATGAGTAGGGCTGTCAAAAGATTTTTTTAATAGCGATTAATCGCAACTGAACTGAACTGCCAACCCTGCTTCTTCTGATTCCCTTTCTTATTCTTCTGCCACCGTCTGGATCAAGACTACAGGTGCCACCGGCGGCCGTAAATCACACAATGCGCGTTTTTTTAAATTTTTTATACCGAGTGTTAATCGCACGTTTAAAAAAATAACGGCGTTAAGAGGATGTTTTGCGTTAACGGGCGATTAACGCGTTAACTTTGACAGCCCTATAAATAAGGCATCTTCTCAACCCATTTTTTGCGTTTACATAACACTGATTTCCCTTCGCTAAAAGCACTAAAAGCAATTTAGTGGTAAATTCAAAGAAAATGATCCCTTGTTTTATTTCATATTACACTTCGTAATATGATAACTTATTTGCAGTATGTGAAAAATGTCAAATAGAACAGCTTTAATATTTTCCGTTTAATATATGACTACATTTACAAAGTGCTGTTCTAGTCTTACAACCAATCTAAGCACTTGACAACACAAGTCACGTTCACCTATTAACACACACAGTCATACACTGGTGGCAGAGGCTACCAGCCGCTGAGTCATAACCATCCATACACACTCACACACTGATGGATGGGAGTAATTTGGGGTTGAGTGTTTTGCCCAAGGGCACTTCAACATGTAGAGCCGAGGATGGAACCATTGCTCTACCTCCTGAGCCACAGTAGCCCTTCACTGAATTAGTAGTAATTTCAATTTGTTCATTAGCTGTTTAAATGTGATACTCACTGAGTAAACTCAAATGAACTTTAGAAATTAGGTTTAATCAGTGACGGGTTTGTTATATTGTCTAGAATTGCTAATTTGGCTATTCCATTATTTGTAATTCATGGCAGAAGTGCTTTGGAGAGAAGAGCATGGGGGTTCGATCATCATCATCACGTGTTCAATGGTTTTGATACAAGTGAGTCATCTGAGACACATGTACCAAAAGACACTAAAAAAGGAAAGGGAACTCCAACCAGAGTGTGGTGGGCCGTAAGTAACCTTTGTTTCTAAATAACTTAATTTGAAGTACAAGTGTTTTTGCAGAAATGCTACATATTATATCTCTAATGATTCTTAATACAATTTATGACTTAAGAATGGCAATCGTATCTATATGAAATTGATGACATATAATGAGTAGATTTATATTAACAAGTACATTTCCAGTGTGTTTGCTCACCACCTCACTTCACTGTATTTGCAGCCTCTGGTTGACCGACTGAGCAGTGATGCTGCAGTATTTGTATTTACCCACATGGTGGGGGTATTTAATAAGAACCAGCTTCACTTACAGAGGGGGCATTTTCACCTGAGTGTTAATTGTAATTGTTTGAGGCAATTATCACTGTTGTTCTCTGTATCAGTGCCATGACTGCAGGGATGCAAACACACCTCTCTGTTTATTCCTGATGTTTAAATGTAATGAACAGTGCGTGGGTGTGTCCCTGACTGAAGGTTATTGTATTTGACAGCTATGATATTAATTAATCCTCAGTTGGTAAATACGATACTCCCATAATTTGTTGCTATTAGTGAGGCAGATTTCCTTCATTTGAGAAGCAAGCAGCTGACCACAGCTTCCATCTCTGTCATTCGTAATTCAGTGTCGGGGACGAGGACAGTAGCTTTCCTATCTTGGCTGAACAGTCCCAATCTTCACACCCTGCTGAGAAAGCTGCTGAACTCTGCGACCTTTTTGCGCCCGTTTGGCTGCTTCGTGGCTCACCAGCCACCTGTGCCACAAAGATTTCTCATGTGAGCTGGCTGACAGAGGACGTTTAAATCCACTGAGGCTCATCTTGTCAGGACTCCGTCCAGATCACTATCACCACTGAAGAAAAGACAAGAGTTGCTGTCAGCCCGTCTTCTCTGTCATCTCCCCTGAGACTGAACCTGTTTCAAATCCCGCCACAGACTCAACTCCCTCCCTTATCCATTGTATTATAATGCTGAAGATGAAAGTGAATTTGCACAAGACTTCTAAGTGCTCTGTGATCATATTTGTCTTACATTCAAAGTGCCTCTCTAGTCCCCGGAGAAGAACATCCCTCTCATTTCAAATTCAAAACAGATACCAAGTTGATTTTTCGAGCATTTCACTAAACTAAAATTTCCAGGCAATGGTTTCAGAAGCAGATACGGCAGAACATGCATATGAGCAGTGGGACCTCCTGTAGCCCAAACTCCATATGAAAAAAGACAAATAAAATGTCAATTACTTGTCTGTGTTTCATGAGAAATACAGTGTGTTGGATTGCCTCCTTCAGTAAATCTGATGGAGAATTCTTTTGTAGAGCCGAGTTCTGTTGAAAAAAATCTTAGATTTTACTCAAATGCTGAAGATTTAGGGTCCTCAGACAGCCGAATGTTTGACTGACTCATTGTAAAGTTCAAAGCTAAGTAATGCTTTGAACTTGATTGTTGAAGTAAATTGAAAGCCGTGTGCATGCATATGTAAATCAAAAACAAATTTACCGGGCGGCTGAAGATGACAAAGACGAGGAAGAGCGAGAAGGTGTGTCCTGCTGATGTCGGGATGCTCTTGTGCCAGGTTGGCAGCAGGGTTGGCATGGTGCTGTGTGTTTACATTGAAGGCAGCTGGTTTCTGGTTTCTCAGCCGGTCTCCCTCCTCATACCTCACCCCTGCACTCACAAGGCCCCTAACTCATCCTCGTTTTATCTCCCTACATCCACTCAGCACGGCTCTCCTCACCTTGCCACGGTAGACACAGCTGATTTGAGCTTGATCTCCTCGCAGGAACGGTTGATTCAGAATTTGTTAGAGGATGATTTGCAGGAACAGCAAGTGTTCTCCAGTTTGTGATCTCTGTCGTCGCTATTATCCCACAGTTTCCTTCAAATCCTCTTGATTTGTGCCGACAATTTTCCAAGAATCAGCTACTATGATGCTCTTTCAATTAACTGGTTGTTGACTCGGCAAAACAAAATTACTACCTAATTTGGAGGATTATCCTAGATGTGGAAGTCCTTGGCTGCAGTTCTGGTCCTCCGGTCCATGAGAACCTCTCAGGCTGTGAAGGAGTTGGATCTGTCTGTACTCCCTATAGACACAGTGCAACTGGGAGCGCCTGTGGATCCTCACTGACGGATCGCCTCTCCCACCCCGTCCTCCCCTAACCAATCAAGATAAGGCCCTGGGAGAGCCGGCTACATAACTGGACTAACTACGTTGTCCAAGAAAAGTGATCACACAGGAGCTAATGGGCACACTGGACAGGTCTAATAAAGCCATGATGACATATGCACACTTAGATACAAAGAGAAATATTAAAAATCATAACAAATGTGTACATACACCAGCAAATACCTCCTTTACTGTAGACAGAGGGGGAGGCACTGAAGCCTCCCATCTGTTTAGCTATCTCACACAGTAACTGAGCATCACCAGGACTTCTGACACTAATGGGGATCTAGTGTAAACTAAGAGCAATGAAGCCAAACACAGGCAAGTAAATGGGACAGCAGAGAGCCAGAAGTGAGCTGCACGAGCCTCTTGCCATGCATTTATGAAGCATTTATGCATTTTATTTTATGAAGACGATAATAACATCATTTATACATTTTCTTTTAATAGTTAAAGCAGCTACAAGGAACATTTGTTTTGTTTTGATTCTGGTGGCCCTGTGGACAAAGGCAGCAATCCTGTGGTCATGATCTAGATTTGGCTAGCTCCTGAGTTTACAACAGTTTACAACACATTTTTAGTGCCATATTTCTTTTTGAACCTCGGTTGTTTGCAGGATGCATAACGATGTGGTCACAAATCTATTTGTGGCTATGTAAGATTAATAACTGTAATATGATGAAAGTAAACTTTGTTTCAGTGCTGTACCACCAGCATACAGAGCAACTTCTGACTGTCCTGTTTGCTTACACAGATCATTTAGTTTTGGTTAGTGGAATATGTTCAAAACGACTAACAACATCTGATATATCATTACCTTATAGAGCTGCTAATGTGTTAGCAGATATTTCCCTTGGTCTACACATCAAGCAGACACACGGCATCACTAGAAAAAATTCCTAGATGTGTTTTTGACCCTTGATGCTACGTCCAATATTAGCAATCAATGAATCCAACAGTGAAACTACATTGATGAGAATGAAGTTTTTTTAATTGTAAAACTGGGAACTCTAGCAATTGAGGGATTGCTAGGCAGAGAACCAAAACATGAACTAAAAGAGGCTAAAAACCTCCATACTGCTGAAAGTTGAGTTATCATTATTAGTATGATCATCATTACAAGCAACATACTATATATTCATGTTAATACAAAATGTTGATGAACAGAGTTTTAAGCCACAGGGTCTTATTCAGCAGAGTTGTGTATAAGGAAGAGCTTATAAATAAAGATAAATAATAATAAACAAGAAAATAATAATAATAAATAAATAAATAAAGAAGAAAACCTCAGTGATGCTTCATGTGGAATTGTAATTGTGTTTTTATTACATAATGACAAAGCTTTCAAATATCCTTGTGGTATGGATGTGACAGAATTCATTGCGGAAAACATATATCGAATATTATTGTGTTCCAACCATATGCGACTGTGATGGACGGAAGAAATGGTCCAATTTAATTTTTTTCTGCTCCATAAGCATGACAATATACAGCCATGACAGGGCCATTCGTCCACACTGTGTCTTAACTAACAAAAAGGAAAGATGAGGTTGAGAGTCAAGGGAACATACATATATCAAAAGATTTCATTGTAGCCCAATTTGAACAGATCCAACTGGCAGTGAAGCAGTTAGAAGCAGACATGGCCTCGGGGTGATAGAATTGGTTGGGCCCTCATTTAAAATTGGACCCAGCAGGAAGGAAAGAGGCTGAAGAGGCTGTCGAGAAGGTAATGTGAGAGTTCAAGTGTGCCCATTTAAAACCCACTTAATGGTTATGATGGCTGAAACCTCTCCAGAGGTCCGTTGTCTCTTAGAAAAGGTTGTATTCATCGGAGCTTCATTAGATGTAAACCCTGAAGCCTTCAGCTCAGTCATCACAAATCCAGTTAACAAAGTTAACAAAAAAACAATCTCAGAACTTTCTCTTGGCATGATGTGGGGCCTGTAGAGGCCCTAGATAGATAGATAGATAGATAGATAGATAGATAGATAGATAGATAGATAGATAGATAGATAGATAGATAGATAGATAGATAACTTTATTAATCCCAGAGGGGAAATTAGTATGGTATTGATAAATAATAAATATGGGTAAAAAAATTGTCCAGTTAGTGAAAAAAAAGAGAAATGGGTTATGTGTATAGTTTTTATTGCACAGTGCACAGTGAGGTGTACTGGGAGCAGGGCTTATTTCTATAATCCTATCTGCATATAAGTGCTGATAAATTGGAACAAACTAAGAAATAGGATGTAACTCAGTAGACAGCATACCTCCGCCAAGTCCAAGCAGCCCCCTGAAATCAATCACGTCTAATACAATATTTAATTGGTTAGTCCCGAATCACTCTTAATTTGAAACCACCCCTAACTGATTAACCATATTCCTGATTTTTTTCATCAAGAGCTATGTATTTTAGCTCCGCCAAGCAGGTTACATTCGCACCTGTGCACGTTTGCTGGCCGGTGGTCAACAGGATTACACAAAGACTACTGAATGGATTTCCATGAAACCTTTGTTGTGGATCCAGATAAAGGGAAGGATCAATGTACTTCTTCTCACTTTCTTTAACATTGAGAGAATAAAGCGTTTCGAGCATTTTCTTTAATTTCTCAGGTAATATGGCATGGATCTTGATGGAAAAAAATCAGGTGTATTCGGTGGCTGGTATATATGAGTTAGCACAATTTGATGTAGATCCAAATAATCATCTGGATTTAGATTTAGACCTGTTTTATTTAAGATAAGATCAGGCTTGATTGAATGTGGAGAAAAAAACAAAATCTTTTTTAAATCAGTCGATGAGCTTTTTTCCATCCTCCATCCAAGCTTCATGGAAATCTGATAAGTAAATGTTGTGTAGTCCTGCTGACAAACCAACAAAACCAACAGTAACCCTTGTGGGAGTAAGAAGCTTATTTGTCATGAGACTGTAGCTGTTCTGAGATTGTATACTGGCCAATGAGTTCTGCCTCTTTTTCTCATTGATCTTCTCTCTTGATTAAGGTCACATATTATACTGTTTTTCATCAATTTCACACAGCTGTCAGTGGTCCTACAACACTGTATTTGAAATGCATTGCCCCAAACCCATCCGTGGTCCTGAATTTCAGCTGTCTAAAAGTCAGTTGACCCAGAATCGGACCCAGAAGGAGAAGCTCCTGAAGAAATACAGACTCTGCGGCTGCAGCAGGACGTTTCAGAATGGTTAGTGTGTCTGAATGTTTTACTTAGTTTGGTCGTATGTGTTGTTACATTTACTACCATGTAGCTAATGGCTAACAGCTAGCGAAAGCTGTGTTTGTCTCCAACACAGTCTCCAAACTCTTGGACACTGTTCGCATCATCTCCGTCTCCAGTCTGCACGTTTCCAGACTTTTTACTGTGACATCCAAGCTCCATCGTAATATTATTAACATTAAACTTGCTTCAAACGGGACGTCGAGGACGCCAATGCTAGGATGGCAGACGGCGGTGGGCACCGGAGAAGCCTGAGACGATGGGCGCCATGATACCGAGGACGTCAACGCCAGGACGGCGGACGCCGGGAACGGGGGGCGCCGGGAACGCCAGGGCGGCCGCCAGGACACCGAGGATGTCAATGCCAGGTCAGCGGACGCCGAGAACGGTTAGCGCCGGGAACACCAGGGGGAAGTGGGCGCCGTGACACCAGGCACACCGTATTTTATGGACAATTACGGACTGTTCAGGTATCACCACAACAGTGGTTTTCCTTTCTATTTTTAGTATTGTTTTAGGTGGTACCATCTCTTTTTATTGTAATAACTCCTTTTAAATGAATGTTATTCTCTTGATGGTCTTTTAACTCTGCTCCCCCCGATTTAGAAGAACCTATGTGTTTTTAGGAGTCCTAGGCTCCATATTAATCCTAGGTGGCATTGTCGGTTTTTAATTTAGATAATTTTATTGATTTTAAACAGGCCCTGAATTAGAGTTTGGGCACCGGCCACATGCTACACATGAACTATATATCAGTAAGAAAGTAATAACCTTGTATCGTTTTCTGTTATTTTATGCTGTTTTCTGTTAAGCAGGACAGTTCTGTTAAATAAATATTTATTTTATTCTGTCAAGTTAAGCAGGACAGATTTCTGTTAAAACTATTTTTTATTTTGCACTAAAAAATAAATTGTTGAATAATTTTTTTTCTATGTATTCGTATTGCTAAAAAACATGCATCCATTCACCCATCCATCCATTGTCCACCGCTTATCCAAAATCGGATTGCGGGGGAAGCAGCTTCAGTAGCGAGCCCCAGACTTCCCTTTCCCCGGCAACATCGGCTAACTCTGACTGGGGAATCCCCAGGCGCTCCTAGGCGAGGGAAGAGATATAATCCCTCCACCTGGTCCTGGGTCTACCCCTAGGTCTCCTCCCAGTTGGACGTGCCAGGAACACCTCCCTAGGAAGGCGCCCTGGTGGCATCCTCATAAGATGCCCGAACCACCTCAACTGGCTCCTTTCCACGCAAAGGAGCAGCGACACTACTCCGAGTCCCTCCCGGATGGCTGAGCTTCTCACCCTATCTCTAAGGAAGACCCCAGCCACCCTGCGAAGAAAACCCATTTCGGCCGCTTGTACCCGCGATCGCATTCTTTCGGTCATGACCCATCACTCATGACCATAGGTGAGGGTAGGGACGAAGATTGACCGGTAGATCAAGAGCTTTGCCTTCCGGCTCAGGTCCCTTTTCGTCACAACCGTGCGGTGAAGCGCATGCAACACTGCACCCGCTGCTCCGACTCTCCTGTCAATCTCACGCCCCATCATCCCCTCACTCATGAACAAAACCCTGAGGTACTTGAACTCCTTCACTTGGGGCAAGGACACATTCCCCACCTGGAGTAGGCAATCCACCAGTTTCCTACTGAGAACCATGGCCTCAGATTTAGAGGTGCTGATCCTCATCCCTGCCGCTTCACACTCAGCTGCGAACTGATCCAGTGAGTGTTGTAGATCTACAGCTGATGATGCCATCGAGACCACATCATCTGCAAAAAGCAGCGATGCGATCTTAAGGTCACCGAACTGTAACCCCTCCATACCACGACTGCGTCTCGAAATCCTGTCCATGTATATCACAAACAGGATTGAGGACAAGGCACAGCCCTGGCGGAGGTCAACACCCACTTGGAACAAGTCCGACGTACTTCCGTGTATATGTACGCAGCTCTCGCTTTGAGAATATAGGGATTGGATGGCCCTGAGAAGGGACCCACTTACCCCATACTCCCGCAGCACCTCCCACAGAACATCCCGGGGGACCCGGTCGTACGCCTTCTCCAGATCCACAAAACACATGTGGACTGGGAGATTGTACTCCCAGGCCCCCTCCAAGACCCCTGCCAGAGTAAAGAGCTGGTCCATTGTTCCACGACCAGGACGGAATCCGCATTGTTCCTCTTCAATCTGAGGTTCGACAATCGGCCGGACTCTCCTTTCCAGCACCTTGGAGTAGACTTTCCCAGGCAGGCTGAGTAGTGTGATACCTCTGTAATTGGCATACACCCTCTGGTCCCCCTTCTTAAAGAGAGAGACCACCACACCTGTTTGCCACTCCTTCGGCACTGACCCCGACCCCCATGCAATGTTGAAGAGGCGTGTCAACCAAGACAGTCCCTCAACACCCAGAGCCTTCAGCATTTCTGGTGGTATCTCATCGATCCCTGAGGCTTTGCCACTGTGGAGTTGTTTGACTACCACAGTGACTTCATCCAGGGAAATCTCCATTACAGAGGGTGGCTGAGTGGGATTCAGGAGGTCACCAAAGTACTCCTTCCACCGCCCTATGACCTCCTCAGTCGAAGTCAACAAGGTCCCATCCTTGCTGTACACAGCTTGGATGGTTCCCCGTTTCCCCCTCCCGAGGTGGCGGACAGTTTTCCAAAAGCGCTTTGGTGCCACCTGAAAGTCCTTCTCCATGGCCTCGCCGAACTCCTCCCACACCCGCTGCTTTGCCTCTGCCACAGCTGCGACTGCTGCCCTTCGGGCCCGTCAGTGCCCCAAAACTGCCTCAGGAGTCCCCCGGGACAACATGTCCCTGAAGGACTCCTTCCTCAGTCAGACAGCTTCCCTGACCACCGGTGTCCACCACGGAGTCCGAGGGTTGCCGCCCCTTGAGGCACCTAAGACCCTATGGCCACAGGACACAGCTGCAGCTTCAACAATGGAAACTTTGAACATCGTCCATTCAGGTTCGATATCCCCAGCCTCCACAGGGATGCTACAGAAGCTCCTTCGGAGGTGGGAGTTGTAGGCTTCTCGGACAGGGGCTTCCCACAGACGTTCCCAGCTTACCCGCACTACTCGTTCGGGCTTACCAGGTCTGTCCAGGGATTTCCCCTGCCACCGGATCCAACTCACCACCAGGCGGTGATCAGTTGACAGCTCTCCCCCTCTCTTCACCCGAGTGTCCAAAACACACGGTCGAAGATCAGATGATACGATCACAAAATCGATCATTGACCTTCGACCTAGGGTGCCCTAGTACCACATACACTTATGAGCATCCTTGTGTTCGAACATGGTGTTCACTATAGACGGACCGTGACTAGCACAGAAGTCTAATAATAAACACCACTCGGGTTCAGATTGGGGAGGCCGTTCCTCCCAATCACGGCCCTCCAGGTATCTCCGTCATTGCCGACGTGCGCGTTGAAGTCCCCCAGTAAGACCACGGAGTCCCCCACTGAGGCCCCTTGCAGGGCCCCAGCCAGGACCTCCAAGAAGGCTGCATACTCCGAACTGCTGTTCGGTGCATATGCACAGACAACAGTCAGAGTTTTCCCCACAGCCCTTAGGCGTAGGGAGGCGACCCTCTCGTCCACCGGGGTAAACTCCAACAAGGCGGCGCTCAGCCGGCCCAGCGCCTCGCACCTTTGGCAACTCTGGAGAAGAATAGTGTCCAGCCCCTATCCAGGAGTTTGGATCCAGAGCCAATGCTGTGCGTGGAGGCAAGCCCCACCAGATCCAACCGGTAGTGCTCAACCTCCCGCACCAGTTCCGGCTCCACGTCCCCAGAGTCAGCCTCTGCCGCCCAGGTCTGGGTTGCCGAGGCCCGTCACCACCACTGCCACCCATATGGCAGCGCACCCGACCCCAGCGGTTTCTCTGCGGATGGTGGGTCCACGGGATGGGGGAGGGAGAAGTGCCACGTTGCTCTTTCGGGCTTTGCCCGGCCGGGCCCCGTGGCAGACCCGGCCACCAGGCGCTTGCTCACGGGCCCTCCGTCCGGGCCTGGCTCCAGACGTGGGCCCCGGGCTTCCTCTGGGCAGGGTCTCTCGCCTCACACCTCTATTTCTCATGGGGTATTTTGAACCATACTTAATCTGGCCCCTCACCTGAGACCAATTTGCCTTGAGAGACCCTACCAGGAGCACATGGCTACTGACAACCTAGCTCCCAGGTTCATTGGGACACGCAAACCTCTCCACCACGATAAGGTGATGGTTCCCGGAGAGGTCAAAAACATGCATCAAATTAAATTCAGATTCGAGTCAAATAATTTAAAAATCATTTCACACACACACACACACAAAAGGCAAAAAATTTCACCAAGCTGGGAGGGGTGAACACAATCGGGTCGGCTGGCCTTGCCAACTAGGTGTCCCTTATTTATTTTTCAGGGAGTTGGCAACCCTAGGCAGAATATAGGCATTTATGTTGATTTACACAACCAACAACAGAGCAATTTGCGTGTCTAGCTCAGAGTGATGATATTGTGAAACACTGCAAGCTTACTGCTGGACACACCGAACTTCACCTCGGGGATGAACGCCCCCTCTCAGATATCTCCAATCACCGTGCAGAGGAGGCCGGCCTATGAAAATGACTCCTTTCGTTACGAAACGAAAGGAGCTGAATCTGAACAGTAAGAAAGAAAGGAAGTACACCAAGGTGACTAATTATAACGTAAATAAAGCTTTCTTTGGCAATTGTCATTGTGTAACAAAATAGTGTAACAATGAACAAAGAAACTCCCATAATCCAATGCATATTTTTGTTTCGAACGAGACAAACATTAAACACCATGCGTTTGATGCCACCAAAATCCATAATATTTTTTTTATGGTTCCTAAATAAAGTTTTAATCTGTCACTTATTTATGTAAGTGTTTCATTGTTTAGAGCCAGCTCAACAAAGCTGCAACAACAGCTTGTTATGCTGCCATCCATAGGACAAAACTCTATTGATGACGTTTTGACAGCTAGCCCCAAACATTGAAACAATTAACTAATAATATTTATAAACGTTATAATATGTCTATCTAGACATATCTCATTGGAGAAAGTCTTCTCCTTATTCTATTCCTTGCTGTTTAGCCTTAGTTTTGTCTGAAGACTTTTTACACATTATCCTCGTCACCTCACTGCCTCCAGCCCCTGCATTGATTTGGATCCATATTATCTGATTCACCATTAATGTGATGTGCTTTATATGAAGTGACATATGAAATGAGGACAATATTGGGGACAAATTATCACTTGTAATACATCCTGGAATCCAGTAAAGGTTTTACAAAGAAATATGAACACAAAAGTCAAAAGTCTAATGCTCCTCCAGCTACATGAAGAACACAAAAGGAAACTTGACTTTAGTCCTGAACTCTCGTTTTGTGTGTCGTCTGGTTCTCTGCATTTATCTCTTGTGACAATCATGTATAAAGATCTAATCCAGATATGAGGCCTAGAATTGAATATGGCTTGGTATGAAACTAATGAGGTGGGATTAGACTTCCTGCTTGAGCTCGTGGTTGTAATACAGCTCAAGTGTTTAACTTCCTTATGCACATTTGTACTGTTCAAGGGAAATCCAAGCATTGCCATCTGTGTCGGGAGTGTATGAGACTGCACAGTTTTAGCCTCATGTAACCAGATGTATCCTGCTGTGCACACTGGCAGAATGTTTTCAATGTGACAAACAGAAGTTATGATAGTCCTCAATAATAAGAAACTGCAGGCTTTTCCCACAGAGTAGAACAGAGTGGTAACTGTTAGGGGTGGGCGATTCTGCAAATTTTGGTATCGATGCGATACCAAGTAATTACAGGGCCAGTTTTGCCGATACCGATACCGATACTTGAGAATTCCTGATCATTGAGTGATCTTGTACTTTTGCCTTTAATTAGCTGATCATGATTATGATAATAATAAAACACAGGGCAAAGATTTTAGCCAAATAAGAAAATAATATTTAATATAATTAAATCTATAACCTATCTGCATGTAGCCTAAATAGGAATACTAATGTTCCTTCAACAGATACACAAAAGGGTTATTATATTCTGCCATATTCATACTTCAGAGTGAACCTGAGTGAGCGGAGTGAGAAAGGTGGAGAGGAGCACTGTGCATAAAGACTGAGAGAGATGCTGCGATCACACAAACTCTGTGAAGAAATACAAGTGATTTGCTGAACTTATAGAAGACAAACTACAACAAAAATATCGATCTCATTGCGCTAGTATCGATCCAATACCAATACTCACCTTGGTATCTATACTATCGATATTTGGATCATCTGCCCACCCCTAGTAACTGTGTCCCCTGAGCTGATATCATCCCTGCTGGTGGTTAATCAATTTTATTTATAGTGCTATAATCTGCCCCCAAAACAAAAACAAAAAACAAAAAAAATGTATATGCACTTGTATTTTCGTATTGTTAGCACTTAAATCATAGCACTTATGCACTTAAAGTATCTTTGATAAATAGCAGCTCCGATGCTCAGATCAGGGCTTACCAATTGTTCACCAGCAGCCCAAAGGTACTTCCTGTGTCATGATAAATATGTATACTTACCAACTCGGGGGGGAACGTGTGAACACACATCAGTGGTACACACGTTCCTCACATTCAGTAGATGTGGAGCAACACAATGATTCATTTGGTGTGATGTCTCTGTCCAGTTAAATGTTCCATAATTTCACTAGCTTTTTGGTCATTTCTTGAAACTGTTGATCCCTCTCGGTTTGGACAATGTTGAAAACATTTGGGATAATGTAAGTACACAACTTAACTAAAAAGCACAACTGACATAATCACCATATAATATATAATAACAAATGTATTTTTGAAAAGACTGTAAAAGTCAACCCCACCTACAAATGCTGTACAGCAGTGGCCCCCAACGACCGGGCCGTTTGGTACCGGGCCGCAGAGAAAGAAAAAATATGTTACTTTATTTCCGTTATATTAACGATCACACTCTGAAAGTTATTTTATTTTGAAAAACAGATTCTCTTTTAATAACACCCATCTGGCCCTCTTGACTCTTAACTGGAGCTGTGGGGGTGGCAATTGGACAACTGCTGGTCTAAAATAATGTCTTACATGAAACCAGTCCGTGGTGCAAAAAAGGTTGGGGGCTGCTGCTGTACAGTATGAATGAGGGATAGAATCACCGGGAGCCTTAATGCAAGTAGGGCTGCCCCTGGCCAAATTGGGGCCCAAAGCAGAATTTTATTTTGAGGCCCCCCCCCAATACAAAATGACTGTATCACGAAATGCCATTTAGGTTTACAACCTTTATTAGTAGGAACAAATCAAATAAACAGCCTCTTTCAACAATGGAACAAGCCGTTTACAGATGACATGGTGCTTGATGGCCCTGGTGACATACTGGGCGCTGGCTCCGTGTCACCCTTAGTAAGAAACTTCAGCATTGACCCTGTTATGACAAGAAATCCATCATACAAGCAGATTACTAAGATTTGTTTTGGTCTTAATGGTAAATTACACAATGAAATTAATGTAAATACTAGCCTCACAAAGATTAAAATGCAATTAATGCAAATACGACTACAATTAATAACAATATTCATTATGATTTGATTTGATGATGTTTCAATATTTCAATATTTTTATATACTTATTTTTAAATTTTGTACTTCTATATTCCCACACTGCTGTTGCTATATAAATATACATACATACATTTTACCTCCATAAAAATAGCCCAAAACTTCTATTGATAGCATAGATTGATAGGCTATAAACCTGAGCCAACATATGACCACCAACTGGTCAATTAACCACTCCTTTTTCAACAGAGGTGAATGTATATGCAACAAGACATTCAATAAATGATAATCAGGGCTGCTGGAAAATGATATCTCCAGTCCACATCTAAACAAAATTATTCTCTCTTCTGTCTCATGATTAGCAAGTGGGGGGTTTAAGCCACAAAGTTCTTCTTTTTTATTTCAACAACATACCCACCTTCAAGTGAAGCACGAGCCTCCTCTTGTTTTGAGCTTTTCTTTCTTTTGCTTGCTCCCGATTCATATTGCCGTCTGGAGGCCATCTCTCCACCTGCATCCAACTGCCTGTCGGCGCAATTGACCGCTTATTGGTCAGATGCTGCGTGCTGTCAATCATTGCGGCAACGCGTGCGGTGTCAGATTACTCGTGTCTTTTTCTCTCTCTCCTGCCTCGGGCTGACTTGGTGCTCTACGCGTGTGCCCACTGCAGCGATGCGCATCCTTTGCGCATTTGCAGAGAATGCCCTTGAGCAAAATGGGGCCCCCCATGCATCGTGGGGCCCTATGCACAGCGTGTGTTCTGTGTGTGGGGAGGGGCGGCGCTGAATGCAAGCATGTGTGGAAGTGTGCTAATGATATATATGAAAGAAAATTCCACTTTCAGATATCTTCACCTGGTTAATATATCATTACTTTATGTTATTCACTGCATTTCAGGGGTCACTGGCAGATCAAGTGTTACCTCACCTGCCTTGATTAACCACTCTTTCTTAGAAAGTGTTTTGACACTTTCTCTTAGAAAGTGTTTTGCCACTTTCTAAGAACAGAGACTTGGAAAGAATAATCGTTTTCAGTTATAGATGGACATGCGTGTGTGTAAATAAGCTAGTTTCTCAACACGTTAGAAATAAATGGCACCAGTCCTCTGCTGCGTTGGACTCTACTGGGGTTTACTGTTGGTGGACTGACAGCGCAAGTTATTTTGGAGGGTTTTTAATGATGGTATTGAATTTTAGTTTTGGATTCTACCTTTAAAAGTCAGGTTATAGTGGCCTTTAAACAGCAGGTGAAAATGTTTATAAAGTTGGAATAACAATTACGTAATGTCTCCTGTTTTCCCACCCATCACATTGACCTTCTGTTATGAATAAGTTACATAAAGTTCACCTCAGCCCACACAAATAGTCATAAATCCAGTGAATCTTAAGAGAAAGTTGAGCGAGGTCAGCCACATTAACATGCCTGTGCGTATGTCTTCGCTGAGCCCCACCTCAGTGCAGGTCCGTCCTCGGCCAATGTGGGGGGTGCTGCTCTTACACGTACTAGGTAAACACAGCACTGCAGATGTTTACGATCTCCTGCAAATGGGGTAGAAAGTGTTTAGCGGACAGGACAGGTGCTATGTGGAAGGTTAAACAGGTTGCAGTGGCGGTGCGTAAACAGTTTGGGCCTCTGATGCCTGCAGGCCTTTCCTGCTGTGTTTGGGAGATGGAGCTTCAGCCATTTTTCAGTTGAAGAGTACAAACATTTCCTGGTAAAGAGGCGGCCTGCTGTGAAGATGCTGTAATGGTATAAGCTGGCTGACAAGAAAACACTTTGTAATATGTAGAAATATAGGGCAGTTAAACAAGCGTTCTTGAGTAATAGCTGGATTGATTCACTAATATTGCAATTACATTATAAACGTAACTAAAATCAGTGTAAGATCAGATTAGTGGAGCGATCTCTCACCCAGGTATTCTTTGACATCTGCACTCATATTGTGCAAACTGTTTAGTGTACATTTGTTTGTATATGAATAAATGCATACAGCATATACAGAACACGTGCATGTATCCTCTGTGTGTTTACATTCTTGGTGAGGCAGAGTGATGGCAGGGGAGAGGGGGGCCAACAGCAGCTCTCAGCCGGAAAAACAAACAGGCCGAGGGCCACAGAGAGAGCCCAGAGCCCAGGGACGATCAGGAACATCCTGTCAACGGGTCAGCCTCGGTCAACAGCAGACACAGCTCGAGGCAGAGCATCGCTTCGTCGCCAAATAACAGCATCAGAACCACATCAAGGTGGTAGACGCCCCGAGGGCCAAGGTTGAACAGGAAATGGCTGTTTTCTGATTCCAAGAAATCAGAACAGCAGTGTTGAGAAGAAAGACATCAAAGTCACATGATCTACCCATGTTACATCTACACGGTTTCCTTTAAATCTCCAGTTTTCAGAAATAATTTGGTCAGTAACAAATACAAGCTGCAAAAATGTACTCTTAATTGTCTGAACTGGTAAAAAAAAAAGAAGCACATTGTTTTTAATAGATCGTTAGCTAGGTTTTTTAAATAATCACAGTTGTCTTGGCGGCACAAAGCCCAGGTTGCAACATTTAGGGAGGTGAGCCCTGGCATTAAAAACACTAAATCCAAAAGAAAAGCTGCTAGCTGGCTTAGGTTTTCATCATTAGGTTCGGTTAGGATAGGTTAGGTTAGGTTAAGTTAGGTTAGGGTAACTTGCCATTTTCAGCACGTGAATTGCTCGATCAGAGGTCGTTGTGTCCCGTACAGACAGGGAATTTTGAAAACGCCTACATGCAGATACTGTAGCAGAAGGGAGGAGAATGCTGTCTGAAATAGCCACCTAAAGGCAGGCTTTATACCAAAGGTCCACATCAGAGTCTCGCTATACTGAAGGTAAACATAACTTTTTTTTGGTACAAAACTCCACAGGCATCCACCAAGATGGAAACTTTGAATGTGAATTCACATTGTCAACTGATGGCACATTGGTTATATGTAATTGACAGTTCAGTCAGGAACAAGCTCGTCACAGGTTTAACCACTGATTGCAACAATGGAATACACTTATGATTGGCGCTGATGGCTCCTCTCCTGCGCTGCTCCCTGAATTGACCAAGCAGCATGCTAAGCCAAAACCCCCCAGGGTGTACAAGATTGAGCCATTATGAAGACAATATTTATACTGACTTTTAACCTGATAGGACTCTGCTTTAAATGAACTAATGCTAAGCTTGATTTATACTATGATTATTAACTAGAATGAAAGCAGACAGTGTTGTTGGTTAAACAAACAAGTTTATTATAATTTCACAAAATAAGATGTCCCGACAGATACAAAACTTGATATAATTTTTTTTTTAATAACATTAATTTGGTAAATTTCAGTACTATAGATGAGCATAATTGTGTAATGTTGTAATGTAATGTTTTCATATGTTGGTGGACCTTGAAACTGGAACATTGCTGCAACACAAGCTGTAAGTGTTGGAGGACAAATGTACTGCTGTTTTACATAAAACAAGGAAAAGAAAGTGTGAATATGTTTGATAATATTCTGAAAATTTGTACATTTTCAAAAATGGAAACCTGTCTTAATATACGCACTTACATGAATAGAAAAAATGTTAGTAAAGGTACATTTAGAAAAAAAATTAATACATTAATTTACACAATGATAATAGTCTTCCGATGGTTCTTTGTGCTATCATGTCAGCGAGCTAACGTAACTGGCACTTATCCATAACAGCTAACTACATGTTATTGAAGCATATTGTCCATTTACCTGGCCACCTATTATTATCAACCTACAAATGTCTACAAACATTCTTGTGTGCCACAGGATTGTGGCACACAGGACTGAGCAAGAGACTCTGATGTGCCCTCCACCTCAGACACCACCCATCAAACTGCAGAGGGTGAGACTAATCCAGCTAACATTAGCCATTCTACAACTACTGCTGACTTTATACATAGACCTATTGCTGCCCTACATATTATTGAAGGCCCGGTTTAATATGCAGTAGAATTACAAGTATTACAATACATTGAGTGGGGGGTCTCTGTCAACAAACCTGTCAGAGCTGTTTTAGTCCATTACAGATTATCATTTCCCTTGTGTTATCATGAAAGCAGAATAAGAGGGAAACATACCTTGTCTAATGAAACACTCATCTGTCATATACTAAAATGTGGTGCAACAGTGGCAGTGACAGGTAAAGAAGATTTAGAAACTCAAAAAACGAATTCATCAATATCAGCTAGCATTACCATAAGCTACCAGCCAAGGTCCTGAATGTAGACTGCTACAGGAACATAACACTGACATTTGGCTTTACATGCTTACGTTTTGGGCTTTATATAGAAACGTGCACTGCACAGTTTCAGCCTGTGAGATTCACTGGAATGAGCTGATGGAGATGAAAGGCCAAGCAAACAGAGAAATCATTGACCTGGGTAGTCATGACACCACATTTCCTGGTCTGACTCATTAGCGACACAGGATAAGCAAACATGAAGCATGCTGAGAATGCAGCAGGCGGAGCGAGGACGATCTGAAAATACATGAGACTGGTCGGTACTTTTCCTACTCTGATGTGACGCGCTGTCACATTTCAGTATCAGACAGCAGTAGTTAGGCTGTAAGAACCGTTTAAAATGTCTCATTGTTTTCCATCAATGCTGATTTTCATTCTGATTTATGAACCTTTCCTAAACCAACTAGCTGAAGGCGCTTTTAAATTGTATTCAGGCTCCTGCGGCAGGACATCACAGCGGCCATTGAGCAGGTTAACAGGGCTGTGACACAGGACTCAACCCTCTAATTCCCTTTCAACAGCTTTATGTGTCCTGAGGCTTTGATGGAGCAAAATAAGAGATGCCTCTAATGCAGCACATCATCTGCCTGCTCTCTCTTTCTCTGCAGGACATTCAAGTGTATTTTTGTCTACTTTTTCCTTCATACTAGATTCATTTTATTTACACACATGCATGCTTTTGAAGGAGGCCCGCCGCTGGAGATGGAGAGAGGGATTAGCTCTTGTGTAGGAAAACAGAAAGGGGGGTGGGGGGTTTGTGAGGCCAGCACAGCAGAGATTTATCATCCATTTACATTCTCCCAAACACACACTCAGAACCACAGTCTAAACACAGGGCAAACACTGCCTAATAACCTCACATGGTCACATTTACAATAGAACTTTTCCACGATAACTTCTGATGAGCATGTTGTCACGTATCACCGACTTTATGAGTAAAGTTTGTAAATAAAGTTTCTTCTAAGAGCAAATGAAAAACAAGGGCCTTCTGATGATTTAAAAACCATTAATGATAATTTATTAGCATTAGCAGTGATTGTAATCAAACATGTTTATCCGTGCTGGGTGTTTATGTTCAGGAGAGGGGTCATGAAGAGTTGCTGACATGTTTATATAGACAAAGATAACTCGGACATGTTCAAGCAGGTGAAAGGTTTCATTTGGATACGAAATGTTCCAGTGAGGTCATTCAAATATTCAACATACTTTGATACTGAAAAATCATTAAATTATCGAGCAAGTTTTTTATTTATCATATAAGTGATTTATTATCTGTGCTGCTGCTTTGTGTATTTCCAGTTTCCCTCAACTATGTCTTGTCCCCCTCCGTTAGCGTGCTTTCGCGCTTTAAGCCAGAGATTGTTTTGCTCTCGCGTGCAGATAACGATCAAATAATTAATATTTCAAACGTTTATCTACTCCTCATGGCAGCTTTGTGTACACACACTCCACTGAGCTGGACATTTTTGGCCGCTGTTTCATCCCAGAAAATTTCTGTTTTGTTTGTGCGCCAATTGAGAGATAACAAGAGTCGCAGCAGCGCACGAGGATGCAGAGGGGGACAGTCCAACACGTACCAAGCAAATACGTCATTAAGTAATAATTGATTTTGCAGCTGCAAGGTCAATGCGGTCTAATGAGTTCTGTAACAATACTCATGTCTTAAATTTCCAGCTCTGTGACTGCACGTATTAATGGGTTCTGGGCCGGGTTAGCTGGGGCCAGAAATATGCCGTGGGCTCCGGCTGATAACCCGGTTTCTTCAGCTTTCTGCACTTTGTATGTATTATGTAATCTGAGACAATGAAGGCCTTAGAGGTTTAATTTGGCCCACTAGACGTTTCTAGTAAAAAAAAAAAAAAAGAAGAAGATTATAACTTAAATAATCATTTATAAGTTTAAAAATATGTGCAGGTAGGATCCCAAATTGTTATTTATTCATTATTTTTTATAATCTGAGCACGATGGGCAGAGTGACGCAACTCAGAGAACTTTGGACCCAGGTACTACAGTAGTCGTGAGACGCAAGTGAAAAAGTGAAGAAAAAAAACAATAGGGAATTTGAAAAATTATATTGGCAAAACTCCTCTCCTCTCCGCTCCTGTATCATACCATTTTACATCTTTAAATGACAACATCGTCGGTATTTTCTGATGGCATCATTAAATTTCAGTTTTGGCTTCAGGTTTGGGCCCCCCTGCATTAGAGGAATAGTTAGAGAAATACGCTTATTCACAAACTTTCCAGGAGTTACAAAGAAGATTAACATGTGTGGAAGATAAATATGAAGCTAGAGTCAATAAATTCTTAGCTTAGCAGAAAGACTTGAGAGAGGGACAAACAGCTAGCCTGGCTAGTTATTTTTTAAAATTGAATGTGTAAATACACAAAATGTAAAGGTTATTGGTGTTTGTGCGAAGCTAAGCTAATCACTGCTTGATTTAGCTTTATATTTCATAGACAAATATGGGAGTGGTATCAATCTGCTCAGCTAATGGCGGGTACACACTACAGGATTTTTCAAACCTTCACAGATTAGGAGACCACACACTTGATGATAACAAAAGACAGATCGCACAAGATCTCTCTCTGCTGATCTTATAGTGTGTGGTGTTCTCCGTAGTGCACACCACACACTAACCGATTCTTCAGCAGAGTATCAGGTTCTTCACACTCAATATTACAAATCTCGCATGGTCAAACGTGACTTCAGTGTAAACAAACATGGCGGACAAACCGGAAGATGCAGTGGTGGTTGTTTAAGGCCTATTACTGGTTGAAAAAAAACAAAACCAAAACAAACCGACTATGGAAAAAGTCATGGAGACGGCGAGAGTGTGGGCTGTATGCGTTACAGCGCGAGTTGGAGTTGAGTAAAAATTGTCACAATTATTTCAGATAGCTTCGAGAGCAGCGCTGTGCGCTCTGGCCCCCGGTACTGCGAGTCACTCTTAACACACCCCACACCACAGGAAAATCAGACACGATGTCCTTTGCAAACATCAGATAATCGGGCCTTTGCTGGCTTTGATCATAAGGGGGAAATCGGGACAAAAATCGCCCCGATTATCCTGTAGTGTGTACCCGCCTTAAGTCCTGACCAGAATGGAAATGAACACATTTTTCTCAAAATATCAGAATATACCAGAATTCAACTCAGGACTCATCTAGACGAAGGGACCTCAATGTACTGTATGTAGTTCTGTATCACTTCAGTTTATAAGGTCCTTTAATGGTGCAGCAATGGTTGTACAGTAGTTCTTGATTAATGATCACAACCCCTAAGGCTTTTAGCCACTTTTTCTGGTGTTATTGAAGACTTTTGGAGACTCTGACATGAAAGGGTGTATCGTTCTTACTATTCTCACACAGCAATCCCTTCCTCCCTGGCTTACAGTCAGGGCGGGATGTAAATGCAAAAGTTTTGTTGTCTAAAATAAACCAAAAGAAGGGCTGGAATTGTGACATTAAAAAAAAACAAGAATCAACAGAAGTAAGTTCATTTTTAGTTCTAAACATAGTTTAGTTTTTCATAGTTCCTCACTGTTTTTCTCTCCCACGACATTATTCCTCTCTCCTTCAGCGTCCATTACAATTACATGCACATGGCCAGTGATGCAAATTAGGTTATGTCATTTTGCGACTTCTAGCAACTTTAAGGACAGCCAATAGCGACTTTCCTTACTGAAGAGTTGGCAACAGTGGGTACATTCACACCTCTATAGAACCATTCACATAAGAGGTTAAACCTATAGAGCTCTGTTAGAGGAAGCTGTCTGCTTCAGATAAATGTTGCTTTCTGTTAACATAAATAATCATTCTAACGTACATCTAACAGTCCAACAGTGGCATGCACACATGGCCCCAGCAGTCGCTTTGATGCTAATGATTCAAAACCTTCCAGGCTCGTTCATCTCCACGGCCAATTAACTCTTGAGACTGGGGAGCACATCCACTGGGCAGCTTTAGAGCAGAGTGCAGTGGTGGAGTGTCTGTCTGCAGTCATTTTTAACAATGAGAGAGACCAGAAACAAACACAGGATCAGAGAGGAGTAACTACAACTTGAACAGGGACGCTTCCAAAGATCGGATGCTATTGTAAGCACATGGTGGTGGCTGTGTTTTGCTTGGTTTTATTTCATTATCTTGGCAGTTCACAGAGACTCAGACATTAAAGCTACACAAGGTAATGTCTTATACTGACAACGCCAAGCTGGCACCAGAACGTCATGTCTGGTACTGTTTTGGTGCCCAGTGATTGCTTTATTGGACACCAGATATGGTCTTCTCTCAAGTGGCTGCTGAGTTTTGATGTGCTGAGAATCTCAGTCATTGTCTGTGCATCCAAACTTGTCTGAATGGAGAGTTTGTCTACTGTAATACAACGTGATGTTTGGTATTTCATTTTTGAATTATTATTTTAAAGTTGCAAATGTACTAACCTGATGTGCTGGATTGTTTGTCACATAAACCCATCTGGGAAGTCACCCTTGGAAACTGTTTGAAAAATGGACTTGTATAATTCTTGGCAGGTGACTGGATGAGCCATCAGTTTACCACTCTCTATCACAGGCTAACTTCAAAAAATCCGATTAACAGGTGAAGAGCACTACCACCAGCAGAGATGGTTGGTAAATCAAACTCTGATGGAAGTCAGTCAAGAGAAGAGAGAAAATGTCTTTTCCATTGAGCCTTCAGTGCTGTTAACATATTTACATTTATACATACATAACTCATATTGCAGATGCTATAGCAACGCCAGCAGCCATTGCTGTTGTAAATGAAAAGTCGCTTCTCTGGTTGGTCGTCACAACTAAACCATACCCAGAACTTCCTCATAGGACTCTCATTGGGTGAATCATTGTGGGTCAGACACTAGCATGTAACTTGAAGCCTGGCAGGAAGGATTCCCACGATCACATGAGCTCACAAATCCAGCTGCCTCGCAAAGCTACACATTTAGAAATGTTTACGGAGGGTGTAAACAGATAGCTAGTAACAAACGTTGTCATTTTATTGTTTGGTGCTGGTAGCTCACAGTGTGGGAACTGCAGTCATCTCAGTTCTCTGTGTGTTTGTTACCAGTGATCTCTCTAGATACAAAAAAAAAGATTTAAAAAATGACTTCAATTGAAAATGAAAACTAAAAGTAAGATTACTTTCTGATCAAGTTTTCAAAGAAAACTTGACCAGAAATGATCATATTACTGACCATCACCAGCAAACGTTAGCTAAGTCCTACTCACTGATTGTATGCAGCACACCAGAAAAGTCACATCTTTAACTGATGGCTAACCAACCAGATGTAAAACTACCACTGGCAATGCTACAGGTCACAGTATGTACATAACTCAGGTTTTTAGTCACCTATTGGTGCATTTCTCCAGATCCATGTTCTGTCCATCTCTGATCAGCCACGTTAGTGGAGCTGAAGGGTTTCATGTTAGCCTATATGTGTACTTCCACTGGCTCCGCTGCACTGCGTATTTACTCCGTTGCAGCTCCAGGAGAGACGCAAGGCTTCTATTTCTGCCGGATGCAGGAGCACGGCGCATCAATTCAGCTGAATTCAGCACAGAGCAGACAGGAAGTCACACACCGAAACATTACATCTGGTTAATTTTCATAATAAAACACTTTGTGTTGACGCCAGCACAAAAATCTAAAAAGAGAGACTAATAGAATAGAAAAGAATAGAATAGAATATACTTTATTGTCCCCTAGGGGAAATTTGTCATGGACTCAAAGTGCGTAGTGCATAGTAGTAGCTGCCCTAACAGACAATAAACACACACAAAATACATATAACAGCTAAAGGCGTACACGTGGGCTACATACGCACTCATGACACATCCAATAAAAGATTAAAACAAAGAAAAAAAGAAAACAAACAGAACACCAAGTTATTGCACACTTCCCAGGCCTCAGCGTACAGATCCATTTAAAATTTTGATGGAGGCAGATACGAAAGAGTATTTAAAACGGTTCAATTTGCATTCGGGGATTCTGTACCTTCTGCCAGAAGGCAAGAGCTCGTATTCCGTTTGAAGGGTGTGGGATGGGTCCGACAATACCCTCCGCACCTGCCTGAGTACAGACTGCTCATAGATGGACTGAAGGGAGAGCTTGTCAGTCCTCCCCATCACCTTCTGACGCTGCAATTTAGATTTAGACTGTGTGGAGAGATTACCGAACCACGCCGTCATCCCATACCTGATGACACTCTCCATCACTGCCTGATAAAATAAAAACATGATGTTCTGGCTGACACCAAACACCCTCAGTCTGTGTAAAAAATACAGCCTTTGCTGTCAGGGGTGCAGATCCGATGTCAGGATTGAGTCAGGAACTCATACCATGCCACCATAAATCACAACTTTGTAGAGCCTCGCCATATCATTCAAAAAGTACTGCACATGGAATCATTAACTGTGCTTACCATTCTTGTTTATTTGTCCTAAACAGCACGTATCACTGCTTACTTAACTGTTATATTAGTAGATCATAATTTTAAGTGTCTCCGGCATATAAAGTCTACTCATGTTCTTATCGTTCGCCTCCCTCCAACCCTCCCAGATCCCCAATTCTTCTCACCATCTTCCTTTTCTCCCAATGTATGGGACTACTTTATGCATGATTAATTGATATGGATGAATATCAAAATATGAAGCCTTAACCAAGTTGTGTTAACTAGCAGATCATGTTTTTACAATGCCAGTTATGCAGGCAAACAGTTCTAAAAAAAACACAGTTCTAAGAGCACAATATGTAAGATGTAAGATAATGTAAGAAATGACCCATTCATTTGCATTGTAGTGGGGGAGAACAGAGATGGAATGTGGAGTTTCTTTTTAGATGTAAATCTAAAATGTGAAGTCTAAAAATAAGTTTGTTCAATTTTGAATAATTTAGGGTATTTTTATGGGGGGGACAATTAATATTTTTCAGAAATCCCCCCCGGGATCTGCACCAGTGGCGTCATTAGGCCTATTTTAGGGGGGCTGAAGCCCCCGTAGATATTCTTGAGCCCCCCTAAATAATTTGGTGTTTTTATTTAAAGATTTTTTTTTTTTTTTTTTACAACAAAGTGCCAACAAATTCAATATAAAGTGGCCAGAATATGAGTTTAAATAAATAATCATATAACCTGTCATTTTTCACTTAAATATGATCATAAAACTGTCAGTTTCCCTTCACTTCATAGTGTAAGTTAGAGAGCCCCTTCAGTGCGTCGTTATCCAATCCATTCCACTTGTTCATATAGAGATATACATCACTGAAAATCCAGTCCATGTTTTCCCTGCGACCTTGCTTGCACTCGGTACCTGCAGCGTGTGCGTCTGTGAAGCACGAAAAGCAAGTAGAAGAGCATGAGGAGAAGAACGTTAATGAAGAAAAATGGATATAAGAAAGTTTTTTAAGTATTCATCACTGCTGGTAGTAACAATCGGCCCAAGTAATAAGGTTCCTTCGCCAGGTGTGCGTTTTATTTGTCATAATTTCTTGCCTTGTATTTTAAACCACACGTCCAAAATTCTAAGAACACAGTGTTTCCCCTAAATTTTTTTATAGCAGCTGTGCTCTGAGTTGATAACCCAGCAACACTAGGGGGGTCCGGGGGGATGCCCTCCCTGAAGAAAATTTTGAAAAATGACCCTTTAAATCTCACCTACTGGTGAGACTTTTGAAAAAAAGAATTCATTTTCAGAATTTCAGAAAGACATGAGACAAAATAGTGTAGAAGCTGACATTGCCGCTTGAAAATATGTTAACCTCTTGAGCATTAGAGAACTTTTTTATTTTCAGAAGTCAGTGGGCCACATGACATGGAAGCTATTGAGAAAAATAATCATAATTTTTGCATATTAATATTTATATAAAATAGAGGAAGCACTAAAATACAGTAAAAAAGACCTGTGACTCATTCGTCCAGTTTACTGATACTATCTGCTGCTGGTTTGGAGTCACTAGGTCACATGACATGAAAGATATTGAAAAAACTGCAATTATTTTGTATTAATATAATTATGCTAAGTAATTTAATGACGGTCCCTAAATCAGTCTCAGTGATTCAGCGCGAGGCTCTGGGAGGTGAGCTTACCGTCCTTCTGCTGACACTGGGTGAACCTCAGTAAAGTCGCGGCTGGACCCGAGTGAATATCCGCCCAATATCCAACTTGAAACTAACTTCACCCCGGTTTGATGAGTCGCCTGTTGCAGCCTTTGAATAGGATGACGAGGATTTCAGTCACTCAACTTAAACGGTGACTTGTAGAAATTATACAAATATCAGTAATTACAATAATAATATATTTCAAGATAACTTCGGGTGTAGTGCTTTCACTGTGCGCAATTAAAATTCGCCATTCGCTCGTGATATTAAACCTACAGAAATCATGTCATCATCAAAATCAAATGTCATTATGTTTACCAATACCAGACCCGTGCCTTGCGCAACGCTCCCCCCCCAAAAAAAAACAAAAAACAAAAAACAGATTTGCATGATTCACAAGAGCCTCATTTTCAGGTCGGAAAAGCAGGAATATCAGGAAGAATCACACCCCGCTCATCCGGCAAGGCAGGCCAGGGTTGCCAGATACTGCGACAAATACCCGCCACAATCTTACTTGTTTCCTTCACTGTAAAATCAGGAGATTAAGGGGAGAAATTACTGACCGGGAGCATCGAGGGAGATAGGGTTAAAAATCAGGAGTCTCCCGCGTAAATTGGGAGAGTTGGCAACTCTGCATGTAATTAATGAACCAAGTGCTCCCTGTTTGACAGATAAAACCTAGCTTGCACACTATAAACAATCTCTGTGCACCTCTCACCTTTGTTGTTTCGCGGTCAAAAGTAACATTCCAGCTCTAAAAGAACGCTGCTACTTAGCTAGCTACTTAGTCTGAACTGCATTGTGAAGGCCCTGGTTGTTTATAGAGTTAAGTGTGCACTCTTTTTACCAAATACTATCTTTGGGATTACTTCCTTCCGCAGCATCAGCTGTGTTTCTCACTTTACGTGTGGATGCACATCGTGAAACAGGAGCTGAGCTTATTCATGTATGATTATCATCAGTGGATGATAATAATAATAATAATAATAATACACTAATAATAATCACTCCACCACCCTTATTGACCTGTAGGAGTCAGGGCAGAGGAGCACAGGGAGTGAGAGGGGAGAGACCTCTACTGGAAAGGTGAGTCTAAAGGATTTCACAGGATAGAGTCATTTGTGATGCAGATAGTCTTGGAATTTTATGGAACTCAATATGAATATGAAATATGAAACATTTCAGTCAAGGTGCCCCATATAAGACTTAATTAACTTGAGCTTTTATTGAGGAGAATAATGATTGGAAAGTGGAGAAAGCCAAGATATAAATATAAAAGCCAAATTAGCCTGACCCAAATATTTTCAAGAGTATCTTAATATTACTTTAATTCAAGTTATTAAATAATATTTTTCAGGGCTTGAAATTACAACCATTTTAGTCACATATGTGCCCAAAATGTAATCTGTGTGACTTCAAAATAATAACAATAAATAATTTCTCAGTCTTTGTTAGCTGTTTGTGAAATTATGTTACGTTCGCTCACATCCTGTGCATCTCTTGGGGGCTAAGCCTCCCCTGTCCTTAAAACCTAGTGATGCCCCTGATCTGCACCCATGTTTGCTGTAAACGGGAACATACATAGTCTACATGATCACTCCAGCTGAAGAGGTTATTTAGGTGGATACCCAGATACCTATAAGATGTGACCTGTTTGAATACAAGCACCTCTTCTAGCTTTTTGGTTGGGAACACTAACCTTTTATCAGTTTGTTGTTGTGTTTATAACACAAATGTTTAACTGCAGTTGCGTGTTATTCTGTAATTATCACGGGAAGTCCTCGATCGAGCAACTCCAGCTGTCCGGCAGTGCTGCACCATGCTGCACTCGAAACACAGCTGGTGGGGTTTGACAGACCACGGAGCCTATGGAACTGTAGCGGAACCGTTCTGCAACATACGTGCAACCAGTGGAATTCCCGGATGATGGCACTGTTCGCAAAAACCACATGGGACTCTGTGTGCAATGATACAAAAGAAACTTCACAGACACACGTGTTATTATAAATGAATGGTTTTATGCCCCCAGAGATTCTTTGATCAGCAGGAATAATCATATCAATCACCCACCAGAGTGAACTTTTGTTTGTTGTACTTGAAATGAAACTCGGCAGTAGTTTCTTTCCAGAGGCAGTCTCCTGGTTATTTAGCGGTAAACAGTTATGAAGCAACTGTTCTTCTTAGTAGAGTGTAGCTCCAATGAAAAAGTTCACAGTGAGGTCTGTGAATCATCTACAGGAACATATTTTTTCCGGGAGGGCAAGCTACTGTTCAGTTCAGGATGTATCATTTTTTAAAACCTCAGGACATAGAACAGAAACTGTCTGCTTTAATGGTGATCACTGCAGGTAAGTGAGAAAACATGTATTTCGTAATTGTGGGTGAACTGGTCTTTAAACAACTGATGCAGACCTAAGAGAGCACATCTTCTAATTTTAGATGTAGGGACACAATGAACTTTTGGCCTCTGTGACGGAATATTATGAAGCGTTAAGTCTTTGAATACCTCTTCAGCACTGTCACGGGAGATGGATTCAACAACCTGTAAAAAGAACGCTTAAGGGAAAATGTTGATACAAATCAACACACATCCTGCATCCCTCCAGAATTCCCCAACATAAACACTATCAATTTTGCCTCCGTTGTTGGGCCAAGGCCCAAGCCCCGTGGTTGAGCTCTGTTTGTGTCGTTTCTCCCATCCTGCCCAGATTTGGCCACAAGTGTCTCCTGTTTGGAAACAGGAAGAAGCCTCGCTCCCTCTATCCCTCTTACTAACTTGTCCCAGAGCATGACCCCAACTACAGACATGACTAAGGATGTGTCTACTCGCAGGAATCCCTCCATTTGGACTGGAAGGTGGGGCCCAGCTCCAGTTGACTCCACATTCTTTTACTAGAAGGATTACAGACTGAGGATCCAGTGAAGGGCCCTTCCCATTACATAATGGGAGTGTTTTTTTTTCTTAAATAGGAAGATAAGATCCCACGCCTAGAGACGCTGTGCAGACCTGTAACAGTGTCAAATGTCAGCTTTCGCCCCTCCCAGACAGTCCCTCGGTGCTGCACTGCGCCAGTCACCATCACCGCCATGTCAATTTAGCTAAGAGCAGTGCGGTAGGTCTCCCAGTATGTTCTCTGTGCTCTTGTTTTTCACACATTGTTGCTCAAGTGGAAAATCACTGATTTCAAATAAAGCCTTAAGAGAAAGCTGTGAAGCCTTCACATCAGCAGAGAGGACTCTGTTCAGTTAAAGGTCAGCCAGGCTTCTCTTATTTACTTCACATAGCACTTGAACTCTGTGATGACGTCTGACTTTTATCAAAGACCGCAGTGCCACCTACTGTGCTGTGTACTAGTTAGTCAGAGCATCACTGTCACCCAACAATGCATCATTATTTGAAAAATGAATTTGATTATCTTCATTTGACAGATGCTGGTCTGAAGCAACTTACATGTTTCCATACATATACAAATGGAGCAATTTGGAGCTCAGTGTCTTGAGACCCTGAAATGTTCCTCAATGTCCTGAAATAAAAAAAAACAAACATTTCTGTGGCTCAGTGTACTTTCATCAGAAAGACTGTTGTAGTGCTCATTCATTAATGCAGCCTCTACTAGCTCTCACTATATAGCTGTTCAGTTTCACTGCAAACTCATTGCAACCCTCCTCCACCCCATTCACCTCCACCTCATCACACCCACATCTTCATCACATCCCCACCACCACCACCGCCAGAGTCTATACTCCATCAGGGGTGTTTGTATTACTCACAGCTTCATACTCCCTCTTAAAATGTCTAAGACATCACGATGGGGCCTTGATACTTGATTCCCGATGCGCAGACGGCAATAAGAATATAAATTGTTCCCTCAGAATGAAACCTCAGAACTCAGTGGGCCTTTAAACTGGTCAAAACAAAAAGAGCAATGTACAGCAAACTGAGCGTCAGCAAAACTGAACAAATGGTTTTAATAACAACTGTACTGTTCTCTCATGAGCATTATCAGCTTAAAACAAGGTTTTATCCTACTGCTGTTGAAAAATGAAACAACCAGTTAAGTTATGGTAAATGGACTATAGCACTTTTCCAGCCTACAGACCACTTGTCACAGTTACCCGTTCATACACTGATGGCAGAGGCTGCCATGCAAGGTGCCAACTGCTTGTCAGGACATGCAGCTTTGGAGCCGGGGATTCAAACCAGCGACCCTCTGATTATTGGAGGACCTGCTCTCTCTCCTGAGCTGCAGCCGCAAATTTAAATCAACTTTATATGCACCCTGTATGCAGGACACTGACTGTCACTGAATGTAAAGCTGAATGAGAGCATTGGTCAACTCAAAGTGCAGATGAGGTTGAGCGGACATGATGTTAGCTGTATATCTGGTGTTGTGGCCATCGCACCATTATACTGTGTATACTGTGCATGATTATTCCTGCTGATCAAAGAATCTCTGGGAGCATAAAACCACTCATTTATAATAACATGAGTGTGTGTGAAGTTTCCTTTGTATCATTGCATCCCAGAGTCCCATGTGGTTTTTGTGTACATTATAAATACTTCTGGCTTCTGTATCATGTGATCTGCTTATTATAGACTGTGGAGCTGCTTTCTTGCTGTAGTGGGGAAAGTAATTAAGCACAGTTACATAAGTGAGGTACTATTGCTTGTGTTTTTTTCCATTAAATGCTACTGTGTATGATTCAAGGAGAAATATGTTACCCTTTCAACACCTTTGGGATGAACTGGAATGCTGAGGATGAGCCAGACCTCCCCAGAAGACTGGAGGCCCCCTAACCCTTGTGGATTTAGAACAAGATGTTCAGCCATCATACATGTGTGTAATGTTCAAGTGTCCACATGCTTTTATAGTTAAAACATTCAGCACGCATTCTACTTCTGTCATGATCATCCTAGTCCTGTGATGCATATGTTGTCAGACTGTCTTCATATCCACTTCCTCCTCTAAGGCTGTGCTCCCCCTTTACAAATAAGAAAGTATAGAAGGTAGACAGATAGATAATGCGATCCTTTGTGAGTGTCCTAAAGTATGATGGGAACACTCTCTCTCCCTCTGTGTCCCCCTGTTTTAACTGTTTTCTCTCTCCTATTTTCATCTATTTAAAAAGCGAGCCAAACAAGACCATCAAGAAAAACAGAAAAAATGAAATACTGATGCAACCAAAACAATCTAGCTCGATCAACTCTGTGTGTTATTGAGCGGTTCCTCTGCCTGCAGACAGCCAACAGAGATGTGATCTGAAGGGGGCAGTGTTGCACCTGTTGTCTCCAGTCTGAGCAAGGGACAGGAGTATGTGTGACTGTGACACACATGAAGTGTGCTCTAATCGTCGCCACGTTGAGCTCCTCAAACTGTCACTTCAGCAAACTTATGAAAAATAAACGATCATCTCTTCCCCTGCCCTTCATTTTGACATTTAAATTACCAGCCCTTGATTATGTCCAAATTAGCCAGTTTAATGAGTAATTATACATTGATTCAGAAAGTTATCAAAGGCAATGTCATCAGTGACACGTAGGCTGTGAGTTTACTGAAGCTGCAGCATGAAGCCATTCCCCCCTGATTTAATTGCAGTCATTACAATTAGCAGCAAAGCACCCATCTTAAGTAATAACTCTCAAAATAGAAGCAGTGACTCAGTAAACATACATACAGTACTGAGAAGAGCAAACAGAGTGATAGATAACAGGCTGAAGCGGTGGAATATTCTTCCTGTGTCAGCATATTGGATATGATAGAGTCACGCACCTGATGAAAGGCCACAGGCTGACACTTGATGAATAAACTGAGGTTTAGGTCGGATGTGTGGGGGGAGGGGTGGTGTGTCTGTTTGCTCGCTGCTCTTGAGGTGTAATTACTTGATGTCTAGGAGACTGCATGGATAATGAAAAAAGAAGGGATGACAGATGAGAGATGAGGTAAATGTGTGTGGGTGCGTTTTCTCGTGAAACATAGGGATTCTTTCAGTTTATCAGTAACAAACAGTGCTAAGCAGTGCTAAGCTATTGTTCCTGATTTAGATCTTCTGGCTGAAGCTTCCACTCATATACCCTGGTGTCATATCATCACAGTGATTATTGGTACAATCAATGTTTTTGCTTGTAAATGGAAATTAAAATTAAAGACTTGAGCTCAAACTACTGCAAGACCTTCTAAGCACAGGTTATGTGCAAGAATATGGAGGTGAAAAGGACTGTTTGAAGCACACTGGTTTACTTTATCTTAACCTGAGCAGGAGAAAAATGTGAGAAAATTTGTGAGAAATTTAGAGTTAGGGTTAAAGGAACAGTTCATCCAAAAATCAAAATCCAGTCAACATCTCCTCCCCCATGCTGACGGAAAGTCAGGTGAAGTTTTGTAATCCACAAAACATTTCTGGAGTTTCATAACAAAACAGTTTTCCTAAATAACTGAAGTAGCTGGAGACTTGTTTTAAAATGGAATACACCCTTTTAAGTCAGAAATCTTCACTGTTGCTGCTAAGCTAAAAGCGTTACTGTGCGCCCCGTCTGAAGTGTGTGCACTAGCGACCATGAGTCGAGGGTGAAAAAATAAAGTATTTTCAAATAAATTTTGGATGGTAGATGATGATTGAATTTTCATTTTTTGATGAACTTTACCTTTAAAATGATTATAAAACATCAGAAGTGTGATCCCACTAAAAGTCATGCCTGTACAATAATAAAAGGACTCCCTTCATCATTTAGTAGTCAGTGAGGACTGCAGACACTTAAACTGACAATGTAATGAACAATGTAATCGCTCTAGAATAATGACATCCTCGCTGTCATTAAGCCATTTTGTCTCACAGCAGGCATGAAATCTCCTAGAAAAATGAAGGCTGGTAGCCTGGCACGATAGCTATCTGCTGTCACATCTCCATTATTGACTAAATAAATGAATAAAGTCACATTTTGTTCTGTGTTGTGGGTAGTTGACTCTCTGAGGAAAAGGAATATGGAAACCGTTTAGTTGTCTGTACAACTCTGGAGGTAATAATAATAATACAAATATTTTGAAACGTTAGAAGGGAGAGCAGTCTGTTTACACTTTAACAAATCATACTTTGTAACCGTGACACATGTTGCGGCATTACACAACATTGATATGAGATTTTGGTTAAATTTGGCCATCAATAATAATTAATGATGATCAGAGATGATTATTAATTATATTAAATAATATGATCTAGTTTACATTAGATAACCTTCAGGCACAGCTCACTCAGTTAACTTAATAACTACAATTAAAATGACAGTAACAGCTAGTAATGGTCGAAGGATTTGAAAGAGTAGAGGTTGGCAACATTCACTCCAGTACAACATTAAATAGACATAGTTGTTGTGTTTCATAAATATATGCTAAAACATTATGCCAAATTGTTATCGTGTTCTTCAGAAAGGTTTTTTTTGTCTGTTTAATTATTTTTTTCTTCTGTGCTGAGTGTATATACAGTTTTAAAGGGATTGAGATCGAGTGAGATTCAATTGTTACCCATACTGGGGGGTGGTCCTTAACAAAATAAAACATGCTTGCTCTCATCTGAGCTGCCCAGAAATACCATAATATATTTGGTAATTTCAAACCACCTCTGTCTTATGGCAGATATAACAAGGAAAGTCAGAGTCTTAGTCGTTTATTGTTCCAAATGAAGTTTGAAAATGTTTTTTCTAATGATTAAAAGAGAGAGAGTGGAGGGGAGAGTGGGATCGAGAGGTATAAGTATTTAGGTAAAAAATGTCATTTTTAGAATATTAATGCGTCCAATCAAGGATATTGGTAATTTTTTCCACCTATTCATAAGCTGTATAACTGCATCTGTAAGGGGGTTATAGTTCGCTAAGATAATTTCATTGACATGGCGTGATTTTAACCACTAGATAAGTAAACCCTTCTTTCGACACTACAAATGAAGTCGGAACTGGAGGGCTAAGTCTCTCTTTTTCTGTCAAAATCCACCACATGTTGCTTTGATTTGATGGTCCAGGCTGAAGGAGTGTGTGTGTGTGTTTCTGTAATATTAGCCTGTATTCCATTAGCGGCCGGGTCTCTAACATTGGCCGGTCTCGCTGTCGGCGGAGGTACATAAAGGGCGGTCTCTAAAAGGGGCCGGGGCTATTATTAGAACCAACGTCTTTTTGGGCAGGCCTCAACATTATGCTTGTGATAGTAACACGCAAGTACCACAGGGGGGCAATGTTTGCTAACAAATCTAAGCCATAGCTATGGTAGCCTGGTCATGCCAATCACCTCACTCTTGACTCGAGACTTCAGTCACCGGTAGGCTAACGTTGTTTACCATGGCAGCTGAGGAGCCAAAGAGGAGACGTTCAAAGAGAACATGCTGGAATATGCTGCAGAGCACTCTGGGGAGCAAGCTGCTAAACATTTTAACATTGACCCGAAAAGAATAAGATACTGGAAAAAGCAGAAAATGGATCTAGCCGCAGCAAACAAAAAGGGAGCAAAACTGCCAGGAGGAGGGAGAAAAAAGGTTAGCGAGGAGTTGGACACAAAACTCTCTGAGTGGATCCATTCAATGAGGGACAATCATAACCGAGTGTCGAGAAAAATGATCCGAAACAAGGCTCTTAAATCTACCCTACAGTGAGTGATAGAGGTGCGCGATTTCTGGCTAGCAGGGGTTAGCTGCGAAAGTTTTTAAACCGAAATGGCGTTGCATTGCGACGTCGCACCACAATAGCTCCGAAGGACCCAGATCTCCTCACAGAGAAACTTGTCTCATTCGTTGACTACGTGAGCAAGACTGTCGTCTTGAAAAGAATTTCAGAGAAGGACATAGTTGCAATGGATGAGACTGCCATTTGGTTTGATATGGTGTCTCCCAGTACCATTGACGTAAGAGGGACGAAGACTGTTGCGCTCAAAACAACAGGCCACGAGAAAAGCCATCTCACTGTTGTCCTTGCTGCCAGGGCTGATGGCACTAAACTCAAGCCTTATGTCGCCTTTCGGGGGGCATCCGTGAAGTGAAGGCAATGCAGCAAGCAATACACAAGTGGAGGGAACCTAAAAGCACCATCTCGCCGTCTGCTTGTGGACTGGGTTCTCGCTGCTTGGGATAAGCTGGACAAGGACCTGATCATCAAGTCCTTCAAAGTGTTTGGGCAGTCTGTGAAACCCGACGGGAGTGAGGACGACCTCATACTGTGCTTCCGAGAGGGACAGGTATGTTGAAATTAGCACTCACGTCTATCACTATCAGTCTCTCTCTCTCTCTCTCTCGCTCTCGCTCTCGCTCTCTCTCTGCCATTAGATGAATTGCATTCGTGAGTGAGCCTGTCCACTGTGACTTGCAATAACGGCCAAACTAAATTAATGTATCGTTCTTTACAGCCCTGCACTGCTGGATGACAGGCCCTGACTGCTGCCCGCCTGCACGAGTGAGAGGAGGAGGAAACTGAGGAGGTGGAGGATTAAACAGAATTGGAGGATTTTTTTTTTTTACTTCAAACCAAACAAGACAGGACACACGACAACAGAGGATTAGGCCTATAATTGGACAATCTGAGGGTGGTTAAACTTTGGAGCGGTAAGATGTCTAAACCGGTAAGTTGCCTTTTGTTATGAATCAATAGCCTAATTATCACCGTGTATGGCTAAGTGTTTACAATGCACTACCGGTATGTTTGCTATGTTTTTGTTACCATATTTCTACACAGGAATTTAGCCTGAATTACCGGTATTTGTTGTTAATGTTCTGTATGCATACCATAATGTTATGGTAACTGTACTTTTTCAATAAATGAACCTAGTATTTTATAGGTTCAAATAGACACAAAATCGTGTTTTTATTAATTTTACTGGTAGTCGGTTTTGCTCAAATAGAAATAGAGGCCTGTCTCTAATTCTGGCCTCCTTCCAAAAAAGGCCTGGGCCGCGATGTGCTTGAGTAAAATAAAGGCTCGGGCCAATATTAGAGGATTTACGGTATGTGTGTGTGTGTGTGACCTGATGCCAGATTAGAGAGGACAGTTAGCGCGCATGCAAAGATCCTGAGTCTGTGTGAAGCATAACTTAACTAACAAAAGCTTGGCCGTGTGACAGAGCCGACTACCAACAACCTGACTACACTGGGATCACAATAACACCAAAGATTTCAGCACATGAGCATTTCAGGCCCAGTTCAGTTTTTCCAGTCTTTGAAGAGAAGGTGCTGGTGGTTCATTAGCTGACAAGCTAAGCAGGAGAATGCTGTTAACCCGATGTTGAACATTGAACAACAGCATCCTTGCTGTGCAGAGTACAATGAGATAGGGTGGATGGAGCAAACAGCTCGCTGCTTTCCTTTGCAGGGGTAGCAGCTCTGTGCTTATTCACACTCTGCTCCTCTTGCTTTTTAAGTTAGCTGGCAAGCTTTGTGTCACAGCTGCTGGTGATAACTGTGCTGGGGTACTAGCAGGACTTTGCACTGCTGCAGCGGGGAGAAGTTCTGTGAGCCTGCTGGATCTGCAGTTGGCAGCTCTTAGCAGCTGTTGAGCCCAGGGGGGTCCAGGAGAAAAGCTGGGGGCAAGGGGGTGTCTGTCCTATTGACCAATAGGAACTCAAATCTGGGTCTCTTGGCAATCTTTGCACCTATGTGTGAAGATTAGAGGATTCTAGGGAAGTAATTTCAGTCCAGAGACCATTTTGGAATCCCACAATGAACAACTTCATCTGTGAATCCAAACACACGTGTCATAGTTAGAGAAGCACAAATTTTAAAAGGCGGAATTCTGTTTAGCTGCCATTTAACAAGCAGAGCAGGGAGACACAGTTAAAACAAGTTGAAACTGGAACAAAATTATAGAAAAATTAAAGATAAAGAGTGCAGTGGAGCAAACTGGTATGGTTTGCTGCCCTGAGCACAGCAATGAGCAGTGCCTGGCTTTTTCATGTGTGTATACAGTGTTCACATGGACTTTGTAAAATTAGCGTCTATATCAGTGAGACTTCTATTGCTGTCTGTTCTACAGCAGCAGAAGAGAATATTAAATGATTCCTCTGAATCCTTTTTAATGAGAGTGGTAGATGAAAAGTCCTTGTCTGTAAATTACTGTGGAAACATGAAGATATTACAGCTTCACAAGTTTCATATGGTTTAGGTAATTGGCAGCTTACAGGTTGTTATAACTGCACAAAATAAAACGTTATTTCTACATTATGTGATGAACAGACAGATTTATCAACTTAGTATCAACTTATAGTGAACGCCTGCTGCTGTCTGTTAGTGTCTAGGTATATTCAGAGAGACAGAAAGCAGTCAGATCCCTTATATGTGTTCTCATATTTAAATAAAGCTGATTCTGATATAAAAAAAAAAAACACACACAAAAAAGCTACTTCCTGTAAACCGATCAATCAGTTCAGTATCTGACCAATGTGAAATCTGTTCACAGTCTCCTGTTTTGCTCCTGAGTTATTGTGCCAAAAAGTGTTTGTGCAGACGTCAAAATGGTGTTGACCTTTTCATTATACAATCTCATGACTTCATTGTTTTATCCTACTAGACATTTGTGTGACATTTTGCTATAATTAGTGAATGAATTCTTAAGTTATGGAGAAAAATGTGTTTTGTGAGACCTTGCACCAAATTCATCATTCAGTCCTCGTGGATGTTTTTGCATAATTTGAAGAAATTCCCTAAAGATATCCGAAATATCATGTTAAGCTCACCTGAGACAACCTGAAACATGATGTCACAGCTGGTCACAGCTGTCATCAGTGTGGAGGCATTCAAATATTTTGATTGAACATGTTATATGCTTGTCTGTTTGTGTGTGTGTATGTGTGTGTGTGTGTGTGTGTGTGTGTGTGTGTGTGAGAGAGAGAGAGACCTATGAACTTTTATGATAAAGCAACTGCTATTAATACTTGTTTTGCACTCACACTGCCCGAGGTTGTAGTTGGACTATCTCTACTACAAATACTAATACCCATGATGCTCCAGGTGCTTCTGGTTGAGTGCTCCTCAACTCCAGTGCCTGGTAACAATGAAGTGCTTCATGACATTCACTTGGCAAAACTCCAAATCAGGAAAACTGATTACTGGAATACACACCATGCAGGCCCACTCAAAATGGATCTGAAGTTTTCTGGATGTTTCCAACCCATACACACACACACACCCACACACACACAAAACATGAAAATATTATTAGCATTGTGACTTTCAACACACTTTAAAGCAGAAAGATACGATAAAAAGGTATTGTAAAAGGGTCATTAGATTTCAAACTCTACCGGGTTAAATCATTATTTTGTTAGGGTCTGTGTCCAAACAGCGTTCTTTTTTCGGAGCACCAGCGTAGTACAGATTGTAAACCATAAAGGAGCAGTGTCCATTATATGGCGACAGCTGTCAAAATATTGTTGTCATAGAGACACGACACACTTGCAGCGTTTTTTTCTATTTGCGCACACTGGCCCTCATTTATCAAACGAACGTACGGCAGAAAACCGTGCGTACGACCATTTCCACGCAAACTTCGGCATTTATCAATTTGGACGTGAAGCTACAATCAGATCTCACGTCAGGTCTGAGCTCGTGTACGCAAATCTGAGTGTGTGGATTTGCGGTGCAGCACAGCAAAATCTGGCTGAGACTGAAAATAATAATTAAACAAACCTCAGCTGTCGTTAAGCATAAGCAGTCACATATTTAGAACAGATCAAAACCGATTATTTTTTAGGTTTTTACTGATACCACTTTTTTGTAAAATAAAATATGTAAATAGCCTAACATGACAACTAGTTAACGGGATACCTAATAACCCTGCTGGCAAACCTGCTACAGAGCAGGAACACAGATTCCACAGTGCGCACACACACACACGGTCACAGTGGAGCTGCTTCGGGTTGCTGAAGGGCAGGTGGCTCCGTCTCGGACCAGCAGGGGGAACTCTGCTGTATACCACAGAGAAAGTGTGCCATATTATTTTGGCCTGTTCAGTTTTGCACAACATTGCATTAGTGAATGGAGCCTTTGATGTGCCGGCGCTGCCGGGATGAAGATCTCCATCTTGGAAAAGTTTCTCTTCTTGCCAGAGTTTCTTCTCTCAATGTTTGACCTCAGTGGGCGAGGCCTCCGAACCAGGAATATTTAAGGGCGCAACATGTTAATGACGATCAAATTCAGCCGCCGCATTTATCAAGACCCGATCATTCGTACGCTGGATAGACAGATACGAATGTTTCATAAATCACACGTGTGTCCTGTCGTAAGACCAAATCTGCGCACAGATCTGCACCCGTTTTCACTCAAGATTGATAAATGAGGGCCACTGTGTGGACTATGTTGGCCCTTAGTTGGCACTTTCTTTACAAAATAGCAGCTCTCATTTTGGTCTTTTGTAAAACTGTTTCAGAATTTGTGACAGTTGTGTGATGCATGGAACCTTCAAACTAAAATTTCCCAAAAAGCTTATTTAAAACTCTTTATTCACTCAAATTCCACTTTTCATGAACACTCCATAACCTATGTAATTTGGCTGCTCTGTTTCTATTGCTTCTACTTATTGAAGTAGGCTCTACTTGGCTCAGAGGCTGTTGCCTGCCTGAGGACACAGAGTGATGCATGTGTTTCTCAACTAAAAATAATACAGAACAAATTATTTGCCGTTGGCAGACAGTCAGTGTGGTATCAGCAGAGAACGGTAGTTGAAGTGAGGTGAGAGTCCTGGATTCTCCTGTGATAGCAAACACAGATAAGAGGAACAAATCCTGTCACAAATTCATCTCCTATCCCTGAAATAAAAAATAAGTCGTGATTACAGGTGACTCCTTCTCCATCATCCTCAATCATCACGCACAATTAGAGAGTGGTGTGTGTGTGTGTGTGTGTGTGGGGGGGGGGGGGGGGTGCACATTGTGCTGGAGGCCAAGAGACAATCAGGAAACTCTGACTCACTCACGTTACAGTGGAAAATGGGTCATTCATTCATTTGTCACCCAGCTTTTTCATATACAAAAACATATTTATCTGTGTAATCATTCTTCATTCTCCCGACTTTTGACTGGATTCTTAAGGTTTATGAAAAAGACAGGATGAGTCTGAGCTGTGTGTCCACGACTGTTTCTGTACTACACATTTCACTCAGAGATCCTGGCATGTTGTGAAATGCTTGAGAAAATTATTAATGTCATCTGTAGTCTTTGAATAGGAAATTCTGAAATCTCATGTAAATGATGAATGGCATCCCTTCTGAAATTTCTGAAACTCTTCTTAACATTGCATCACATATGGCTGCATTAGCTTTTGTGAGATTTAATGCAGAATTTTAAGTATTATGCGCGAGCTCTGCCACAACTTTTGTCAGTTTTTACGAATTTTATATACCTGCGTCTGTATTTAATTTAGTTAATTTTCTGTATGTGTGGCAGCATTACTGTGTGGCAGTATTAATGTATGGTGGTGTTAAGGCTCAGTTGTGCTGGGTGTGGGTGTGGCCAGAAATGAAGCAACTTCAGTAAGAGAAGAGTGGCTCTTCATAGCAATAAGGAGGACAACTCAATATTGCTTCATCAATGTGACGGAGCATCTTGGTGACTGACTGTGGGCAGCACACACACATGCACGCACACCGCATACTTCCCTGTTGTGTCGCTGGTTACTGGCCATGCGCACACACACACACACACACACACACACACACACACACTGCATTTCTCCGTTGTGTTGCTGGCTGCAGGCAGCACATACATCTACACACATGCCACACATTTCTCCGATCTGTTCACAGAGTATAAAAAAGAAAACAACTCACAATTATCCCTCTCTTCTTAACCGTTTCAGTGCTGCAATCAAGGGTGCACATCTGTTTGTTCTGCTGTTTCCTGTAAGCATATATTCACACAAACATTATTAACACTCACCCCTTGGTTAAACACTGCACAGTCATCTTGTCATCTCCCATTCATAAGACTGGCAAAACAGGGGCATAACAACTCTCCGTTAAAAAGAGCGCTTCGTGCATTTTGAGGGCTAGTGATCAGCAAGAATATGTTTATCATATTTCGTTGTGAAAGTCTGGAAGCAATTGCGCTTTCAGACTGCATATTGTATTGTCCCTATGCTTTTTCCCCTTTGCGTCTGTTTCTATCTGGATGATATTGAGTCAGTTGTCAGTGCTATCCTGATAATCATGTACAGTTTATTTTTTTCATGTTTCACCTTTTGTAAATGTTTGCACTGTTTGCATTTCAGGAAGCCGTTTAAATAAATAGACTGTTCCTATATTTTTTGATTATGCCATTGGTTTTCATATTTTGAGGAGTTCAAAGTAGAACGTGACATATGGTATCAGAAGTGGGATGGCTAGTCGGAGGAACATGTGTAGTTAGAGCAGGTCGCAGCATTCCACATGGTCACAGCTTGGGAGACAGTTCCTACTTCTTCGTCATCAGAGGAGGACAAGGTGGACGACAGGTATGGAGCAGGCCCCATTGTGCCTGGCCCCTGTATAAACAACAGCCTCACCTGTTCTGAACCAGCCATACCCTGCTATCACTCCGAGCATGGTGACAGCAGGCAAAGGGTCTCTATCTGCACTGGATTCGGCCAGAGCGGCGCACCAAGGAGGAGGTCAGTGAGACCATCTTCCTGGAGCAGCTACTCAGGGTACTCCCCCTTGAATTGAGGACCTCAGTCAAGGAGCATGAGTACAGTACAGTACAGGCGCTAGTACCTCACTACCAGAGAGGAGGACCAGCTGTATGTCCCAACAATGCAGCAAAGACAGCTACACTTCAGCACTGGCCTACAAGGAGAGAAACTAGCCAGGGGCCACCAGGTAACCTCAGCTCTGCCCCAAACCAACATTGACCTGGTAAGGACCTAATTTGCTTTTATTGACAACAGCCAGGCCCCAAAGCTTCTGTGTGTCCGATATGCAAAGCTTAGCTCACCTATGCTTGCTATGCACTCGCGGCCGAAGGTGGTGGATGGTGAAGTGAGGTTACAGCGCTACAAAACTGTGACTGTGAATAGCCAGCGGTTACTGCTCTTTTGCAGAATGGTACCTTCGTGTCACTGATGAGCAGTGTTGTTTTCATCAACGATGACGATGACGAAATAATTTCGTTGACACCCCTTTTTTTCAGGACGATAACGAGACGGTGACGAGATAAACATGGCTCTTTGATGAATAAAACATGACGAGACGTGTGTGAGTTTTCATTGACGAGACGAGAATGGACGTAAATGTTAGTGGGTGGTCTGTCAGATGTTCAAAATGCATGACATTTCTGCTTAATGTGCGTGTAATCTGTTAATTAAAACCTAAAAAGTATCTGCAATGCTGCTGCGTCCTATCCTTGTTTGGTTACGCCCACTACCTGGCATGCAGCGTGCATTCTGCTCAACGCACCTGCGGTCACTCGTCACAGACATTGGACTATGGCGGCAGCGTCAACAAAGGGGCTTGGTGGTCAGAAACGACAAGAAGATATATGTACGTATTTTAAATATAATCCAGCAGAAAAAAAAAACTGAATACACTGTAAAGGGAGATGGTGGCAAATGTGGCCACAAAGTAGGTGGAAAGAATACCACCAACCTCAAGCGGCACTTGAAGGCTCACCGCGTGATATTTTTTCGAAGGTAAGCTCCAATTCCTGTTAACATATCATATACATACAATGTTACTCGGCAATCGGCTTGTGATAAATTTCACAGTAAGCTTATAGTAAGTTTTCCACATACTCCTGGCACAAATGGACTGCTAACTTCAGACTAAAGTTAGCTTTGTTACGCTAACGTCAATATATTAGCTTATGTGTGTTTTACTGTACGTGTAGAACATGCAGGGATTTTTGGCATGTGTAATGCGTTGTCATACTGGCCCATGTCAAGGAAAATGTAGCATTTCAGACCGGTTGCTGTTCCCAATGTGTCTAAATGAAGAGCACACTCGGCTTCTGTAACGTTAGCAGCATGTTTAGGCATGTTTACATTCAGTGACGGTGTGGTCATCTCTTTGAGTGTTTAAGTTCTGGCAGCACGTTGCGATATGTTAAACAGGTCGAGTTATATGTGCTTTGTTATACGTAGAGTCTGCTAGCTTTAGCCTAAAAGCCACAAGTGACGTTGTGCAGCCCCAACCACAACCTGTGTGTTTAGTGCGTTTACAATAAAGTTGGGACACACACACATACAGATGTATTGTAATTTTGGCTGCTGCTCAGAAAGAAAGATCAGAAGGCTTAAGTACTTGTTTGCTTGTTTGATAGTTAAGACCATTCTATTTTCTTAACATGGTAGTATTTTGAGTATTTTTATGATATACCTACATTTGATTGTTTTGTATTCACCTGTAAACCTTTACAGGAGGTGTACGTTGTATACAGAGATAGAGTAATTGTATCCCTTCTTTGTTTTTTCCTCAACCAGATCCCAGAGACCAGAACTCCTAAAGAGAAGCCTGGTGGTCCAAAGAACGACAAGGCACAGTCATCTATCCCAGCAGCCTTTGCCGCGGGATCCAAATATCAGTCAGACTCGCTGGAACAATGTGCCAAAGAACAGGCAATCGCTCTTTGGATTGGAGGAACTGGTCTACCTGCTTGCATAGTTGAGGATGAAGATTTCATCCTCATGATGAAGACCTTTGATAAGAGGCTGACCGTACCCAAAAGAACAAAAATAAACAACTTAATTGACAAGATTTATGATGATGAAAAACAAAAGTACAAAGAGAGGGTTGCCACAGCACGCAAAATAACAATTGGGCTGGACATATGGACCAAAAACGGACTTAGAGCTTCATTTCTGGGAATTAGCACATGCTTTTTTTGCACTGTGGAAAACAAAGCACAGCACATATTGTTGAGACTTGACCAGATCGCCCACCCACACACTGCAGAGTGTATAAAAAACAGTGTTGACTGATGCAGAGGACTGGGCAATACCTCAACACAGAATTCTGACAGTCATAACTGATAGCGGAAGCAACATGATTGCAGCGTTCAAAGCTAATGAACTGGATGGATCCACCAGCTCTGAGGATGATTCCTTCAAGACAAGTGACACTGAAGACTCTGAGGTGGTTGAAAACCAAAGGTAAATTATTTCAGTTTGCTGTTAGTTAACAATTTCAGTATGTCAGTCACATTGAAGTATGCTAGGTTATAGTCACTTATAGCTATTGTTTATTGTATTGCATGGTGTTGTTCATGGCAATTTTACTGAATTTCCTATGTAAGATTAAAAAGGCTATTTTTCTCTGTGTTTTTGTCTTATCTATCTAGGTTTGGACCCATAGATAGAACCCCCTGTGTTGTACACACACTGTAACTTGAGGTGAACATGATCCAGAGAGATGCAAGTGTCAGCTGACTGCTGGGCAAAGTTAGAGCACTTGTCAAGCTCTTCCGCAAGTCATCGGTGGCAACTGAGCGACTGCTGCAGCTGTGTCAACTAACTCTGGTCAAAGACTGCCCTACTAGATGGTCCAGCACATATCTGATGATATCACGGCTTCTTCAAATCGAGGACTTAGTAGTTTAAGTTGCGGATGGGATGAACTGGGACTATCTACTGCCAAGTGAGTGGCAGAAGCTGACTGCGCTAAGAGATTTACTCCTCCCCTTCTCTGAGCATAACCAGATGCTCCAGAGCGACACACAGTCTTTATCCCTTGTTGTGCCTACCCTTCTGGACCTGTAGGGTCATTTGTCTGATTTCCCCCATGCCCAGGGTTGTAGCTTCAAGGACCTAGCTTCCCTGGCTGGTGAAGTCTGCGCCAAATCAATCTGCGCCAAATCTCTCAGGAAAGTAGAGGGAGTCGTCCTGAATATATCTCTGCATCCAAACTGAGTCGTATCCATAGCGCCACCCACTGGACACAGGAAGTCAGACAAACATCATCCGATTGACATGAAGTTTACTGCCTGTTTTCTCCCCAGTATCACGTGAAAATAACAAGTGAGCACGCAATCCGACGGCGCCCCAGCCTGACGTGACTGCTGGCCGTGGTGGTGCGGTCCATTTAAATCCTTCGCCATAAAGCATCAAGTCCTCATAACTTAACCATACAATGACCATTCTGTGCCAAATTTCTCAGGAATGTAGAGGGAGTCGCCCTGAATATATCTCTGCATCAAAACTGAGTCGTATCCATAGCGCCACCCACTGGACACAGGAAGTCAGACAAGCATCATTTGATTGACATGACGTTTACTGCCTGTTTTCTCCCCAGCATCACATGAAAATAACAAGTGAGCGCGCAATCCGACGGCGCCCCAGCCTGACGTAACTGCTGGCCGTGGTGGTGCAGTCCATTTAAATCCTTCACCATGAAGCATAAAGTCCTCGTAACTTCACCATACAATGTCCTATCTGCGGCAAATATCTCAGGAATGTAGAGGGAATCGCCCTGCATATATCTCTGCATCAAAACTGTGTCATATCCATAGCGCCACCCACTGGACACAGGAAGTCAGACAAAAATCGTCTGAATGACGTGACGTTTACTGCTTGATTTCTCCCCGTTGTGACACGCAAGTAACAGGTGAGCACGCAGTCTGACGGCGCCGCAGGCCGAAGCGTGTGGACTGCGAGGGCCCGTTCATCACTGCTTGCAGTTTTAATTAGGGCCCGAGCAGGTAGACCTGCGAGGTCCCTATTGTTTTTGGAAGGAAAGAAATTTTCTTCTCCAAGTTTGACTGCAGTTTTGGATGCCTGAACATACCCAAAAACTCACCAAATTTGGAAAATATGTTACATCTGGCGAAAATTGCAATCCTGCGTTGTCATTGGGCATGGTCGTGACCTGCGGGCTCTGTAGCGCCCCCTAATGTTCATCCCCGCCTCCCAGAAGTGCGTAGAAGAACGAAATTCAATACGCAGATTCCTCATGAGCAGACGCACAAAAAAGTCTGGGGGGACCATACTGTCACTCCAACAGGAAGGCAGCCATTAAGATGTGTGGCGGCGTTTTTGTCCAATTCATGCCTACTTTGAAAATTATCTTGTCCTAGAGTTTAAACCCCACAGTCTTCAAATTAACTCAGTAATTTTCTTCATGCCTTGAAGATGGTTCTTCCAGCAATCAACATTGAGACGGGCCAAGTTAGGGGTACTATCTGTGTTTTCCCAGAGAAGCCTATCGTTTTTACTGATGACCCTGATAGGGGGAGGTGAGAGCCGGCATTCCCGATGCAGGAATAGGTTGCTCCTGTGTCAACCATAAAGGAGTGTTCTTGATCTCGTATCATCACCTGTATGGTTGGCTCACCATGTGGTTGTATGGAGACCACTGGTGTCATGTGCTCCCCCTTAGGCTCCTCTGGGCGCCCATATTGCCACTCTTTTGCCGGTCCTGTCCATGGATTTATTGGACAGTCTCTACGGTGATGCCCCTTTTTGTCACATCTCCAGCAAGCGCAATCATTACCTTGGTCCATGTTCGGGTAAGTTTGGGACTGTGACTGTCCATATTGGTTCAGGGCATAGCCCCGCCCTCTGCAATATGGACCTCCTCTTTGTGGTATTTGCCCTGTATAGCACATATCTTCACTGGTTAGGTGCACATGGATTGCTGGTAATGGAACAGGTGATGTTGTTTGTCTGGTCGCCTGGAGGACTTGTGTCTGAGGAGGTGGAGAGAGTTTAGCTGGGCTCTGGGGTGCCATTGTTGTGGTGGCTGGCACTTGAGCTTGCTCCACAGTTATCACTGGTGCCTGGATTTTACCTTTCTTTTGTTTTGCGTTTAGTTCACTCAGTTGTAGTTGTGCCAGCTTATTAGTCAGATTCTTGTTTGCATCCTCCTCTCTTTGCTTTTCTTTTCTGATGCTCTCCACATGGTGAATCAGGTGTTCAGAGAACAATGGCCACTCCATCTTCATGAGTCCCACCACATTGTCCAGATGCTTCTGTACTTCTTGTGGCATGGCCTTTTTCACCATTACCTTGAACAGGCTTTGTGTGGTGTTGTTGAGATTCCATGCGTTGCCGGTTTCCTCCTTCCACTTTCTCTGGAAGGAGCGCAGAAATTTGGCTGGGCATTCTCCGTCCTTCAGTGTACTTTTGGGGTGCTATGCTTCTACTGGCACGCCGCCCCGGCAATGATTTCATTTTTGCTGTTGTCTCTCTCCAAGCTGTCTCCAAGCTTTCTCTCTAGGCAATGATACTGGTTCCTTTTTTTCTCTGATGGGCTTCCCCCTCCATCCAGCTCCTTATACCTGTCTTTTGCTGTTTGGATTTCAGAGTTTCAGGTCCTCTGAGCTTCTTGTTCAGCTGCATTTCCGTTTTTTCGGTGCCAGCCGGCTCCACTTCTTCCTGACGTTATGCTGCCAGTACAAGTGCTGGCGTCATCTTCTTCTCTTGGGCCGTTTTTTCCTTGTTCACTGTTAGCTCTCAGTCCTTCTGGCTTTGAGCTCCAATTTACTGTTATTTTTCCCATTACTTCTCGTTCCATACTGCCTTGGGCTTCTTTAGTTGGAAATTGTCCTGTTGGGGCTTCAACTGTGTTACACCCTCCGGCTGCATGAGGTGCATATGGGGGTGGAGTTGACCACCGTGGAGCAGTGGGTGTGGCTTGGCTTTTGTTGCTCTGTAACGCTGGCATTTGTTTAACGTTCGACACATGTCTTTGTGCCGCCTGTCTAAACCACCTTAACACTTCCCTTTCCCTGGCTCGTTTGCCCTCTCTTATGCTGCTAGTATATTTCGCTTTATAACGCTTGATGTTAGCTTCTACCTCATTACAACAAGCTGCTTCAAAGGTACCTTCCATTGGCCACTGCAACCTCCCTGACGTGCAATCATGCCATTTTTTCATGCAGTGTCTAATCTGCTTTTCGTGATCTGGCTGCATTCTTACCACCAATGCCAGTGGAGCCAACGCCCCCTCCCTTTTTGCCATTTTAGCCCCCATATATCCCTGTCTTGCCTCTCCCTCTTTTTTAGTAATTTCTTCTTTTGTTTTTATCCAGACTATTATTTTACTGACAGTTACACCAGCTTTAAGTATTTTTCTCTGTGTGGGTTTGTATTTTAATTCCTCAAGACCGTCTTTTGTAGATTCTTTGATAATGTAGCTAAATTTACCTGTGTCCCACTCTACTTTCCTGGGGATCACAACAACATCCAGCCGCGGATCAACTGCTCCCCTGTTTTAGCCCTACTATGGTTAGGCCTTCTGGGATTCCTAAAATTGGGTTTAATGAGACAGAAGCTTTAGTTGGTGGATTTTTTGCAAAGCTGTTCCAATATTGTTGACAGTCTGTGAGGGGTCCACAGTCCCTGTAACGCCTCTATCCACGCAACACCTCTGTCCACGCCACTGCAGGGAATTCTTTTTCAGTTTGGGTTAGGTTAACAACTTTGTTCAAATACCAACATTTCTGACTGATTTCTTTTTCAGTTTGCCAGTGTTCAACTCCCTCTTCATAAAATGTTCTTTCAAGCCAAAAATAAGCCCCGACACCCTGTCCCCTTCAGTGGTGCAACAGTCATCAGCTATTATTTAACTTCCACTGCTATTTTCCTCATCCATTTGTTTCTAAGTTTGCATCTGTGTTATCACTCACCACCTTATCCCAAGCCAAAACTTACTGTCATTTGTTATTCTATTTTGCCTATACTTATCAATTATTTGTATTACACTTATTTCACTCACATTACGCAGTTATTATTATTATTATTATTATTATTATTATTATTATTATTATCATTATTATTATCATTATTATTAACAATAACAATGCTAATTTTACTAACTAATTATTATTATTATTATTATTTTCATTATTAATAATAATAATTGTTATTAATAATAATATTATTATTATTAACAATAATTGTTACTGTCACCAATAACAACTATTATATTATTATAATTATAATTGTAATTATTATAATTATTATTATTATTATTATTATTATTATTATTTGTCACAGCACTGATGTGGTGCTTACTCTCTAAACACTCTACTGTGTTTATACTTCAAGCCTACAGCGTGCTTATATTATTATATTGTTACATACAATGCACAATAATGTGCTTATATTATGTTATTGCACATAATGCACTTATATTTTAAACACACAGTGTACTTATGTTCTTCCTATACAATGTGCTTTTACTCTCAACAAACAGCGCTTTAATCCTACTCACACAATCTACTTTGTATTTCAAACATACGACAAATATGCCGGCAGTGTCAGAGTGACTAAAACTTTTAGTCTGCCAATTTTCGTCCTATTCACATCTGACTGAATAAAAAAGGAAAAAAGGATCTCAGGTTTCTTCCCTCTCTACCACTCCGCTCTGTGAGTGCAGGTTTGTTTTTTTGTTTTTTTATCTTGACGTCTTGGTTCGCTCACACACACACACCTCACTTCTGGTCGGCCTTCCTTCCTGCATGCAACTTCTCCTTGTTTATCGCCGCTGAAGCGATCTCAGTGCACTCTAGTCACACTCTTCTGACAGCGCTCCTCTCTGGCGCTTACACCGTTCTTTGCAACCTGTTCTTCTAGTTGACCACTCTGGCCATTGAAGACTCAGGCTGCCGCCCCAGTGTATTTTTCTCTGGCGCCTGCACCGTTCTTTGCAACTTGTTCTCTCAGTTGACCACTCTGGCCACTGAAGACTCAAGCCGCTGCCCCAGTGCTTTTTCCGGCACTTGCACCGTTCTTCACAACTTGTTCTCCAAGATGACCACCCTGGCCACTGAAGACTGAGGCTGTCGCCCCAGTGCTTTTATTTCTCTATGGCGCCTGCACCGTTCTTTGCAACTTGTTCTCCCAGTTGACCACTCTGGCCACTGAAGACTCAAGTCGCTGCCCCAGTGCTTTTTCCGGCACTTATTAAGCCAACTGCCCGTACAGACCTTGTTATTCGGTTGACCTCTTGTCACCGAAGACGCAAGCGGTATCCACAGCGCTTATTCTCTTTAACACTTTGACACTTTAAAGCCAACTGCTTTTTATCTCTTAGATCACACTTTAACAAACATTATAAAACATACAACAAATGTGTCTTGCTTGTAATGATACATCACAACTACTACGTGCTCTTGATATCGAATGATGCACACCCGCTTCATCTAATTTTATTTTGGAAACACTTTTTCCAATATTCGGGCCGACAGCTTCAACCTTCCATATCACTACACCCCAGTTACACACACACTCCTCACATCAGGGCTCTTTCCTGTTTTTTTCCAATATTCAGGCGGCAGCTTTTAATCTTCCATAGCACTTCACCTCGGTTACACACGCACACTTTTTCTCTGTCTTTCAAACAGCCCGCTCATTACTTTCACACAGCTGCATCGGCTGACCTTGCTTAGCTTCGGTCTTATCCTCCTAGTTGGATAGCTTCTGTGCTTTTATTGCCATCCAAATCAATCCTCCCGCAAACATCGCTGCTGGTAACAAGCCATCATGCAATGCACACTTTCGATTTCACTTTATCCCAAAACTCTGTATCATTCATTCTTATTCCGCACCATTTGGTAATGCTCAGTTACAGACAAACGAACATGAACACAGTGACATATAAGACAGACAATACATTAAATGCACCCAGTCTTGACTTTCTCCTTTGTTGATGTATTTTTAGTTGTTAATTTCAGTATTCTGATTAGGTTCGAACCGGTGAGCTTGTGAGCTTTACCTTTGGACGGAAATCACACCTGCATTCAGTCACCAACTCATATTGGCAGATATTAAAGGCTCTGCTTACCTTTGATTTTGGTGGCCTTGGTGCTGGAGTGCAGGTTGATCCTTCCACCCTTAAGGCAGTCCCTCTGTTAGTTAGCTCAAATCCGGTCCCTTCGTGGTCGCCAAAATGTCGTATAACGACTTCTCTTTTCTCGGGTGGTCCAAAATATTTCAAAGATCAAAAAGTCACCAAGAGTCTTCAAGGCTGAGTGCAATACGACTTTATTTGCTGGCAAAAAAGAACGGGATCAGACACAGACAAAATCCGTGAAAAAACCAAACTGACACGAGGCTCAAAGCCCCGAACATCCTCTTTTAAACACAGAAAAGTGGGTGTGTCCGTTCGGACAACATGGCCTCAACCAATCATTATTCTGCTTAATTTCTGCTGACACTGCTATTTCTCTATGGAAAAACACCACATTTCTTATGGAAAATCCCTGTACCTCTAGTGGAAAAACCCTGTATTACCTTCTGCGCTTGCGCGAAGATTGGCGTACGTGCAGAACTGCATGTCGACCAGTTGTACCTCGCCTCGCTTTGTTTTTTTACATTGGGGCTTTCTCTGTGCCGCTGTCACAGGCTCTTAGAAACTCTGGGCTGGAGGCCTTCAGGTTTTTGATAATTCACTCCCCTCCTTGACATATCCCATTATATCTGACCGCTCTTGGCACTGCATTTTTAAACATAATGAAAGTGTTACATATTTGGTTATATGATGTAATTCTTAGATTTGTGGCTACATTTTCACACTTGACATCATCTGACTATACCAGCTTTAAACAGTAGATGCACTTTTCAGTCAGCTGGTGCCCAGTAGTATGTTTCAGCAACTCTTTCACACTTGTTACCCTTTGTTTCTTACTTTTATCATTATAACAGTTATTATCAGTTACCATACGTCACTATTTACTAACCACTATCTACTTACTATGGTTATTTTACACTACAAACTATAAGTTGTGAGGGGTGTACAAAAATAATTACCAAGCACACAAAATCAGAGGGGGTGTGAAGTACAGGTGAGAGACTCTATCACCAAACCCTCCACCGTCGGCCGGCCTCGCTTGCCGCTGCCCAGACAGCACTCACACACAAAGAGAGAGAGAGGGACACATTAACTCTCCATACTAAAAACAAACACAAATAGGCAATGCAGCTCTGTTAGTTTCTTTTCCTTCTTGGTGGGAAATAATAATAAACGGATTAAGCGGGACAAAACAAAAATAAACCCAACCTAGAAGAATTTACTTTAAGACGACGGTGGAGGGTTTGGTGATAAAGTCTCTCACCTGTACTTCACACCCCCTCTGATTTTGTGTGCTTAATAATTATTTTTGCACGCCCCTCACAACTTATAGTTGATTCCCTTTTTGTTTGGTTTTGCTGTGTGCATGTGTGTAGGACACTGGAGTGGGGTGAGTACTCTGTCCCAGTGTGAATTGCCCCTCTGCCGTCTGCGGCCTCAGCCACCCATCCTCAGTACTCTCCTAGTCATTTTAACCACTAGCTTTAATAAATTGTCTCTTTTAATATTTGATGTTGGCAGCTCTGTAAATAAAAGTGTAATCTTGGTGGGAAACACCCTTGTCTCGGTCCATCATTCTTGTTGTTCTGTATCAGTGAAAGAAACCTGTGGCATCTTTATTGGGTGATTGAAGTATTTAAAGGACCAATAAGATCCAAAGTGGATAGTGATATTGCGGGCCTTGCCACGGTCCGGTCACATTTGGGTAGTGACTGAAAGAATGAGAATGGGAATACAGGTGGCCAAAGTTTGTTTTTACTGTTTTTAAAGTCCATTGAGGCAATATGAGTATGATTTGGGACTATATAAATAAAAACTGATTTGAAATAAAATTCAATTTAAATTTGATCCTCATTAGATACACATGCACATGCTCACACACACTTACACAGAGTGATGGGTTACAAAACAGAAGAAGAAAGAGGTCTAATTATAGACCTGTTGCAGTTTAATGTGTGATTTTAACCAAAGAAAGAATTCCAAGAGCTCAAACACTTGAAAATATTCTTAATGGTGCCTTTATTTCTTCCGAGACCATCTCAAAAACTGCAGCCAGTCCAGGTGCAGCTTTCTGTGTGTGTGATGTTCTCTGATGCATTGTTTCTTGCTGCAAGTTTCCCTCTCTGGGGATCTTGTGAGTCTCTGGCTGAAGGATTAGCATACAAATAGGAGTATGTTTGAGGGGCAGAGAAACAGAGAATGAGCGCTACACCTACACAGTGTCAGGGTGCATCAGTTGAGGTGATTTATATATTAAACTTGGCTGAGGCCACAGAGGTACAGGGAGACACTGACGACCAACGCAGGCCAACAATTCTTTAACCTTGTTTTCTTGTGCCAAAATTGTTTCTCCTTATTCTGCCAGTGACCCGGAACACTGTATGAATTTTATTTGCCTCATTACATGGCAGCTATTTTTGTCATGTAGAAATTTATAACACAGACGTCTCTCTGATCTTGAGCTGTGAATTTAAAGATGCTGTGGCACAACATTTAACGCTTGAATTCCAGAAAGCCTGGCTCTTCCTTTTAAGAATCTAGGGGCAGTTTTAATTTAGGAAAATATCCTCTTGATGCACAAATCCATTAACTGCATTGTTAGAGCAGATGGCCAACATGGACTGTTTTTCACATTGATGACATCATACTTATAACATGATGTAGTGAACATATGGTGGCTGTATGAGAGTAAGCACCTTGATTATTTCCCTCCAGCAGCTGTAGTACACAGATTTCTTTGACAGATGTAGTCAGACCAGATCAATTTTCTGCTGAGATTAGTTATGTATTGATTTGTGATTATTCCCTTGCATCTAGAACACAGAACACCTTGTGAGCGGGAAAGCATTCTGACTCTCACTGTAACGTCAGTGCACTCTGACAGCAACTACTCATGTGGACATTGATAAATACAGATACATTTTTATGTCATCTGGCGCTCCTGCAGGAGAGGTTGCAGGCCTGTAATCAAACATCAGCCAACACAAAGTACTTCCGCTATTCTGTTTATACCTGTGGCAAGAAGCAGATTAATGGATTTTTGTCTATTTACCCCTGAAAGCACTCTGGGCACATTGCTATTCTGAAAGTGTCTGTTACCAAGGTTAGGTACGTTTGAGCAATGTCTCAGTGAAATTACATTGTAACTGCAAATGTTATTTCACTACGTGGCAGAAACCCAAAGGGTGAAAAAGAGTTTTATGAAAGGAGGACTTCAGGTTCAAACACCTGGACTAGCTGCTAAAATATGGATGACCACAGTGTATCAGTGAAATTATTGCTTTCTTTTACACATGCTGTTGAGTTGTCTGTGAGGACGGCTGAATACACAAAGCTGTCCTGTTCTATGAACATCAGAATGTGATATAAATATGAATATGAATGTGGAATCATTGATGCTTAGAAGCAGCAATTCCCCATTTTGGGATCTGTCAAAGGAGAAACTTTAAATGAAAAAGATTTATTTTGAACAATAAAGCCAACTGAGTCTCAGTTTCTGTCCTATCTGGACTCTAAATAAAAAAAAATCTTATTCACTGAAACTAGGTGTTTTTTAAAGTTTCTCCATCATCTTGGTGTGAGCTAGAGAGACACCTTCAGCTTGATTATTAAGTATGAAATATTATAAAAATAGGATTAAGGACTACTTGAACAGTGATTACACATGTCCTGCTACTGAACAATGGTGAATTTATTGACTTGATGTCGTTGGGTTGTTTTTAAAGGGGGCATATTATGTAAAACTCACTGTTTCAGTGCTTGAACATTTTGGTATCTCATTTGAATTATACCACCTTCATACAGACTATCCCCTGCAACAGCCTAAAGGCTACCTGTACGATGGGCTGCTAGCACTGGCATAATGTCAGGTACTCTCTTGTTGGCTGCACAGACCGGCACAGCTACAACAAGGGACCACACTGTTCCAACATTTGTAAGTGCTACTCTCATCTGAGAATGTCAAGACCCAGCAGATTAACTCTAATTTTGATTAAATTAAGACGGAAATGTCATCACAACAGTTGTGGTGTTCTTTGCTAAGGTAACTCTTCAAGCTAGAGGATGTGTGGATTTAACTATGTACTTTTCAACAAAATCCTGTAGCCATACCAGCTGATGAATAGTTTGATATATGGTGTCTTTGACCCCACTTCAAACTTGAAAGCTGTAAGTGTTGCCATGTTTTATGTTATTTTACTTTTTTTTTTTTTTTAGCTAAAGTCTGTTGATTCAGACATTAGCTTGTTGCTCAAACTGATGTGTATACTCCCAATGGGTGGGTGCAGCGATGACTTAATTAGCATTAGCTTTGTTATGTGCCTTGGTTATGGTTAAGAAAAGATCACATTTTGGCTTTAACCTGCTTTTGTGATTTTGCCCACAAGTTTAACTGTAACAAGTTCCTCATGAAACTTGCATACCTCAGTGACATGTTTCTGAAAACTCAATGAAGTGAATTTGCAGATGCAGGGCAAAAACACACACCTTCCACGTCTGGAAGATAAAATCACATCATTCATCAGAAAACTTGAGATGTGGCAGCAGCGAGTGAAAGATGGAAATATTGACTCCTTTGAGAACTTGAAATCATTCATTGCAGTCAACAAGCTACAGAACACAGTGAAACCATGTATGGAAGCACACTTCCCTGCCCTTCAGAAACATTTCCAGAGATATTTTCCATTTTTGCAGGATCTCAAAGAATATGACTGGATCCGCGACCCCTTCAGTGCAACACCACCTGCCGACTTACGCACAGCCGAGGAGGAACAGTTCATTGATATCACCTCTGATTCAACAATGAGGCTGCAGTTTAAGTCAAAGACACAGGTTGCATTTTGGATTGGAGCGGAGAAAGATTACCCACTGCTAGGTAAAAGAGCCCTGACCATTCTTCTTCCTTTTGCCACATCCTACCTATGTGAGTTTTTCTGCAGTGGCCTCAATCACGACAAAATACAAAATGAATGAAAATGTTCTCAGCAACCAAAGGGGGGCCCAGCAGAGAAATTTGGGAACCACTGCCTTACACACTATTGTCAGAGTTCTCTTCCTCTAGATACATAGATAATGGTCAAACTCATACCACTGCACCACCACCTCAATTAGTTTCAAATCAGCATCAAACAGACCTGAACATTAACTGAGTCAAAGTCTCAACTGTTGACAAAAACGTTCTCACTTTTACATGGTAGTCTGGATTAATCTGTCTTTGAAATCCTTCCATGTGCATGGCCTCCTGCTAGCTGGGCAGACCAACATATTGTTCAGCCAGATCTTGAAGGGCCAGAGAAACTTGTCGCATTCTGCTTACATTCACAATATCAGCACCTATATTTAAGATCTACTAGCATCAGCCATCAGTCAACAATTCTCTCCAGAAGTTCCATATCTCCATACACTATTACTTTCAGTTTAGTCAGACTGGTGGATCTGGCCAGAGGTGAATGTACATTAAGTCCAATATGCACTCTCCTGTTATATATGCTCAACAACTAGTCACTAACATTCACTAACTAATCTGTGTTTGGTGCAGGGTACAGTCGGTCAATCAGAGCATTTTCACTGAAAACGGAAGAGACGGGTTAACAGATGATGTTGAGGGAAGACTACAGAAGAAAACTGAGTGATCACTGACTCGAACCTATGATGCCCCTCAGGGTACCGAGCTCTTTCCCATAGAGATGTTTACTGCAAAGTTGTTTGCTTTTTCTTTCATCTTTCTTCAGCGAGTGGAACCTGCCCTCAGAACAAAATAAGTCCTAATAAGCCCCAAGAACTTGGGTCAGACACTTTGAAATAACAAACAACATCACAACTTCTTCCCTTTTTTCCCCCTTTGTTTCATCCGGAACTGTGATAAGGCAGTGAACAAGGCAGTTTCCTTTGTTTTGCCCCCCTGGGTCTCTCGTTTGGCGTGCTTTGATTATGCATGAGAATTTTTTTCCACTCTATTTTTATTTTTGTTTGTCCTGACTTTGTGGATGTGTGAGGACGTGCGGAAGAGTGCATGGAATATTGCCAACGTGAGGTTTGACCAAATTGTTTTGTGGGGGTTCAGACAAATGTCTAACTGTGTGTCAGAGAAAGAGAGTGTACGTGGATGTGGACGTGTCACCAATGTCTATCCTTGAATTCATGATGAAGGGCCACACTGGTGGAAGTCTTCATGATCTTAGTGTGTTAGCTTTTGTCGCTGTTACAGCCTTATTCGTTGTAGTTCACATTTAGGATGTTCTGAATTCACCGAGCACACTCCAGCTGAGCTGACTGTATTAAATCATTCAAGTCATCAACTCAATCACAAGCTTTTTGCATTCGGGGTCCTTCTACAGGTGACTGAAAGCACTATTAGCAATAGCTACCAACAGCTATAGGCAATACACATATGCTGATTTCACTTTTATAAAACAACATGACCGTCACAGTTTGGTTAGGTTCGAGGTTTGACTTAAAATTACTATTACTTATGTAACCTTGTTATGAACATATGTTACCTAAGTTACATGATTTAACTTAACTAAGTTCATAAGGAAAAAAAGTACTCACTGTTGACTTTGGTTTTACAGGAGACACTTCCAGGTGAAAGTCCTGTTTGTGTCCAACCTCTCAACCTCCTTATGCAGATTTTCTTGGTCTTTATACAACTTCACCCAACACCCTCCTCAGCTGCTTAAAAGTATAAGTTGTTTTCACAGCTGGCCTATGTGGTCCTTTATCTAATGAGGCTGGGCTGTGTAGGCCACGAGCCTGTATCTTGAAGAAGGTTCTCCTGCTTTGTTGCTGATACAGGCAGATGTACAGGCAGAAATATTGTCATCATCATTTGAGAAGAAAGCAACTATTTTGTACTAGAAAAATTGCATTTCCTGCAAAAATACAGTGTGAATGCTAAAGGCTGAAGCGAAATCTGCTGAATGTACTGCCGAAAAGCTGAAAAAGTTGAAAAGTTCAAGGCTGAAAGATTTTAAAAAGTTGAACATATTGATAGCTGAACAGTTTCTGTTGCTGAACATGAAGCTGAATGTATGAAAAAGCTGAAAAAACTGAAAAGTTAAAGGCTGAAAGAGTTGAAAAACTTGAACATTTTATTAGCTGAACATGAAGCTAAATGTATAAAGAAGATGAAAAGGCAGAAAGATTAATATTTTAAAGAGCTAAAAAGCTGTGGAGTAAGAGGGCTGAACGAGCTTAAAAAGGTGAAAAAAGGCTGAAAGGGTGGAAAGTTAAAGGCAGAAAGAGCTTAAAATGGCTGCACACATGCTGGAGCAGGAGCAGAGCCAAAGATGAAAATGTCCCCATTTGAATGAATGGGAAAAAGCCTCCCAAACCCCTGCGATTTTTGAAAAAACTGTAATGGTTATCACCAAAATATTTATACATTATAAAGTTGGAATGGTGTCTCTAGCTCAAAACAAAGATGAATATTTCAAAAAGCTGAAAAGGCAGAAAAGCTTAGGAGGGCTAAAAGAGTTTAAAAAGTTTAACATTTTTTATAACTGAACATGAAGCTGAATGTTTGAAGGAGTTGAAAAGACAGAAAGATGAATATTTTAAAAAGCTGAAAGGGCAGAAAAGCTGAAGGGGGCTGAAAGAGTTGAAAAAGTTTAACATTTTAATTGCTGAACATGAAGTTGAATGTTTGAGGGAGCTGAAAAGGCAGAAAGATGAATATCTGAAAAGGCTAAAAAGCTGTAGAGAAAGAGGGCTGAAAGAGCTTAAAAAGGTGAAAAAAAACTGAAAAGGCTGAAAAGTTGCAGAGTAAGGTGAAAAGTTAAAGGCAGAAAGAGTTTAAAATGGCTGCATTGTCTATGTAAAGTAAAAGATGTGGGATCCAAATCCAGCTGAAGAGAATTCTTTCTCCAGTGTTCCAGCTGCTCTCCAATCAAGTGATGATGTCACACACTCTTGCTCATGCACTACACATGCATCTTCAGATACACACACTGGATAAGTAGCAGAGACAAAGATGTAAATGTCCCCATAAGAATGAACGGGAAAACGCCTCCCAACCCCTGCGATTTTTTAAAAAACTGTAATGGTTATGGCCAAAATATTTATATGTTGAGTGAGAGGAGACATGGCTGAACTCGGTCATGTCGTTTTTATTTCTGGAAAGTGAGAAATGAGGGCAGAATGCGAGAGACAAATCAGGTACCGTCTGCTGTCCTCCAGAAATTTAGGCTCAAAATTAACATTGCGGCTTATGGGGCAGTATCTGCAGTTGTTGTCGCTCCAGGGCTTCCACATCCAAAACTATAAGTCCTAAATCTGAAATGAGACCATCAGCTGAATGTTGTACTCCACGAGACATGCATTTCTATGCATGTCTTGTGGCGTGCTGAAAAACGTACGGAAGTAGGAATAATATATTCCAGAAGAACAATAGTGTGAATGCCTTTAGCATTCACACTAATTAAGGGGAGGCAGACTTTGAGGCCAACTTGGCCCACGGTGCCTTTCGACCATCAACCCTGACCAGCTGGATCACCACAGGGGGGGAAGAGGAGCCATGCTAATAGGTTTAGGGTTAGCTTCATCACTGTCCGAGGTCAGAATGAACATTTGTTCACAGGGCGAAACATTCCGCCGGCTGGATGGGAGTAAGGCAATAATATATAAAAATAAATAATAAATAGCCGATTCGTCAGTCCTGGTGTCACTTTTTGTAAATCTTTGCATCCCTGTGTTAATGTGATCTTGTGTTTACCTTTTCTCTTGCTTCGAGGAGGAGAAAGGATGAGGGAGGACATGAGGCTGCAGAGAGGATGGAGAGGCTCTTCTCTGCTCCAGAGGACAATCCTGACAGTATTTCTGTTATTTAGTTAATGTATGAGTTCTTTTTAAATTATTTGGTCATAATTTTATTGTTACACGTTGCCTATTCCATTCAGTATTTACAACTTAAATACAATTTATAACAGCAAACGGCATCAAGTGCTACTTTTCAGGGACAACAAGGGATTGAATGTTTTCTTTTATTATTAAGGTCTTAACATTTACAACTATTGACAAAATTACAGCATAAATAACAATTTACAGAGTATTATTCACTATTAACAAAAACAAGTATTAAAAACAAAAATGTAACAGTTACAGATGATGGACAGTAACAGGCTGAGCAGGAGTCCCTGCAGTGCTGCTGGGCTGGATGGTGTCAGTGGGACATCATCTGGGTTGGTGCTCAGGGTGTTTGGGGGTCCAGTCTCCTCTGTCCAACACATCGTCCACCAACTGGGTCTGCAGTTCTGACTCGATCCACGGCTGCCAGGTCACTGAGAATGTTTTAAGAAAGAGGCAAGAATTATAATTGAAGAAGAAGAAGAAGAAGAAGAAGATACAACAAACAAAACTTTCTACCAAACATTTTAAATACAATGCCTTTAAAATTAAAATAAAATCATATGTGGCGTTCAACAGTTTATATGTCAGCATTAACGTAATGTATCGGTATGTTAATTACCCCAAACTGCTAGCTAGCTAATAATGATAATATTGATAACATAACTGTGGGTTCAATAACAGGTTTACCTCTCTACGGTCCTCTCAGCCGGAGATAAACCAGCCGCTTCTCCTCTTCCTCCACAAGCAGGAGGCTTAAAAAGGAATTCAGGAATTCCTGTAGCTCAAACAGATCTGACAGTCAAACTTTACTCTTATTGTCACTTTCGCGGACCTGGGCTGCAGAAATAATGACGTACGGGTAGGGGAGGGAACATCTGGTGACGCAACCAGGAAATGCTCCTAAGGCTAGACTGTCCCATTTAACAGGCTGACGCTGCCTGCAGGTCTCTCTGAAGGACCCTGCCTTTGCTGGTGGCGAAGGATGGGTCCTTGAAGGATGCTGCCCCTGAATTGAGACACAGCCCCTGTTTAATGTGTAGTGAACCACAGTGAACCCTGTGAACGCAACCCAGGTAGTCTCCTAGAACTCCTCCCTTAGCTCCTCCCCCTGCCCAGGTGCAGTATAAAAGGCCTCAGCTGGCTCAGTTCAGCCTCTTGCTGGTCTCTTTTTGTGTTTTAGGCTCACCTGATTCTGTTTTGCTTTGTGTGTGGTGTGGTAATTTTGGATTTTCTTTGTTTCCTTTATTTTCAGTGTGCCCTGGGTGGGAGGCTTGGCACTGCGATGGAACCTCACTCCTGTTGCATTCAAGTAGGCACTGGGGCTCTTTTACTGCATGTTTTGTTGTAATGTTTGTAGTGTTGTCCCCTGGAGTAGTGAGAAGGTTGTTTGTGTGTGTGTGTGTGTGTGTGTGTGTGTGTGTGTGTGTCCAGTAGTCTGCCCCCATTGAGGCCCCAGCCCACTGATTTTAGTTTATTATACTTATTCCATTAGATTGTTTCTGTTAAAATATTTTCTTCTACTACTCTTCTTTGAAATCTCTTCAACAGTTCCATTTTCTTTTTTTAGGTTTCCTTTACAGTATTATAAATAAAAACATTTTTTCTATTTATCTGCTGTCTCTACCTCATCAGTCTTGACACTATGCCCTTTATAGAATTTGGTTTTTCATATCCTGAAGTGCAAGTCCCCAGGTGGTTGTTTGTGGTCCCCAAGTTACTTCCTTCCCTCCTTAGTTATCTAAGTCCCCCCCCCCCGCCATTTACATTTAAAAACTCTGCTCCTTGCCACAAAAGCATCAGACAACATCCGATCAAATTTAAGAACAAGCCTTAAAGAAGTGGGTTACATTACTGAATGCTGGTGCTGTTGAATGGGCAACTACTGTTGCTGGAAAGACATGCGTTATGTGCTTGGGTGTGTGGCATCATACTGCATTGTGCACAAATAACTGACTTTGGCAAGTGCAATAGGGCCCTGATATAACAGAAAAAGTACAACCCTATGGGTGAATGAAACTGATGCATTTGTTATGATTTTGCAATTGTTCCCACCTCTCAATGTCAACAGGAGTCAATGTAGCTTTTGAATTATACCTTAATCGGAGTAGACAATAAGGGAAATTTGCCACTGGCCATCCGGGCCAATGGCTTTTGAAGATCACTGGCCCAACCATTCTGACCACTGGCCCAGGACAATGTCATGTATTGATCCCCATATAAATGAAAAAGAACATATCCCAGCCAATTCCTGCGGTCTAGCCATCAAGGTTGGAACTTTCTACGATACCAATACTAGTAAATTTCCGTGATTCTTGACACTTATTCGATACCATGATTTATGAAAAAAAAAAGAAAAAAAAATTCATTAGGCTACTTTATTTAATAAATAAATAAATAACTGTTTCACATTAAACTTGTATTTAAGCTCCACTGTGCTTTAACAATAAAGTAAAAACAGAGTTAAATATGCCTCAACACAAACGGAAAGTCATGTAGTCATTACTTTTATCTTCCAGTAGTTCAATGATAGAACTGTTGTTCTCATTCATTCACTTTTAGGCTGCTTCCACAGACTGATGCAAAATTAACTCATTGTTTCATTTTTCAGCTCTATTTTGTGTTTACACACGTTTGTTTTTTCTCTGCTCCAAACCATGGATGTATTATGGTCTAAACGCGCACCACCGCTGTGGCGCACACCGAGCAGCTGGAGCGGCTCGAGGATCGGCCACGTTCATATAAACGGACCGCGAGCTCGACTGCAGCCGCACCGAGACCCAGCGCGTGCTCTGGCCCGGGGACAGCCTTCCATTCCAACAGCCCTCCATTGCGAAACCCCTCCATTCCGAAACACCCCTACTCCGAAACACCACTGTTCCGACGCTCCCCACAAAACAACGCTGTTCCGAAATTAAACACCACTATCCGTGGTGCTGAAATCCCCACTTCCAGCCGCACTCGCACAATTCTGAAATGGTTAAGGTTAGGGTTAGTTCGGAGTAGGGGGTTTCGGAATGGAGGGGTTTCCCCAATAGCCTTTTCGGAATAGCGGTGTCTTTGAAAAAAAGGGAAACCCCGCCATTATGATGAATTGATCCGATGAATTTCGGAAAGGCGGGGTGTAACCCTCTGGCCCGCGTGTAAGGTCAACATCGTTCCCAACAGGACACGACGCGCGCTGAGGGCAAAGTTTCATGGTTCCGAAAAAAAGGTTGTTTATCAATTTTAGTGACAACCTTCAATCAGCAGCAGTGAGCGAGCGGCACGCGTTCCGCAGGAGCGAGCGAGCTGTGCACACTGCAGTTGCTTGCAGGTGGTGTGCTGACGTCCCAGGGCACAGCGCTTGCTGCGCATAGAAAGTAGATGCCTCTGTCTTTGATCGGGTCGGGATCTCGTAACACTATTAGCGGTAATTAGCTACCGAGACGATTTCACAGAAATCATTTCAAACCACGGGGAATTAACGTGAAATAAGATTGATTAAATTTTTTGCTTGTTATCTTTTTTCAAGGCATTATTTTTCACTGGCCCCACTGGGCCAGTGCTTGGAGCCTTCTGGTGGCCCTGACAGTTTTAAAAGTACATCCGGGCCACCGGGCCATTTATATTATCGACCCCTGCCTTAATATTATTTGAATTAATACAAATTAAAAAAAAAAACATTTTTGTAAATGTAATGCTAATGACTGCTAAGGACTCAACACTTAGAGTTTAGGACTTTGGACTTGACTTAGGATTTGCCTGTCTTGACTTGGGACTTGAGAGCAAAGAATATCACCAGATATTCCCGCCCCTGCCCGTACGTCACTATTTATGCAGCCCAGGTGCGCGAAAGTGTACTAAAAGTCAGTTTGTGGTAATGTCAGACATACAGAAAATCCTGATTTTCTTTTTAACCTTCCTTTTGGAGGAGGAGGAGAAGCGGCTCTGTCGGCACCGCTAGCGGCTGTTATATCTCTGTTTTGAGAGTGGACCGTGGAGAAGTAAACCTGTTATATGAACCCACAGTAATGTTGGCATTTATCATTATTAACTAGCTTACAATCAAGGGTAATCAACATACGATACATGACGTTAATGCTAGACATATAAACTGTTGATCAGCTGCCATATGACTTTGACAATTGATTAATAGTTAAAGAACCGTGACCTCATTAAATATCAAAATATTTTCCCATGACTCAAACCAGATTGGGAAGCCTAGTTAGACTGATAAGTGGATCAACAAACAGATTCAGCATCATCTATCAAAGCTCTAAAATGAACTCGAATTAGCTTAACTAGCCTACAATTATGTAGCTATTGTCAAATTAACCATTTTTCTTCTCCTGTTCTTCCAGTCCTTTCCCAATCCAGACCAGACCCCCGTACTGCAGGGTCAATATGGCTGTTCCTGTCCTGGACAGGTTTTTCAACAACACCGACACGCCACCAAGCGGCCCTGATGATCACTGCTACAAGAACAGAAAACTCTTTTTCTCCATCATCATCAGGGCCGCTTTGTACACACTTGCGTTGGCTGGCCAGGGTCGGTGCATGACTCAGAGTACTCCGGCACAGCCCATTGTACGGTGGTCTATCTACCCTCCTCCAGGGCACTTCATCCTCGCAGATGGCAGGTACCTGGGCCGTGCCTCCAACATCCGCTACCCCTCATCACCCCCTACAAGCGGCCGGTGCAATGGCTACCATTCCAGGGCACGCGTTATCATTGAGCGTGCCTTTGGAATGATGAAGACCAGGTTCAGGTCCATCTTCCTGAAAGCGCTGGAGGTGCACCACACATTTGTGCCTCAGGTATGTCATCACTCAACAGGATTCTTCTTCTCTTCTTTTTTTTTTCTTTTTTTTTTGAGTATTGAAGCAGAGTAAATCAAAATTAAGGAATATTTACTGTTTTTCATTTCAGGTCATAACAGCATGTGCCGTCCTGCATAACATCTGCCTGGGAGCAGGTGACATCATGCCCCTAAAAGGTTGAGCTGCAGGACGACATGCCGGAGGATGAGGGGGAGGATGGGTTGGAGGTCGCCAGTGGTGCTCCATGGCGAGATCGGCGTCTGTGGAGGTGTCTGCCCTGGAGGAGGTTAACCACAACCATGACTATCTGTAGTTGGCACGTAACATAATTTTAAAGGCATTATTCCTAATTGAAGTGGTTGGTAGATTGTTTTGTCTGTTATGATTTATTATTATTCTAATTATATTATGAAATTATAATTCTTGCCTCTTTCTTAAAACATTCTTAGTGACATGGCAGCCGTCAGCCGAGTCAGCCCTGCAAACCCAGCTGATGGACGATGTGGTGGACAGAGGAGACTGGACCCCCAAACACCCTGAGTACCGCCCCAGATGATGTCCCACTGACTCCAGGGTCTTTATTGTGGCATCCCATCCAGCCCAGCAATACTGCCAGGGACTCCTGCTATTACTCCTGTTATTGTACATAATGTGTAATTTTGAGAATAAAAGCAAAAATTCAATCCCTTGTTGTCCCTGACTAGAAGCACTTGAAGCTGTTTGCTAACCCTGTTATAAATTGTGCTAAAGTTGTAAATATTAATTTGAATAGACAACGTGTTACAATTGAACAATATTTTTATTCATGAAAGAAATTACATCTTTGGAATAATTTAAAATAAATAGGACTCAAGTTAACTAAATAATATAGCAGTAGACAAAATAATTTCAGACATCCACTCGAGGAGATAGAACAGCCTGTCCATCCTCTGTCTGCTCTCTTTCCATTCTTGCCTCGGCCTCCCTCTGCAGCTGCATGTCCTCCCTGATCAAATTGAGGAGCTCATCCTCTCTCCTCCTTTCTACTTGGCCCTGGCTGGCTCCCCTCCTCCTCATCGTTGTCGTCATCCTCTTCCTCCTCCCGGACAGGCGCAGCACCACATGGCCCTGGTGTATCCTCAGGGATAGAGGCAATTAGGACATGGGGGACACCTCATCCATGAGGACAAACCAGGGCCAAGTAGCAGCACTGGCACTCCCGTTGGTCCCCTCACCCATCCCTGGATATTTGCAATCCTAAGGCAGTTGAAATCAATCACATCAACAATTTTCTGCACAGTATTTATTAACTTTCATGAGTAAAACAAATATAATTTAGTTTCCACATCATCATTCAAACCTGCACCTACTTTGTATTTTTTTTTAGGTTCTCCCATGTTTTTTTTTTTTTTTTTTGGCCTGCTGTGGCTCGACCTTTTCCTGCAGGTCCATCTTTTCCAGTATTGTTCTAAACACACAAAGAAGCAAGATTAAGGTTAACACAAGATCACATTAACAAAGGGATGCAAAGATTTGCAAAAAGTGACATCAGGACTGACAAATGGGCTACTTATTATTTATTATTGCCTCGCTTACATCCAGCCGCGGCAGAATGTTTGGCTCCCAGGAAAAGATGGTAATTCTGACCTCGGAGTTTAATTAATTCTTCTGTTTGCTCCTTGCTCCCTAAAACAAAATTGAATGTAAAAGACGTTTTGTGTTATGCTCAACAGACAAAAGGGTTCTAATTAGAGTTGCACCGATCCAGTTTTTTCCGATCCAATCCGATACCGATACCTGGACTGACCGTTTCGGCCGATACCCGATACCGATCCAATACCGTTGTTGAAATAATAATAAACTGTATACCTTCCACCATGTGAAAGGGACTAAAGGCACCAGACTTTCCTAACTAAGACAAAATAATCAAACAGTTACCAAACATTGTAAACATGTGTAACATTAATAATAATAATAATAATAATAAATAATAATACATTTAATTTATATAGCGCCCGTCAGGGTACCCAAGGACACACGTAACAAAGTGGAACAAACAAAACAAAGAATGAATGAATTTAGCGCCTGTCAGTCAGCACGGAGGGAACACTAGCACCAAAGTCAGTAGCACCGTCTGTAAACAAACTAGCGTCTGGAGGCTCCGTGCACACAGCGGGGGAGACCGCAGCAGCAGAGGAGGAGACAAAGCAGCCCGGCGGTGAATAACCCTGAGGTTGTGGTGGAGGGAGGAGCAACGATGGACAGCCCACAGAGTATTGAGTACGTCGGTTTGAAAGTTAGCGTTGCTAGGCTAACAGCTGACCGGTGAGGCTAACAGCTGATGGCGGGGCTACTAGCTAATCAGCGGAGAAATGTGACGTGAGTAAGTGTAACGTCCTGCAAACAGGAATCCAAAATAAAACATAGCAGCTGAACCTGAGAATAAACTAATAAAGAGTTGGTCAAACAACAACTTGCGCTCTTCCAGCATGCGACACACTGACGCTGACGAATGACGTAGATGTGCTACGACGGCGAAAAAAAAAATTGGATCGGCCGGTGGATCTGTTTCATTTTACCGATCCCCGATCCAGCCGTTTTGTCAATATCGGAGCCGATATCCGATCTTAATATCGGATCGGTGCACCCCTAGTTCTAATACAGCAAAAATATGATCATGATAAGGATATTCCTGTCTTAACATTTGCAAGTGAAGGCTTTTAAGGCTTTACTTCCAAAGGCATCAAGCTGAGCATTACCAACATATTTTAACTGATATTTTGAGGTTTTAAGGTCCCTTGAAGATTAACATATCTGGCGTTGGATGTTCAAATGAGTAAAAAACTAGTATAAAGCCAATACCTAGATTTAAATGCGTGATCTTTGCCTTGTGACGTTGTCATGTTGTTTGCTCTTCTGTCTTTTTTTGGGTTTGCAATGAATCTTGGCTATTTATAGCTGGGCAGGGTGGTAGCGGTGCGTCCTCCAAAAACAAGTAAAAGTAGGGCGCATTTGGAGGACTCTTCGAATTGGGACACCCTTCGCGCAGCGTAGTGACGTAATTGCCCTTCAAATCTGCACTCCGAAAGGTGCAGACCCTGAATTGGGACTCAGCCATCGTCCCACCTCTGACTTCTATACACACTCTGTCTGGATGAACCTTTCTTTTTAAGGACCGCCTTCTGAAAAGAGTCTGTTCACCCTGCTGCCATCCGACATTGGATACAGAAGTATCATTTCTATCAGTAGCATTTATCATCTCAACTCATCTTCAACACTCCAAATTGATGTAGCAGGACTCAAGGACTTAACCTTCAAATACATCTAAATAAACCTAGCTTGCACCTTGTATCTGCTGTGTTTGCGGGAACCAAAGCGGGTGTTGTAAGCCAAACATAATCTTTTCCTTACCATAACCAAAAGTTTTTTGTAACTTAATCTAAACCCTTGACACAACAGAAATGTGTAAAACCAAAAAAAACCCCAAAAACATTAAGTTGCATCATAAAGCAATGTAAACTCATTCATTCAGTGTACATTGTTAACATTTATTCTGGTGACTGGCTGGTCCATCATTTCATCCTTCTCTACACAAGATATGAATCAGCCAAGTTTCCAAAATGTTGACCTATTTCTTTAAAGGTTGAAGCTACTGGAGCAGAGCAGAGCACAGTGCAGTAACATAACAGTTTTTTGAACAGTACTCCTGAGCTTTTTCTCTTGATCTTTGTTGTGACCACTTGATACTTTCTTTGTCAGGAATGAAAAGAGTGCTCCCTTCAAGTTCACTTCAGTCAACCAATAAGACTGAAGCTACCACTGTACAGTGAGCTGCACCTGGAGCTGTCTGATGCCAACCTGCCACACCTTCATCAAGATTGAACTTTGTTGTAACATATTCTTCATATTATTATTAATAGGTGGGCTTTTATGTTCTTTGTATCCATGTTTCTGAAGATGATGTGATATCAAAAGATTTTTTGTGTCTATAAACTTAACATGTAACCAACAGATCCAGAAGATGAACCCTTCAGAGGCTGACAGTCCACCTTTCTTGGGTACAAAGTCTGTGGCGAAGTTAAGTTGAAAGAGAATTTGCAGCTTGAAGAATCCCCAGCAGCTCAGAGTTGTGTGGAGGCACGACGTTCATTACTGCAGAAGCACAAGGACACGACTTCTTTTGTGTGGGTTATTTGAGTACTGTTCCGACGCTGCCTCGCTGGGCTCACAAGTCATTCTCCACATGCCCACAGGGCCTGGTGGTTTTAAAGCATAATTTCCACAGTGGAATTCACAAAAATATGAAAAAAGAACAGACAGAGTTTTACTTACAATGGATTTTCACTGGAGCTAAAATTCACAATTCTTCCAGTATAGAGTCAATATAAACACACGTTGCATAATCCGTATTGTGACTAGACTTCATTTCTTGTTGTAAAGACAGTACTGGCATGCAAAATTATCTCCATTTGAATTAAGTAAAAAGCATAGATCATATATTCATGTATCACAGACTGACAACAATAGATTTCATCATGTTCAGCTTGAGAGGATGTAACAAGCTCCTCTTCCAATTAAACATGCTGTGCAGGGTCTCTGGCCTTCAGCATCAAACAATATAAAAATGTAAGTTTAATGTCAAGCACACAGTATGATACTGGGGCCGAGTTACAGTGTGGGATTCCTCTAATTCAAACACACTTGAAATACACAATCCCACTGCAAGCTGTTGTGCCACATCTTTATAGGTCCCATGAAAAGCATTTCAAAGAGGGGAGAGAAGAGAGGTTCTGAGGGTAAATGAACCAACATATGTCCACTTAAAGGGATATTCCGGTGTAAATTTAATCCATGGTCTTACACACTGTGAAACTGTGTTAGACTCCCTCTTGACAGATCAAGTTGGCAGACCGCTAATTTACGTAGTTTTAGCCACCTCAGAAAATGACCGCACGATAACAATACATTGCAGTATATGGCACCAACAAGAAACTGCCACCAAAAAGCCACAAATAATGCTCAGAACGGCACCAAACAAAAGCAACAGTACAAATAGGGTCCCAGCACAAAGTCCGGGGCATCAAAACTCCCCTAGTTTAGCTGGATTTCTACTGAAAATCTGACAAAATTTACCTCTCTCCTGCAGCAGCTTCCTGTTGACGGGAAGTCCCGAAGAGTCAATTAATGAGTGCACTAGATTTCCGCGGCTCAAGGATGAAAATGTATGATTATGACTCCATGGAAAAGAAATCAAAGTTCATATGTGTCTTACGTACCAGTTTATAGCAGTTATTATCGAGAGCGGACAGGGAAAAGAATGGAATTGAGCATTTCTAACCGCTTTTAGTAATTTACAACAACTAAGCACATCTGGTCTTCTTCCCCTTCTCCAAAGAAGATGAACCCCTTTTCCTCAGGTCAAACGAGGTCAAGCACGATAGAGTCTTCTTTCTCCACATCAGAAGAAAAGAGGACTGTTTTCTAACACGGATGTTGTGATTAAAGATGTCTTACTAATCTACATCTCTCTCCCTCTGCAACATCCTCCAGTGGGGGAAGTTTTAGGTCTTAAAACATACATATTGGTGTTGGACCTTGGTTGAAACTTGCCTGAAAAGCTGGAGTTTGAAAGTGGCTCAGTTTTTTCGCTTTGGCTCCTTTTCCGAACAGGAATAGCGCACAAGGGTGCGCATTCCTAAAGCACGATGTTTTGACTCTGTTCCTGCGGTGACGTTACCACAGGAGGCTACTTGCATAAGCATCGGCTCACAGCCGTCCTCAGCTAGACTTTCTGAGTGAGCACGCCGAATCTGCCTATTTCTCTGTCATTTTCACGCCATACATCGTGACCACCAGCATTAAAACTCAGGTCCTACATGTAAAACACGAGTGTGAAAAGTAAGAAGGAAAAAAAATAAAAAATTACCATTCAGAGACATCCTGCTGCAGACATATCTCTTCCACCGTCAAGACTCCGGCTTGTACATAAATGCCTGAATTCCGTAAGGTCCGTCATTTAGTGTGTGCGCCATGACAGGGGGCTGTTTATGTTTTGGAGTCTGTGTGCATGCAGGCTAGCCCCCAATTCCGGCTCTGTCCTTCCTGCGGCCAATCAACGCGCGCCTCATTACATATTAATACAATGCACATCCGGACCAGTCAAAACCTCGCGCGTAATCTCGCATGAGAAAGTCGCGGTATGAAAAAGTGTCAGAACAAGCTCTATGTTTGACTTTTTAAAAAAATAAAAAATAAAAAATTCTAATAAGTTTTAAGAATTGATCCAAAGCAATCCAAGGGGGACTGGATACGTAAAAAAACAGGTGATGACTCCTTTAAGGGAATCTGTTAACTTTCTCTACTTTCTTCTTCCTCCAAAGAAGTACATTATGGTGGAATAATTTTCACAGTGATGGAATATATTTCTTTCAGATAGGTTCCAGTTGCATATTGCACAAAATTAAGTGGCTTGTCTTCATTTGAATACAATAAAGAAAGCCTGTGAGCCAGACAAAGTTTAATGCTAAGGATGTAATATTTAAGAGGAACACAGTTTAAACCTGCATTTAGTTATTTTTTAACCTCTTGTGGATAGTGTAATAAGTCGTCAACATTAGCACTTTGAAGTGTAATTCTCACCACCTGATGAATGTAAGTCCTTTTAGTTCGGTTTGGTCTGGAAAATATCTGGCTCTTTGGCTGGTAAATGTTCACCCAATAGTTGCTTACTTTACTTTACTTGTTGATGCTGAGCAGGCAGTGTACAGTATCAGGTTGGTTTATTAGACCATATTCACAAAAACAGCTGAAAGCCCCTGTAAACGGTTGATGTGAGTGGTGAAAGTGAAGACACAAATGGTCCACTCACACTAGGCAATCTGCACCATGCCCAAGCACGTTTGACCCCAAAGTCCAGTTTGTTAAACTAGTGTGAGCACTCTGTATTGCATGGTACAATTCCTTGGCCCTGGCACAGTTGGAAGAGTTGTGATTTGGCACAGTATGGTTGCTCATGCACGAGCAAGGGTGCCCAATGCGACGACAAGAAGTATAATGATGCGCATTATGCCGCCTTGCATCAACACATCCAGGAATGTGAGAGGGCCGTCTGAAGCACAACAACAAAAACTAAGCCACAAAAAAGTCAGTAAATTGCCACAGTCTCTGTGTTGTTCTCCATTTTGCGGCCAGAGCAATGTCACTGCAGCCCAGCAGAGGCCGGGGATGAAGACGCTCGGACCAGGATATTTTTAAAGGTGATCCCTGTTTATTCTGACCATCGGTCATTAAAACACAGAAAAACACCTTTCAAACCAGTTCAATTTTGTGGTCCATTATGACCATAAAATTGCTACACAAATTAAATGACACAGGAATATATTAGCATGGTACACACTAAATTTGAACTGGCAAGCAAACTGCCAAGGATAAAACATGGTCATGTCTGACAACGATGTATCTTTCCTTGCCCATGGAGTACAATGCCAGTAAAGGAGAGGTAGTGTGACTTGCTGGATGTAGGCTGTTGGTATAAAGCCTGTCATTAGTCACCTTTTCCACCCTTGCTTGTCAAAATCCCCATCGCTACATGAAACAACAAGAACCTCCAAGCTAGCAACCTACATGCTGAAATTGGCAAGTTACCCCCAACACCAACCTGTTCGTAAATGGCATTCACAAGCTAGCAGCTGTTACCTTTTCTTTAGCAGAGAGCCATTTTAAAGCAAGAGCTCACCTGCCCAAGAGCAAAACAAGTTTCCACTGACACTGTTTTGCAGTGGCACTGTCACTGCATCTGGGGTTAAACATGACCCAAGACATACAGTAGATCCCCCTTAACAAATACCCAGTTTTCTCATTCTTTGGAAGTCCAACTGTTCATTTATAGGTATTTTTTAAACGTGGTTTCATTCTTTTTTCATTCTGCATGGTGAGGTTCAGCTGATGGTAAATAGCGCTATTAACATTAACTATGGGTTAATCAATTATTTGATTTTATCATTTACATCTATAATATCAAGCAGTCTGAAGTCTGAATGTTTACATCACAATGAGGCAAAATGCTCAGTAGTTCATAACATGTACAGTGTTATTTATTAAAAATAAACTATGGCCTTTCATTTTTTAGAATTATTACGTTTATATAGATAGAAACATTTGCCTAAACATAAAGTGCTCCCCAAACAGACGAAAGTTCCCAAAAAGACAATACATAACCTAAGTTGTCCACTTCCGTTAACCTTCTCTTAAAAAATGCAGCTTCCTCCAGACGGCTGAAGGAACTTCTGATGCATACTAAATGTGGAACATACCAGCAGCTTTTTCAGCTTTCCTATCCTGTCCTCAACTGCCTGTGACATTTTGACGCTCATTAGGATGCCTGGGCAGTGAGCGTTGGGACAGTACACTCCAAAGGTGCTCGAGGTTGGATTTAGACCAAACAAAGCACCCAGTCTGCCTGTATCCTACTTCCTTTGATTTATGTATGTAGTTATAATTCAGCATGTATGCTGGATCCCGACTGCAGTCGAGCCAGCACAATTACTTATTAACAAACAAGTGTTCTTAAGGCCAGCCGAGCCCTAATCCCCTTAACCACGATGGAAGGCTTTCCAAAGAGGAAGTGACAGCAAACTAATCCATAAAGCATTGGTACACAGTGGCTTTTAGGGAAGGTTTACATATACAATTAATATGGCAAGGCAGACACGCAGATCTTTCTGATCCAGTCAATTTATTTCTGGGTACTACATGTTGAGCAATAAGATCAATTTGGAGCTGAATTCAAAAACAACCTCATACTATATAAGTCTGTTTGATTGTTCAGAATTGATCAGGTGTTCCTGGGAATAAAACAGGTTTTAATGAAAATAATAATACAATAATACAACACCAAACATTTCAGAGCCAGTACCCCTGGCATGGTAAGTATAATTTACACAATCTGTTTCATGGATCATTCATTTCATTCATTTCAACATGATGTGTCATTTAATCTGTTTAATAACGTCCTCATCATTAGTTTTTGATCTGATGAACCATCAGGCGGTTGGTCACAAATGGTATACCAAGTGATCCCTCATTAAATCTGTTTGCCTTGTATGTGACTCTGTAGCAACACAGATGCTGATTTATCACTGGGAATGACACAGACGTCTTGCTGTTGCTGGTAAACATGACCTCTCCATCTGCTGGTGGATTAATGATGTTGCCTTGGATGCCTTGTTGAAAGAATGAGTCAGAGCAGCCAAATTAAAGCTGACCACAGAACCTGACAGGCATCACAGTGGTGACCCAGAATGGAAAGTGACAGCTCTTAAAATCTGTTCTAACTGATTACAATACAATATTTCTGACTAGATTCACACGTGGTTGTAACTTACAGACGTCTCTCCTTTCAGAGGACGCCATTGCCACGGTGTTAAAGATGCTGTGATGTGGCAGAAGCGCGAGGGGGGGTGGGGGGTGGTATTCCCTCTGGAACCAGACATGCTATTTTATTTTCTTGTTGAGTCAGTCGGTATCAAAGCACATTTACTGTCTGTCAGAATCAAAAGCCTGGTTAGTCCTGGATATTAGTGTATTACTCAAGACTGTCTTAAGTTATCGTTAGTGTATTGCACATAATGTGTTATCATGCATTGGCTCTATGCCAAGCTGCCGCTGGACAAACCTATATTTTGTATTTGCCTACAAACTAGATCTTGGAGTTGTAAATAGTATCAGCTATAAACAGTTACCATCTAAAATTATCCTCACTAATAACAAATAGGCATTTATAATGTCTAATAGTCTAATAAAGCTTAACAGTGCGACCACCAGAGGTGGCACACACACACACACACACACACACACACACACACACCGATCTCTCTGTGAGAGCTTGCCCGACATCTCGAGGTATTGTAAAACACTTGCAGTATGGCTATTTTCATGTTATGTCAAATGCAACAGCAGCAGACAATAAACAAGGCTCAAAATATACACACAAATAAATAAATAAATAAATCTAATTGTCCTTTTTTGCTTTTTATTCTTTTATTTATTTCTATTTTAGCATTTCTTTTTTTAAATCATGTATTTTAATTTAATCTAATTTTCTTTCTTCTTCCTCTCCTCCTTTTCTGTAATTTTGCTTGTTTTATCCCTTTTATTCCTTTTACTTGTAACAACTCATGTTGATTGAACTCACCTTAGACCAGACTTCCTTGTGTTTGGCTTGACTGTTGGTAAACTCTGTTTTAAAGGTGCTATATAAATAAAGCCAAAATAATTAAGAATCTGTCGTTTCACAAAGAGTAGTTTCTCCTAACTCAATGTTACGCTCGGTCTAGGGAGCCGAACACGGTATAAGTTACGTGAAAACAAACAATTTATTTACAAGACAACAGGTGCAATATGTACAGTGATGGGTGCGATATATATACAAGTGATGAAGCGTTGCTTCAGGGTGAGCCCAGGCCTAAAATAACAAACAAAATCAACCTAACCTCTAGAGCCCGAAATCTATCTAAACCCTACAGAAAAGAAAACGAAACAAAAAGACAATCGCTAAACCTAACTCCCTAACCTAATACAAAACAGGAGAAAAACAGAATCAAAGAAAAAGGCAGCTCACCCCTACTGCTTCTCTAACCACAGACACTCTTGCTGTGGTTTCCCAGAGCATACGCACACTCACAAACAACCCCGCACTCAGACGCCCAAACACACTCTAAGTTACAACGAACTCTCTTAGTACAGTCTGTCAGTGGTAGATGCCTCCGCAATAGCGATCCACCGCGTCGCTTGAGCAGCGTCGGCTTTTGAAGTCCCCGCTCTGGTGCTGGCCAATCCCTCACTGCCACGCCAGGACTGCGGAGCCAATGACGTGCGGGAGCAACACAATCTTTGGGACAGGAGCGCTCACTCTGTATGAAAAAAAAAGACAGACACACACACACATACGCACACTACAAACAGATGACGGCAGGAGCCGTAACACTCAACAACTCACAAAATTGCATGATTTCTCTTAAGGGAGTCTGGGTATTTTGCAGTTACTAGATAAACAGTGTGTTCACAAATTATCTTGCAGTACAACACCTGATTAGCATCACAGTGGACCTTTTTGTCCAACAGGTCCTCCAGCCCCCAAAAGGTGCAGTATCACACTGAGGCCATTTCCACACGTACCAAAACGATCTTTTTTTCCCCGTCTTCCTTGGCATCGTTTCAAGAATATTTGCATCCTTATTTGGATCCATTGTAACATGCTTTAGTTCATATTCCAGGCCTATAGGTGGAGCTTGATATTCACCAAAAACCAAGAAGAAGAGACGGAGCATGCACATAAAGCTTGCTCGCTGTATACAAACAGACAGTAGACAGAGAAACCGAACACAAAAAGAAGAAGATGGAAATGGCTAGTGCAAGGAAACCAGAATCGTTTGTGTGGACCGATAATGAGGTCGAACTGCTGCTGCGTCTCACACTCGACTACAAGGCGAGTAAGGCTCAATATCTTCTGTGGCACGAACACAAGCATGTAGTCCGCCATTGTTGTTGTTGTTGTTATGAGACATTGTGGGGTTAAGAGGTCGAAGGCTAGAGGTCGAGGGGTGGGGCAATGGCGTCATCGATACACAAGGGCGGTGTTTTCAAATTTTTCCACCCTGAGACCTGAGGGCTATTCCAGAAAGGAGGTTCAACAAACTCTGAGCCTAACCCTGAACTCTGAGTTGACTTACCCTGTGAAGTGAAACTCTGAGTTTTCAGTTCCAGAACAGCTGATCTGAGTTAGGTAAGTCGACTCTGAGTATGTTAACTCTGATTTGAGCTCATGCCTGACGACTAGTAAAAAGCCATTATCAATTGAGCTCCGATACTGTGATTCACCATGGCAACAGGAGAAAACAGGAAGCAGACATTTTCTGGGAAAAAAAAAAAAAGTAGCACGGCTGCGGCCTGGTAAAAATCACTGACAGAGTTTTAGATGCGGTCGTCTTTTCATTTTGGATTTAACATAACTTTCTTTTATATTAGCCTTTGAGGAAGTGGATGAATGTTGTTCAATGTTTTATTTTAGTTTATTTTAGGCTATTTTATTTAATTTAAATCGGCTGGAAATGAAATATAAAAACAGTCTCACGATGGCTCCTCACTTTGGTTTTATTTCACATATTAAACAAAGTAAAAGTTTATTCAGTGGATATTTTAACTTGTAGTAGCTTTTACCACCAATAGATAATGTTTAACACACATCTGTGTCCTAACATCCTGCTGAGTAGTTGAACATGAAGCGGTGCTCACCTCCACCTCCACCACGTCCAACAGAGGCAGAGGAGCTGGTCCTGAGTCAGGTCGCTGGGTGACCAGAGGCTGAGGGCGTCACTCACCCCCAGGACCCAACATTAGAGGCAGACACACACTTACTGTCTACAGATTGAACTAGAAGTCATTTCATCTTATACTCAATGCGGCAGCAAACTAGAAACACGGACTTTGAAATTTCGTTATTGGAAAAAAGAGAATAGGCTATACTGATGGTTACTTTTGTAGTTATCTGTGGGAAACAAAGAAAGCCAAATTAAATGTGAGTTATTTCTCTTTTTCTGGCTGCTGGAAGGTGATTGATTAACCTGCGAAGTGATTAAAAAAACAAAAAAAACAAATAGGATAGAATAGTTCAGATCTGAGAGCACGTCAGCGGTGACGTGTAGCCTGATATTCGCTGTGCGGCCGGAGAATATAAATGACGGACTGATGAGAAGCGGTCTACTGTTAGGTTCAGTCCTCGTCAGGGAGTGAGAGCTCATCTAAATGAATCTAAATTCTCCTCCTGGTGTAAAACTATGTGAATTATTTCTGCTTCAACATGATCGGACTGAGAAGGAAAGGATAGCCGCTGTCAGACAGCTCCGTCAGACTCAGGGTTTCTTCAGGTAAACCTGCCAGTGAGCAGGTTAGGTTCACAGAGTCAGTTACCGCAGTAACAGACCCAGAGTTTAAGTAACCTCTCTTTCTGGAACTGAAAACTCAGAATTTCTCTCATCTCAGGGTTAACAAACTCAGAGTTTTCACAAAACCCGCTTTCTGGAATACCCCCCAGGTTTCAAAAAAGTGCATTTGCAGGCACAGCGTTTACAGGATCCATGTGGACGGCCAAACAATGCAAAGCATGTGCATTTACAAACAAAAGTGTTTCCATGTGGATTGCCCCTGAGAGCATGAGCCCTTGTACAGTAACACTACAAATGTGCACTGTAATGGGGCTGCTGTGGCTCAGGGTGGAGCCAGCATCTTGTTATCTGAAGGTAGCTGGTTCGATTCTCCTGGCTCTCCTGCATGGCAGCCGCTGCCATCAGTGTATGAATGTACGTATGAATTACTATGAGTCGCTTTGGAGAAAAGTGTCTGCTAAATGCCTTGTGAATGTAAATGCAACTGAATGCATGGGTGTGTTTACAGTAGAATCTAGCCCCACCCCCAGAAGGAGGGGTGCTCTCAGTGGCTCGCAACTGACTAGGAACCAAAGGTACTTGGCTGGCAGCCGAAGAGCCTCTGGTTGGCGGGGGGAAATTGAGGCGTCTGCATATTTATCACAGACCATCAATTTGTTGACGAAAGTTGTTTTTAAAGAAAGCAATCCCAAACTGTTTTTATTAGAACACCTTAACAGTGTTGTCTACCTAAAGTCATGCTTGATGAAAAGTAAAAATATCAATAAATAAATGAATATTTGGAGAAATCATTCACATGAAAAGTCCTTAATTTAAAGTCTTATCTGATTTTAAATCAGTACTTAAGTAGTCCCATCAAGTAAATCTTTTTTACATGTATGTGGGCCTATATGCTGCAACTAGGGTTTGATCAATAACCCGCCTGGTCAATTATCACATCTGATATTTAGCATTTTCTTTATGTTTTATTTTGATAGTTGATTAAATAAATGGATCTAAGTATGCTACTTTGGCTCTGATGCAGCAGGAAATCTGCAAAGGAACGTGTAACTAAAGTCATCAAACAAATGTAGAGGAGATAGTCAACATATTTGCCTTCAAATCTAGTGGAGTGATAAAGTATAAAGTAGCAGGAAATGGGAGTACTGAAGTAAGTTGTAGCTCAGAATTGTACTTACTGTTAGTAAAGTAGTTCAGCAGTTGTAGCCTACATGAGAATTGCAGATTGTTTATATCTGACCTCTCAAAAACAATGAATAAACTTCATTATCTTTTCACTTTACATCAAGGATGTAGATCTTCAGATGTAAGATGTAAGACTTTGGTCATTGCTGCGTGATAATTGAAACACCATATCCTCTACAATAACTGCAGAAAAATCACTTGCCTTCAATCTTTACTCATGTATCTTTACTCACCACACCCACCTCCTGACTCACGGTACATACACATGCACATGGACCGTCTGCCACTCACTCACCTTCACCCGCCCCTACCTACTCTATACACGCCCCCCATTCCCAGAGCCACAGGACAATATCCACACAATTGAAACCAGACGCTCACGCAGACAAATTAGACCCAGGACTGTTGTTAGACCAAACTGTGTTTTTAACATTCCTTTGAAAAGACATGATGAGCGCCCGTTCAGCACAGACATTAAAATGGCTGTGCTGAACATGCGCTCTCTTTTAAACAAATCTTTTATCATAAATGATGTAATTTTAGACCACAGCTTAGACAGCATTCTCCTTACAGAGACATGGCTTGGCACTGATGCACCTGTTGTTCTCACTGAGGCTTCCCGACCAAATTTTAACTTTTTATTCTCTACAAGAGGGGGACAAAAAGGAGGTGGAACTGCATCTATCACTAAAGACACCATGTTGTCAAATGAAGTCTTTTTTAACAAATATTTATCATTTGAATACCATGCCTTTGTTTTTAGCAGCCCACCCATCCTCTGTATGACAGTCTACAGACCACCCCGCTATTGCACCTCTTTTAACAGTGAATTCTCAGAGCTACTGTCAACAACCCATAGCAATTATAACAGAATATTAATAACCAGTGATTTTAATCTACACTTAAATAATTCCTCAGATCCTATGTCGAGAGAATTTTTAAACCTTTTACATTGCCTAGATTTTAATCAACATGTCACGCAGCCGACCCACCGCAGGGGGCGCACCCTGGACCTGGTCATAACCTATGGCCTGTCCATTGGTGCGCCCTCTGTTGTGGACCTGGCTGTGTCTGACCACTTTTGTGTGTTTTTTACAATCACCAGTTTTAACCAGCGTGAGGCCCCAATGAGAACAGTGAGGAAACGCTACCTAACTTCTGAAGTGGCTGCAAATTTTATCCAGATTTTACAGAGCACTCCTGCAGAAATTTTACCAGCACCATGTGATTTTATTGTTGATAATTTTAACCATAACATAAAATCAGCACTGGACTCCGTGGCTCCACTCTTAATAAAAAACATTACTACAAGACCTAAACCCCTCCGGAGGAATACAGAAATTAAAAAACTAAAGAGAAACTGCAGGAGTGCTGAGAGGAGATGGAGAAAAACAAAAATTAACAGTTCACTATGAAATTTTACGTGGACACCTCAATACCTAAAATAACGCAGTCAAACAGTCAAGAATCTCCCATTTCCAAAAAATCCTCAACGAACATAGAAACAGTCAAAAATTCCTCTTCTCCACAATTGAACTTTTAACAAACACAAATTTTAAGAAATCCTCTAAAACACCAAGTGACGCCCTCTGCGAGGACTTTGCAGACCACTTCAGAAGTAAAATCAGTGACATCAGATCGAGTCTTTTACCTCAACAGATTTTAAATGTCGACACACCTGGATCGTTGATTTTACCTGAGGAAACACTGGAGAGTTTTGCCCTGGTTGATGCGAGGACACTTGGTCGAGTCTTCTCCCAAGTAAAGCCCACAACCTGCCTATTAGACCCAATTGCCACACCGTTTTTTAAAACACTTTGTGGATTCTTTGAGGATCAGCTGTTATACATGGTGAATTGCTCTCTTCAGACGGGTGTCTTCCCCGCCTCCTTTAAAACGGCGGTGGTGAAGCCCCTTCTGAAGAAGAGCAACTTAGATCCCAACATCATTAATAATTATCGGCCTGTATCCAACTTACCGTTTTTAAGTAAAATTTTAGAAAAACTTGTTTTTAATCAAGTAAATGATTTTTTAATCGCAAACAGCATTTTAGAGAAGTATCAGTCTGGTTTTAGGGCGAACCACAGTACCGAGACAGCCCTTTTAAAGATTTTAAACGACAACAGGTGCAACTTAGATAACCATAAACTCACAGTCTTGGTACTACTGGATCTAACCGCCGCCTTCGATACAGTAGCCCATCACATTTTATTAAATAGACTGAAGAACCTGGTCGGCCTCTCTGGTACTGTTCTTAACTGGATCGTCTCTTACCTCACAGATCGACACTTCTTTGTAAGTATGGATACATGTTCCTCAGAAACCCACAAAATAAAGTGTGGGGTTCCCCAAGGGTCAATTTTAGGTCCAACTCTTTTTAATCTGTACATGCCTCCCCTTGGGGACGTCATCAGGAGGCACGGCATCAGCTTTCACAGTTATGCTGATGATACACAACTGTATATCGCCGTGTCTCCTGATGACACAGGGCCCATTGATGTCCTTTTTAACTGCATTTTAGATATCAAGACATGGATGGCAGCTAATTTCCTGCAGCTCAACCAGGACAAAACAGAGGTTTTACTCATTGGTCCTGAAGCCCAGAAAGAGAAACTTTTACCAAAGTTTAAGGATTTTAAACCATCACAATCTGTAAAAATATTTGGGTGTGATTTTTGACTCTGAGCTCAGTTTTATTCCACACATCAAAAATATAACAAAGATAGGTTTTTACCATCTTAAGAATATAACCAGAGTCCGCCCGTTTCTCTCTCAGGCCAGCACGGAGGTGCTGATGCATGCTTTTATCTCTTGTCGCTTAGACTACTGTAATGCCCTGCTCTCTGGCCTTCCGAAAAAGAGCATTTCAAATTTACAATTATTACAAAACTCAGCCGCACGAGTGCTGACAAGGACCAGAGGGCGGGAGCACATTACACTGGTTTAAAAGTCACTGCATTGGCTCCACGTGCGTTTCAGGATCGATTTTAAGGCTTTTACTAGTTTTTAAGTGTCTTAACGGTCTTGGGCCTTCTTACCTATCTGACCTGTTTTTACTCTATCAGCACCCGCAGACCCTGAGGTCCTCCGGCACCGGCCTCTTAACCATACCACAGGTTAGTTCAAAAAAGCACGGGGAGGCGGCTTTCAGTTATTATGGGCCCCGACTGTGGAACAGCCTGCCGGAGAGCCTCAGGGTCGCGGGGACTGTTGAGGTTTTTAAAAGGGGCTCAAGACCCACCTTTTTAACCAGGCTTTTACTTAATTTTATTTATTTATTTATTTATTTATTTATTTATTTATTTATTTATTTATTTTTAATTCTTCTTAATTCCTTTTTACTGTTTTAATCTCTCATGTTTTTAGCCTTTCTGCTTTTATGTTTTAGTCTCTTGTGTTTTTAGCCGCTATGCTTTTAGGTTTTTAGTCCTCAGTGTTTTTAGCCTTTATGCTTCTTGCTTTAATTTACTGTTTTTAGACTGTCAGTTTTTAATCTCCTGTGTTTCCTCACGGGGGCCTGCCAGACTGGGAGTTGTCTCTGGTCTGGTCGTTGGGGGTGCTGTCTCTTGGGCCGTTTCGACCCGGGGGGCTAGAGGGCTCCGCACCGTGGTGTGGGGCCTCCTGTCTGCCCGGGTTGGGGTGGTCCCTGTGGTAGCGCTCCCTGCAGCCTTGGACCGGGATCGCTCTCAGTGTGGTTGGCCCCCCCAAAGGTAGCTTCCTCCACGCCTCAGGTCTCACTGCCCAGCCATGTCTCTCAAGTGACAGCTAGTGTATGTGTGGGTGTGAGTGTGTGTGTGTGTATCTGTGTGTCTGCGTGCATATGTGTGAGTGTGTGTTTGTGTGTGTATGTATTTGTGTATCTCTCTGTACATGTCTGTGGGGGTGGGAGGGTTGGGTTCTTTTAATTTTCTTCTCTTGATTTTATTTGTTGTTTTTCTTTTCTGTTGTTGTTTTTAATTTCTGTAAGGCACTTTGAGCTACTCCTCTGTATGAAAAGCGCCATACAAATAAAGATTGATTGATTGATTGATTGATTGATTGATGTGGCTCCTTCTATTGGTTTTGGGGGGATCTACAGTGGTGATCATTTTTGCAACCTTCTCTGTGTCTGTCTTGCCTTCTATATTCCTATGACTTTTATTGTTCACCATTTGAATCCTGGAAAATCCTATTTTCCCTAAATATGCATAGCAGGTATTCAGATTAATTTAAAATGCAAAGATCCTTCAGTATGTAGCCTCCTCGAGAACACCTCCAATCTCCTGTTCAATGGCCTTAACAAGCAACCAAGAAATGATAATCACCTTCCCTTCTCATTATCTTTAGTCCAAAAATCTGATGTCTCACCTTGGGTAGGGGAATTTGGGTTTTATGCAGTTTTATTACTGGAAGCTGTGTTTTTCACTGTTTTTATGGGTTCCTTGTGTGCCAAGAATACATGACAAGCTAAGTTTCTTTCATTCCTATACATGATTCTAATATTGCTAATATCACTGCAGATTCTCATGTATTTCATCCATCTTAAACATTCAAAGTATGAAGGGAGGGTAAAGGTCAACTGTTATTTCAAAACTAATACAATTTTCTAGGTCTAGGTCTTCCATGACCTGGTAGCTGCCAAGGCGCCCATGTGCAAAGCAAGATGAACAGCAAGAATCCTCATTTTGTGACTGTTAAAACACAACATTTGTGGGGTTGGTGTATGCACTGCACTAATTTAGGTATGACCTCACATGATGCATGCATCTTTAAGATAATGCTCTCTGAGGTCGGCAGAAGGCTTCCTGCTACACTCTGATTTTACACATAATAGTTGGATGGCCTCTGACAGGATGCATGCTTGCATCTATATAAAGGTAATGTTTTTTGAGAACTGCAAAAGGCATGCTGCTAGGCATTGATAATTCACATAATCACAGAATGGCCCTTCACATGATGCATACTCACATCTCTAAGATAATGCTTTTTAAGGTCTGCAACAGGCTGCTGCTACATGCTGATGATTAACATAATTGTAGACTGGCCTCTTACATAATGTATGCTTGCATCTTATTCAGATAATGCTTCTGCGGTCTGCAGCAGGCTTACTGCTACACATGGATTTTTTACTAAAGGCTGATGCTTAGCATGGGCGTTATCTTCTTATCTTATCTTGTCTAAGAATGGAGCCGTCAGTGTCCAGCACAACTGTATTCCATTTGTTGTAATAAATGGTTAAGCCTATGGCGAGAGTGTTGAACTCCTGAACTTGTAGAGATGAGTGATAATAACCTGTGGGTTCATCTTCATTAAGGAAAAATTCATGTGGGCTTTATTTCCACTAAAGCAGCTTAAAGTTGTGGGTTGTAAAACCAAAACAAAAGCTCCGTAGAGATGAGGTGAGCTGAAGAGACACCATTTCTATAAGGCACTGTCATTTTTTTAATTGTGAAGACAAAATCATTGATTAGTGCAGCATTAAATTTATGCTTGATTATGATGAAGGTGATGAAGATAAAAAGATTTTACGGATAGAACAGAGTTATCCTGTAGTTAACTCAAAGAAATTGGATTACTTGAATGTATTTGATAAGCTCAATGGATTATATTGCTAAGCGGATAACAGAGTACGAGTGTGACAGTAATTTCACCCAAACGTTACCCAGCGCAGAGATGGGCTGCCTGCCTTGCAGCACTAAAGTCATCAGAAATATAGACCAAGCCACCGCTGCCACAAGCTTTCTTACCAGACCAGTTTTATTCACCAAGAGTTTTGATACACACTGGATTTAAAACTCTTTTTACTTTTGATCCATAATTTATCGGAGCTTTTTATTATTCATTTCAGCTCATTTCAGTCAGCTCACTGCTCACTCCACTAAGGAGGAAAAGATGAGTTTCTCTTCTATCTCTTCTTTATATGTCTCACTGACTTGATTGCGAGCCACACTTGCAACTCGGTTATACCTAAATGTTGTTTCTCTGGTGTTTTTTGTTTAAATCATCTTTTCTTTAAAGGGCTTTTGAGAAGCTTCCAGTATGCACAGAAATGTCCTCACTTGCAGCTGATATCTGTCAGGTAGATTTCTATTTCAGGCGAGTAAGAACAGTTTATCTGTGGCTGACAGCTCGTGCTAGCCTGTAAGTGCCTGGATTTTGTTGCAATCAATCAGGGAGGTTTTTCCATTTAGTTGTCATCGGGGAAATCGTGAAAACAATTTTTAACCCCCTGCCCCATCTGTCAGAGTGTGAGTAGAGTCAGCAGAATGTAAAAGGCAGAAGTCTGGTCTAACACTGCACATGTGTTATTTCTCTATAACGTGAAACATGTCACCGCTGTCATCCTGTTGGATAGGGCCTCCAAGACAGACAGACTAACACATATATCAATAATCAGGCTGTTCCAGAGTCAGGCAATTCAAATACACAAGACATTCATTGTGCATCTCTCATTCCTGATTTATTATAACATCAGCACCGTGGCTCACCTGAACCGTGCGGTGTCACTAAATTAGACTCAGGATCCGTACTTCATCTTCAGACTGGACACAGGAAATCAAGAGCTATTCTTATCATCCAATCAGAATATTTCCTTCTGATCTTGATTGAAAACTGAAGACGGTGATTATCACAGTATGCCCTCCAAGTTGGTGATTTTGAGTTGTACTAAAGGGGCAGAACACCAACTAACTGAATATCACTTTACGTAGGACCACTATTTAGTGTGTGGAAACAATACAATACTGTATGTCGTCTGGCACTGGGCAAGTCAAATGTACCTTATTTCGGTTGGACCTGGGAACTGCAAACAGAAAGTGTGTGACATGAACTGAAGGTGTTAAAGATATGGACATTTACCAAGCAGGGAAGACCGAATAAAGAAGTGTAATTGGTTAGATTATGTTACATTCAAAAAAATTACATTTCCATTTTACTAAACCTACGTATTTTAAATTAACATTATGTAGAAATGTCATGTCATTTCGTGCTTTTTGGTTTCCCCTGACAGTTTCTGGATTCGTGGAAAATACAAATCCCAGGTGTGTAACAGTTTTTCAGGTGTAATGTAGGTGCTGACTACAAACACAACTCATGACATCAGAACAATGGGGTGTGTTGAAAACGTATATGTTGAAGTAAACATGTATGTAACACTGTGATCTTACCTTCTCACCGGAGTTACAGAAACACAGAAACATGTGACCGAGACAACATTAACCCTGTTACACCACACTGCGCCAACATGACTCTGCAGCTGTTATTATAAAGTCAAGTTAGTTGATTTACCAAGTGACCTTGTACCATCCTCATAATCTTTTTTTCTACAAATGAGGGGACATTTGTAATGACATTATCTCTAAAGTAACCAGATATTAATAGTGAAAATTCACTGACAAACGTATTTTTTGTGTTCAGACACCTCAAAATATGTTGTTAGATTATTACACACTGGTCTTGGTTAAACAACAATATAAGTTCTTTATCCTCCAGGATAACATATGTAAGTATTTTCTGATCTGACAGCCCCATCAGCAGGAGGATGTTTGTCTGTGCCTCCCCTCCCATTGTAACTTGAACATAAATTAAATTTTGCATCATTTTCTTAAACACAAGGCCCAACAATCTCCTTTAATTTAATCAAGCCTGATCCAATATCAAACTGGATAGTCCTGTATCACTCTACATTTTAAACAACCCACACCTGTTTAACCATCATTTAAGATCTGCACATCTAGGATCTGCGTCAAATTCTTTAATATATACTTTATATATATTGTTCGTTCTGTCCCTTTTTCTGGTTCCCCACCAAAAGTTAATGGGGTCTATTCTGGGCTGAGACCCATCCTCCATCTAAATTGAGTGGAAATCCATATTGTAGTTTTTGTCAGATGGACAAAGAGAGGTTACCTCCTCCACCGAAGTAACAACTGATCCTGTCAGTCTTCTTGGGCCAAATGTTTTCTAAAACACCTTTTTAATTTGTCAGTATTCAACCAACAGCACAACATGTATTTAATCACATTGTTTTAAAGCCAAACCTATTCACCCAGGTACACTTTGTACACCCGGCATCCTACCGTAACATCCCTGTGCCATACAAGAGCATAACACGTACTCGTCCGGAACAAACAGTGAATATATAACAAGGTAACAGTCCCTTGTATGGGGTCAGTCCAGCCAGATGCTAAATCCTACATCACCCACAACCCCATCCCCAAAACCTCTAAGACTCAGGATATCTCCAGCTCTGTTTAAAAAACAAACATTTAAATAAATACTCTTTTTTTTTTTATGGCATTGTATTACGAAATGGTTTGAGTGCCGCTTTAATTTTTGATGGTTAAGTGATTAATTGACAAACCTTAATTGATCCTGTTGATTTCTTTAGATGAACTCCTCAGACACATTGGGATGCTTTATGTCACATTATCAAATTAAATGTAGGGTCAAATATGCATAATCATCTTTGAAGTTAAAAGTGTGAATCTTAAGTAAGGGTTGTTGGGAATAAAACCAGTGATAATGGGGAAAGAGAGAGTGAGTAAAGCGTCTGTCTGTCTCCACAGGGCACTGATCAAGAGCATGAACAACATTAGCATTCCACCCCGACACTGTGGCATTACTGAACGTCTAAGCCAGAGCCAATTGATTCTTGCTGCCACTCTCTTATTTCATCTTTCGGGTGAAATATGCAGCTCGATGTGTTCGTCCATCTTCCAACTATGAGCTCTCAGTGATCCCAGTCGAGCCGTAGGATCAGAACTCTAACCACAAGGTGATGGAAATTGGAAATGCACGTCTCAGCGCATTACATTAAAGTGAGTGACAATACCACGCTGATTTTCATTTGTAGTGATGGTATTATCTCATTTTTTTCCATTACCATGAGCGTACAGTTCTAATTTTCAGGCAGAGCAGCGGATGAGTGGGTGGATTTGTGCATTTCTGTATGGTGAGCCAACAGAAGCCGGGTAAATAGGAGCATCAAAGCAATCTGCTGCTGGGCCGACAAGAGCACCGGCTCATTATAGGGGGCCTTGGCTGAGGAGTAGCCGGGAAGACATGCCAAGTTAGACTCCCGTTGTGACAGACAGTGCTCTTTAGCTATTAATCAACAGGCTGAGAAATTGAAAGGACAGCGAGTCGCTAATGGAACAATTTGTCTCACTCTGAGGGATTGAATTTCACTGCACCGACGCTCCCAGCATCATCTCATCCACCGCCTTAAGTCACTCTCTGTCACACTCTTGTGTTTTTCTTCTGTATATTTCCTATAAAGAATTGAATACATCAAATTCATACAGTGTAATATAGTGCTTATTAAATGGGTCGTGTCCTGTATTTGGCCATCAATTAATTAGTCTATGCTGCATTTTAATAAGTGTGGCACATGGTCACATTTCACTAGAGTGCTTAATTATTTTATGACACAAAGGAAACTGAATCGCTTTGCAGGTGAGGTATATGGAGGACAACACATTCTGATTTACTTAGTTTAGATTTCATAGACCTATTGATTTTCATTGTGTGAATGAAGGTCCAGGAGGAAGCTTCCAACTGTAAGGAGTCAAAGGTTAACAGACGATAAAGTGCTTAGCAAAGTTTGATCTGCATGCCAAATAGTGGAAGATGCCTAAGATGTCAAACTCCTCTTTTAGTCCATTGGATAAATTTGGCAAAAGGACCAATCAGAGGAAGTGGGTGTACTGGAGAAGGGCCTCTAAAAAGGCCCTCACAGGAAGAACGGGGGTGGCATTTTTTTAGGGCTCCTGAGAGCAGAGGCTGTCAGGAGTTTTGATAGAGGAGAGGGCAAAGCATTTTGGCATAGCTTTTCCCATAGATTTGATAATATCAGAAAGCAGCTGCTTCTGATCCGGACTCAAGGCTCTAGATTCTGTTTCAATAAAGATTGCTCTATCAGCCACACAGCCTTGCCTCCGCAGAATTCTTTTATCATCGAACTACACGCCGACACCTTAGAGGAGGAAAGCCCAGAAACTACACAGGTAATACATTCAGTTGCTTCTAACTCCACTCTGGAGAACAGTAGCAGTACATCTTCATTTTAGGGAGTGGGGGTGGACCCGGTTTGTTTCATTCACCTGTGATGAGTGAACTGACTGAATGTGCACAAAAATCAGTCAGATAAAGCACCAACAAGTCTAACGTATTCAACAAAACAAGCCCTCTGCTTCTGTACTCTCTGACCGGGGGAATAGAGAGGGGGGATGGCAAGTTTTTTTCTGAAAATGCTTTTTTAAAATTGAAAATGTCATATTTAAGATTACTACAGTACTGTGAATGAAAAATATACAATTATGAATTACTGGAATAGATTTGTTTTTAAATGGACAGATATCTTTATCATAATCCTGGAAGCTTTCATAACTAACTTTTCTTGCACTGTATTTCACAGAGTTGTCTGTAAGAAGACACCACTTGACCGTGATGCATAGCACAATGCTGACAGCATTGCGGTCAAAGACAGCTCACTTTTCCGATCATGCATTGTATTGAGCAGTTTGTGTGTTTGTAATCTCAGAACATCAATAATTATATTGGTAATTGTTATTTTTGTGCTGGTTTGTAGTTTCCCATTGCCTTAGTATGGTCAAGTTTTTGCCTCAGTGTGTTGCTAGGTTTAAAGTAAACCAGGATATGATGTTCATTAAAGACCCTCCTGAGTTTCTCAGATGTTCCCATGACAGAGGGGATGACGATGTTGTTGCGTTTTCTCCTCCTCTCCATCTGCTCTGGATTTTGTAGAGGTCAGTAACACACAACACAGCATCAAAAACTCACAGGATTTCGCCAACAAGGTAAGAGAAATAACACTGGACTCAGACAAAACAATGGTTTCTTATGATGTCACATCACTATTTACATGCATTCCCACTCAATAAGCTGTTAGAATGGTGAAGAAATGCCCGCTACAGCACTCTGTCCAGCAGGACCAACTTCACCCCAGACCACATTTGTGACTTACTGGACCTCTGTCTGACGACCACCTACTTCCTGTACAGTGAAGGCTTCTGCAGATGCACAGTTGTACCATGGGCCCACCGGTGTCCCCAATAGTGGCCAACCTCTATATGGAAGAAGTTGAGAGCAGAGCCTTGATTACCTTCACAGGAGCTGCTCCTAGCCACTGATTCAGGTATGTGGACAACTCCAGGGTCAAAATCGGAACAAGGGAAGAGGAAGACTTCACAGAACATATTAATGTCGTGGACAGTAAGATCAAGTTTACACAGGAAGATTTCAGAGGAGACAGTCTGGCCTTCTTGGACTGTGCAGTGCACAGAAGACAGAACCCTTAACATTGAGGTGTACAGAAAACCTACACACAGATCAATATTCGCTGTTCATATTTCTTATCGGAAGTAGGTGAACCTTTCATCTTCAGTGCGGTGATTCTGGCTGTTACCAGTTTAAGACATATATATATATATATACTCCACTTCATCCCGGGGAAAGACTGCCCTCGCATGGACCTGTCAGTCACTGTTGAGGACGTCACAGTATCGGCTTCATCGACTGTGAGGAAATTGGCCGTAATCTTTGATGACAGACTATCCTGCATAAGGACTAAGAAATTCAAAGCAGCTAAATGTCCCTGAAGTAAATGCTAAATGAAAATTGTGCTCACAGATGTGCTCTATATCATGTATCACGCTCTCTCTTCTGTTTTTATATATTTTGTGGCTCCAGGGGTCTCTGGCTTACAGTAAAAACTAGAACAGAGCACAGTGGGATGTACTATCACTATTATCTTAATAGGTGATGCTTAGGAATCAATATACTGGATTGGTTGTTACCTTGCTTTCATTTCAGGGTTTCAGATAAACATTGTTTATCTTTTTGAAAACTCCAGACTTCTTGACTACATGACTGTGCATGCAGTATCCATGGCCTGCTTACAAATGATCCTGCTGTGGATCATAGTATTCATCATTCTTACAAATGCTGTGCACAAATAAAGTGTTATTGTGTCATCAGAAGCAGCAGCCTGCATGTCACTCATGTCATGTATGTAGTGCAGAGTGAGCCATTAAACATCGCAACAGACTTAAACTTAGATCAGGCATCTGAAATAAATTTCAAAAGACTTCTTTGACCATCTCGGTGCACCTCAAGCTGGTGATGAACGCCAGGCTCACGAATCTCTTAATTCAGGGCCATGTGGCACAAAGCAACATACTCTTTTAAGGCTGACAGACCCACCAGTGTGTCCAACATTACAAACTCATACTGCGCAGCCAAGTATTCCTCCAACCCACAGAGCTGTATTTGAAATTCATTGGAGAGCCCACAGTTCCAAAAGAACCAAATATGTAAAGCTGTAGTTTGGGAAAATATGTATAAAATTATCGTAAGAACACTTCTGAGGCTTTGGCGGAAATAAAAAGTACTGTCTGAATCATCAGTAAAGACGATGAGCACTAGCATACTAAAACACAAGGTTAAATAGAGGAGCCTTTCTTGAGTGAGAGTTTGTGCTTGAAGTGACCACAGAGAATTATAACCCAGCTTTGCAGTTCCTTTTAGCTCTATAGAGTTTTATAGCTCATTTAAGCACAATGTTTTGGCTTCATGGCCCGCAACTTTACTGCTTTTCCTCTCGTTGCTCCCACCAAACACTTTTCCAACAGCTGCAGGCAGGCAGTACTTTCTAGTAGAAATGTTTGAAAAACCAACTATATGCCCTCTGCCCAGCACACAGATTTAGCAACTTTGCTGGTGAACATAGTAGAGCTTTTTTCAGCTAAAGAGACAGATATTTTCATCAGGTGTTGGTAGTAGTTGGCATCTCTGCTGCTCTGTGTCCAGCCCAGTTCAAGTGGTTTCAATAAACTGGTGAAATTGAAAGGAGGCTGCGTTGTCCTGGAAATTCCTGTGTGTGCTACCTTTATAGCTGTTGGTATTGAGCAGTTGGAATATATTACAACAGATTTGTAAATTTAGGGTCAGCAAGACCCAGAATCCCCAAGGGCACTGGAGGGCTTCAAGGCTTAAATAGGATTCAGGGTTTGCAGAATCTGTTATGACAACTCTGATGATCAGTATCACATTTTGTTAGTAAGATTGCAAGCACACTAAATATTAGAGATGTAGATGATAGAGTATGTTGGTAAGACTATTAAGGTGTTCGGGGAATAATCTAAAAAATCATTTTGAGAAATACACTTAAACTTTTTTTTGTGATGGCACGAAGCATCCAATGTCTGCCTCCAGAAACCAGGCAGACATTTCTGTTGACATCTCAGTAAAGTTACCAAACATTAGCCCCTCTAAGTTAATTAAAGTCAATTAAAATGCTCTCCAATTCCCAGCCCCTTATATAATTCATAATTTCAAGCCTTTGTATTTTCATAAGTCAAAGCAAACAGCAGGCATCATGTGAGAGAAGTGCCCTGTGAATACATGTTTTGTAGGTGTGATTACTCTTGCTGGTTTTGTTATCAGTCATAATCAGAGGTAGAAAGTAACTAAGTATGCTACAGTTACTCAGCTACTGTACTAAAGTACAATTTAGAAATACTTTACTTTTTACTTACATTACTTTATGCTTCCACTCCAACACATTTAAGAGACCAATATTGTACTATCTACTTCACTACATTTGTTTGACAGTATTAGTTACTATGAAAAAATAAGATTTTCACAGTGGATAATGTAACAAGCTTTTAAAATGCAACACATTGTGCACCAAATAGTGATTTTTCCATCAAAACGTCTCACATTGTTATGTTTAAATGATCCAACATCTCAGCAAAAGGCAAAGATTACAACAATTGTTTTATTTTTTCTCACTCATTGATCATCCTGACCTGATGTACATAAAACTGTATGTAAAGTAGTTCAGACTAGCTCCACCTCCAGCAGTAACATGTGCTTACAAACTGACGCTTCAGTATTAATAATAATAATAATAATAATAATAATAATAATATATCATTCAGTGGGGCCAAACCAGTACTTTAACTTTAATATTCTAGCTACATTTTCCTCCTGATGCTGAGGTACTTTTGCTTCAGTCAAGGCTCTGAATACTTCTTCCATCACTGGCTATAATGTGATTTAGGTGCTATTATTGGCTGGTTTCACCATCAACAGCTGTATTTATTAATAGAATGTAACACCCCGTGGTCACATATACTCCTCTTCTCTCTTTAGATATACTTTTGAAACATTTTGTTACCATTCAGATCCTCGGCCACCTGCTGACCCCTTCACCCCAGCATCTTCCAGCGATGGAGCAGCAAGTGCTCGTGTCGCCCCTCACATCAGAAGAGCTCGGCGATGCAGCATCAGCTTCTACTGTACCCTCCATGTCAGCACAGCCTGGCTCAAATTCATTGACACCTATCTGAGATCTTCCGTGGGGCAAGAACATCTCAGCGGACTCTCCATCATTAGGAGTAAATCATGTGGTCTCTCAACAGATTGTCTCAGTGCATTATGCATATTGCACGGAGGTTTCTGTATTACGCTTTTTTTGTACAATAGTCTTATATATATTCTATCTGTAAATCTGCATTGATTTCTTTGATATCATATTTTGTAGGGGTGACATGACCTTGATAGTAAGTTGGATGTTGATCAAAATGACATCACAATCTTGACCTTCGAAATAAAAGGTGGAATTGAGGATTTAGCCACACCCCCCAGTATCACGTTCGGCAGGTGTGGGAAAAGAAACACACACAGCATGTTCTAGTGCGGTGAGTTAACTTTATCTCCTCTAACCTGAAGCTGTAGCCAATAACGACTGCAGAAAACGCAGAATGATGGCCACTGAGTAGTTCTCTGGTAGTTTACCTTAACACCGTGTTGATTACTGACTGGTCACAGGATGCCAGGAGTGGCTCCTGGCTCCCAATGGCCAGATCCAAAGCTGAAGGCGATCCGGATTCGGATGCCATATGCGTCCCTCCAGCTGAGAGAGAAGGTCCGGTCTCCTTGGGAGGCGCCATGGCTCCGCTTGGAGTAGTTTCAGCAGCAACGGAAACCATGGCTGCCCTGGCCAGTTGGGGGCTCCTTACGTCATCGCATGGTCACAGGTGACTTTGTTGGTATAATAACTCGACCTGCACATGTGCGAGATGGAGATATCCAGTGCTGAAACACGGCCCTCTGGCGGTCAGGAAGAATGAAATAGAACCCCATTTACTTGCTCTTTTTTTCCAACATGAGCAGTGAACAACGGTTCACCTCGTGGCCTTCACGCACAGCCAGGAGAGGAGATGGAGCAGACTGTTTTTGGACTATTTTCATGGTTAGCATCAACTCAGGGACAGCGGACCTTTGCGTTTTCGCCGAAATTGGATCACTTTCGACACATTACTGAGCCGGGAGCCGTTTTATTGTCTACTTGAGGTAATGTTGCTCTGTTGTGCTTTACATTGCATGTAGTTTGAATATAGTGTTAGCAAGTGCTGCTAGGTTGCAAAATTGATAAAAACTTTTAAAAAAATCACATTTTTAATAACTGCATGCCTTTTTAACTAAGCAAGGGTGAGTTTCGTCATGTGAGTTTAGTCATGTGTTTTAATCACAGTTACCACTGGTAAGCTAGCAAAACGTTCGTATTTTTCCGAGGATATTTTAGCGCCTAAAATCACGTCTTCAGCTCCCTGTCTTTTGGGCATGTTTTCGTCAAAGTCGAGTTAAACTAGCCTTGCAATTGATCCATTTTTGTGGCGTTTTTACCCTACACCAGTTGATTTGTCAGGAACAAATAATGTGGAAATGTAAATTGTGCGTTTTTTCTTGTAACTTAAAAATACAGTTACTGACACATTACAGACTTTACCATGGGCAATATTCAACAGTCTCACCTTTACCATGCCTCTACAACAGCTGCATGTGTACATTTAGTAATGTTACTTTTAATTCATTAAAAGTACATTTGTCAAGAATACATACAGGGAAAAGAAATGTAGATGGTGACACGACTGGTTTGACTGTAAAAAGGGCATTTCATTGCCCTCTTTGTGATTTTAAACAGACATTTGCTGAGAGAGAAATGTTTATACATCTTCAGGGGCATCTAAGGAAAAAAAAAGAAACCGTTCCCTGTCCATTCAGGGCCTGCACGTTTAAAACAAATGTGTACTCCACGTTCAATGCACATAGATGCAGAGAACATCGAAATACCTGTGACTACGATGATATTATAGTGCAAAATGATGTAAATGTCTCCCAGGATAGTGACATTGAACAGGATCCAGGTGAACTGACAGATGAAAATGAAACTACCACTGTAGCAGGAGGAGCAATGAGAGGTTAGCAGAACAGTTACAATTCAATCTGGCAGCCTTTTTCTTAAAAATGCAAACTGTTCTCCATGTGTCACAGAGGGCAACACAGGAAATCATTGAACATGTTGATAAGCTGTTTTTACTGTAAGAACCTGTTGTCAGGGAATCTGCAATAAAAATAATGGAAAAAAAATAATTGCCCCTTTACTGACACACTTGTTTGTGAGATAGTCCCATGAGATAGGTGTGTTTGTTTCTCTGTGCAGCTCTACCACAAATTCCATAGGATCACCAATGAAAACTTGCCATCTTCCCTTTTTTCTGCGTTGATAAATACACATCACAACTTCTGAAATTGTACAAAAAGAAGACGACTGGAAGGTTTGGAGAGAAGCTGCAGCATGTTGTGACAGCATACGAAGAACAGGTAAACACATTTTTATTGCATTACATTGACAATTTATGTTAACAGCTGACTTGAGCATCAGCTAATGTATCTATGTCTTTGTTCAAAAGGACAAGAACAACATCACTGCAGCCAGGACAGCAGCCCTTGCCGGCCTACCACTGTACCTGAAAGAGGATTCTTCAGACATATTCAGACTTGCACGGTAAGTCTTTATTCTCCTGCAAACTTGAAACTGAAACATCACTGAAACTGCGGTGTGCCCAATTGGCTTCCTTTTGAGCAGTTCCCTTGCTTAGATTATTTTTTATTGTGAAGAGCTGCAGAAATTTAAAATAATGAGTCATTGTAATTTATACTTGTGAAGTAACACCACGTTGAGGGTAAAATTAGACAGTACATTATTTATCTCTGATATCTGGGAGTGTGTTTAAATTGTGCTTATACATACTGTATGTCTTTGTAGCGATTATCAGAGTGGATATTAAATTATCCACACCAGAAAGAATGTTAATTTCTAGTTAGTGGAATACATTAAAGGAAAACCACATCAGTTCCCGAAGTGCACCCTAGACACAAAGTCAGCAGAGAATAGTTGTCACTATTTATGTCCTTTCACTCTTTAGGTCCATGTTTTCATCAACCCTTTATGCTCCAGCTTTTGTTGGACTAGGAAAAATTTTTTTACAGTTGCACCATATTATTGTTGTTAGCAACCATCTTACCAGAAAAAGGCAGCTGCATTCACGAGTGTGATTCAGACTTCTGTGTGAGAAGCATGTCCCTCAACACTGTAAACCAGAATTTCCCTCAGAAATAAATAAAAGTATATAACATTAAAAAAAATCTAAGTTTATTTTTTATAAGTTTGCATGTTTACAGTCGATTCTTTTATAATGCCCATATGTCTAATTTAAAGACTGGAAGTTGTGTGGATCATTCCTATTGTCCATTCCTCCTCAAAATAATACTTTTCTTCACTTGCTTTCCAATGAGGAATATTTATCCTCTTATTTATTCTGTCTTCAGTGTTACGTTCCAATGATCGGATTCAGAGAGGACTAGAAGGACAAATCAATTAAAATGTTCAGAAAAATCTAATTCTTTAATTTAGAGTCATAACAGAAAAAAACTGCCTTCCCTGATACTCTTCCTTTTCACGTTGGCTCTTGCAGCCTGCTTTAGTGTTGTTGGCATCTTCAGGTTTGTGCTTATTTGCCGTGAAAAAATGTACTCAAAAAGCATTAAAAAATATATATAATTCTTTCTGACTTGATCAATTTTCAGTGCATGAGCAAACAGCCCAAGGAAAAATCAAACTATTCATATCATTGCATTAAACCAGGTTTCATGGGGGGTGCCAATAGACAAGCACTTATGTTGCGCCGTCACAGCGGCTTTGTGTTTGAATCCAACCCTCGGCCCTTTGCTGCATGTCACCCCCTTGGTTAAAAAAAAAAAAAAAAAGTCATTTATTTTTGACAGCCATTTTCTTGCTAAAATGTTCTATGGTTCTGGTGGGTTATCCGTTTGCTGCATGTATCTGGTGGTATTCATCTGGTTTTTAAGAATACAAATTATCTCACTGATAATGAAAAACTTATATTTCAAAAATGGTTCACCTGGCATTAAAGGGTTAGGAGTCTCCACTTGATTAGCATTACCAAGACTGATTAATCCTTATTAACTGAAGTTTAACATTGCAGTTTAATTTCACAGAAAAGAGGACATTGGAGTTAGTCCTTAATTGCTTCCATCATAGTTGTGTGAAGTTATCTCTGCTTTATGTTAGGCAGTAAGAATGGTTTCATAGTAGTTCACTTATTTGCCCGTTTTATTGTTTTTGTGTTGCTTCCACTTGTATATTAAATTCTGGTAGGGGTTACACATGTATTAATTTAGTTATTCTTAAATTCTTTCTCACACATACCAAATACATACTTCTTCCCCAGGACGAGTTTGAGGTGTCCCAGGAGGAAGCTGTGGCTGTGATGGCAGTGGTCGCTGAAGATGAGGTGCTGACAGGAGTTCCTTTTGACCCGCAGCATGTGTCCACCATCCTGGAAGGCCAGGTTGTGATGTCTACATGATCATGGACTGACTCACTTGTTGTTTTGTTTGGTTTGATTTATGCTCTACATTTGATCTATCCTGAAAAGCTAAGTGGCTTCTTTGAGTTCATCCAGGTTGTCCTCCTAAATCTTGATGAAGGGAGAGAGCAGCTCAAACCAAAGTTGCAGGCATTGAGAAATGAGCTGGAGTAAATGATCAAGATCTTTGTTGCTTTTTATTGTTCCTGATAATTAGTTCCTTAAAAAGAAAAAAATCCCACACACTACTCTTGCTAAGTATCACCAATTTATTAGAGAAAAATCACAACCTTTCGATCAAGGTTCAGAGGAACTGAAGCTTTGTGATTTTTTTTTCTAATTGGTGATACTTAGCAAGAGTAGTGTACAGGATGTTTTGGTGTCTGCTCGAGTCCCACTGGCTGTGCTGTTGTTGTTGAGCCGTGTTTACATCATGTTTCGATGGACGGGACGGCCTTGAGTATAAAGCTGTTTTAGTCAAGGACTAGAGAGAAGAACAACATACTCACTGCTTATTTGGATGTCATGCAAGTGCCATTCGATCACAGTCATTATGTGTCAATTTATGTGCAATATGAAGCTACGAGCAATTTTGTCCTCTGCTTGCGCTTAATGGTGTTTTAATTATGGTGCGTTCTAATTCATAACTCCTTCATGCGAGGGAGGAGAGCTGGAGGCTTCAGTGTGTCAGAGGTGTCGCCAAACAGAAGTTTGTTTTGGTTTAATTCTGATGCTCAAGGGCAACATCTACTGAATCATAAAGTCATACATTCTTCCTTTCAAGGGACTATGTGTTAAGTTGCTATTAATTAATATTGTGCCTGGGTGTTTCTTGTGTTTATATTGCCCTAAAGAAATGGCATGTTTAAATATAAAAAAGAAGTAAAGCTGTGTAAATGACTACTTGAAATGAACATGGAAATGTTTTGTAGTTATGCATGTTCAGCATTCAGCTTAATAAACAATTTAAGTTGGATCAGAGATTTGTCAATTATATTGTGTTCATGTATATTGATTGGTTTAAGGCAATCAGTTTCCTCAAATGAATTGTTGTTATCACAACTAGAATGTAATAAGTTATTTCAGTTGGAAGGCAAAGTTGATTTAACTTCAGTAAAAATATTTAGCAATGCAAGAGGCATTTAAGTTAGTATTACTTGATTCACATACATTTAATAAATACGTTATATAAGTTGAATGAATTGCTGCATTTAAGTGTAAAAAGGTAATTCTTTACATTTCACTTTGGTAAATGGAACTAGTAATGCTAACTCATAATTCGCATGTCACAATAACTCTAGATATACGAGTTATCTTTACTTACATGAAATAATTGCAGGTACTTACATTATTTGAGTTAGTAAACTTAAATAGTTCAAGGCAATCGGTTTCCTCAGTTTAAGTTGAACTAACTTGTCAGGTTTTACAGTGAACAGAGGCAACTGTTCCATCCTTATTTAGAGCTAAACTTCCATGAAATTTTTACTTGCAGCATTTATGCATTTCATTAGCGCACTCGAGCCATGTTATGAAATGCCAAGCAGGTGTTACCCTCCATGTATGATAATGTGGAGGAAAAAGTGATTGGAGGTCTGAGCAGTGCAGATTTAGTTGCCTTAAGGACAGATTGCCGGACTTTCAGAGCAACACAGAGCTACATGACCATCACAAACACTACATTAATGATGGTTGGGAAATTGACAATCCAGTCGTTCGAACTCGCTCCATCTATGAAGCTCACAGAAGTGAAGTGAATCTGACAGAAGTGCTGAGGGAAGTATTATTAGAGTGCACACTGCAAAAGAGAGTCACTCGATGGCAGGTACCCTCTATGACTTGATGAGAATCGTGACACCCCAAATATTTTGTGCAATACCTCATTGCCATTGTGTGCGATGGCAACTGTCTAAGATGCAAGGGGTACGGGGCAAGGGTAAAATCTTGCCTAGGGCATCAAATTGGTCAGGACCGGCTCTGACCTAAAGTATCACCCCAAAGGCATATGATCATTTCATGTAGGCTTTTTTTCCTCTTGTTTAACCCTCTGTCTTGTTTCCTGTGTTAGTGTGTGTGTGACTGGCTGCGGATGTGTTTGGCTAAGTGAATGATGACTGAGTGTGAGTGTAGCTTGTCCAGAGAGCTGAATGGTCAAGCCTCCAAAAACCAGAAGGTAACAGGCCGGCTCCTCCCAGATCCTGTGGGCTCTCCTCTCTCCAATTCAACTGGACTGCCAGAATGTCTGTTTGTTTGTTCGATGTGTCTTTGAATAAACCGGCAAATATTTTGTTGCTGGTGGTTCTTGGGAGCTGGTCATAAGGGAGTCTCATTTTCATGCAAGTTTTCCCCTAGGCCCTGGTTGTAACAATCAATTACCGTGTAGAACTTACAGTAGTTAAAAAACTTCAACCAACACTTAGGAAACTCTATGGTGCAACCATAGGAAAACAAAGTCGAAGTTTAAATATTTCATTTTGGGGCACCAAAGAATGCAGTGCGAGACCAGTCAGACTGAGGATATGTGATACAGACATAAAGTAAAGCAGCTGCAGCTAGCCTGAGGCCCACATGCACTGTTTCCCTCCTTTCAAAGTGTCTCTGACCTCTGATGTCATGCTGTTGACAGGTGAGATTACACTTGACTCACAGCCTCTCTGTCGCCAAAACAAAATATTTATCCCAGCTGCCAGCCTCGTATTTACTAATGATGTATGATGAGAGGTAGAGCCAAGTTTGTACCTCTCCTGGCCTGCATATTTCTTGATCCTATTATGTTTTTTTCATTTTTTTTCACATTTTTCCCTCCTCCTTCCTGTATTTCCTCGAATTCCACCACCCTTCAGGCCTGACAGAAAAGACAGATTATTGATCCTGTTGTTCCTGAACAGCAGATCCGCACCATTATCCCCTCAGAGGCCGAGGCTGCTGTCAGGCATATAAACAGCAGCCCGACAATACAGGGTTCATATGGAGTGGCAGTCAGACTCTCCCTGGGAAGATCATTGACAGTCCGGTCCAAATTACAATCATTACTGAGGCAAGGAGAAAGCTAGGAGAATGGGATGAGTCTCATTATCACGCAATGAAATTGTAAATAGACCTTACAGTTTCCATGAAGTCAAAATCACTGTTCAAGTGTTTTCATCACTGATGTCTTATTTTATATCTTACCTTAATGCTAGTATCTGGCCCAACAATGGTAACAAAACTACACATGAGCTGTGGCTCTGACTAACAGCAGAAACAGTAATTTCAATCCCATCAGGTTCTTATGTAATGGAAACGTTATCCACTGCTCCAGTACATAGGATAGACCTTACATAAAGCTTAGCGACAGGAGATAAATTAGTCTGCTGTTAGCAAGATAGCTAATGTTATGCTAGCAAGATTCAAAGTAGCAATAACATTCCGTATGGTCGACAAACAGCAATATAATGTCACAGCATGTTAAACAACAAGACAAGCTAGCAAACCAGCCATGTCAGTTTTCATAAATCAATAAAAATGTTCACGAAACAAATAACCAGCCACGTATACTCAACACCAGAGCACCCCACGACTGTGTGCTCATCCCCCTCCTGTTCACACTGTACACCCATCGCTGCACTCCCAGACATCAAGAGTACTCTATTATGAAGTATGAGGATGACACGACCATGATTGGCCGCATTATAAACAACGATGAGTTCTAGGGATGTAGCCGTATGAAAATTTCACACCGTGGTAATGGTGACCAAAATTATCACGGTGATCGGTATTTTTAAAACGTCTTCAAGATGTCGAAAAAACACTGATAAATTGAAATAATTTCACCAAGATTTATATTCAAATAGATTTATTTTGTATTAAAGGGGCACTATGCAACAATTTTAGCAAAAATTACCCTAATTATGCAGGCTGAAAGTCATTCTGAATGTTCTTTGACACTTTCTGGGTCACTTGGTCATTGCTACGACTCCCCCTAGCGCTTCTGGGCGAAGACGGAACATGCGACTTGCTGCCACCGGTCCGAGGTCAATCCGGAAGTGAGCCGGCGGAAGTATCCTGCCGCCCCTCGAAAATGTAGTCAGATTGTAGTTTCGAAACTGCTTTATGGCAGACACACCCCCAAACATGGAACCGGGTAGATATAAACTGCCAGTTGCAAGGCAATTGTTGTATTCCTCATGTATCAGTCGACTAAAAAGAGACCCAGGAAGCCACAGTCGGAGGAACAGAAGAAGAAGAAAAAGGAGCTCGACAAAAAAAGAGACCAGACACAAGTAAACATAGGACGAGCTTTTGAGGAGTCTAAAACGGACGCCGACTTGGCCAGGTTGCTGTTGAAATTGTAAGTGGATGAAATTTGTTTTTGCAACGTGACTTGATAGTCTTTTGAACAACGTTATTGCTTAACTGTTTTATTGTGAGCCCTGTATGTGTTTTGCTTGGTTTCTTGATGGCTCGCTCTATAGTTAGCGGGTGTTTAGCGTAGCTGTCACTTGCTACCAAACGTTGCGTTCTGAATCCAGGTTCTCGTTGTGTATTTAGATATCTAGTTCGGTCTTCGAATGTCGCATAATTTGTCGCCTGTATCATGCGATATGTCCTGCTGAACATAGAGCACTAAGTGCACTAATGCAGTGCCAGACATGACTCACTGTTTAGCCGGCCGGCTTCTTTGAAAACAGATGCACAAGGTAACGTAGTAGCAGCTAGGTGGGCGGGGGAGGCTCGTCAGCAAGTCGACAGTTTTCGACAGTGTATCTGCGCCGAAGCTGTAGGGGGAGCCCTGTAGTGAAAAACATATGCACAAAACTGGTGCAAAGCTAGAAAACGGCGAGAGATCTGGTCTGGAAACTGCTGCTGCATAGTCTGGCTTTAAAATAGTCCAAACCCAAAACCTTAACAAAACACTGCAAAAACAACATTAAACAAGTATAAAAGAATGTATCAAAACTGTGCAAAATAGTTCATTGGCTTTTTGTGATGAGGCAGGCTGTTTTTGAAACGTGTCCTTTAATGTCTACGTTACAGAGGTAGAATGAGATGTAGTGGCAGTAGCACTCGATTGGCCAGCAGATCCTCTCTGTGAAAAAAATGAATAGAACATGTCATTATTAATTATTACTGTCATTGTTACTTAATACTAAGGGTGCAACTAACAGATCACAAAACTCACAATTTAGATAATACCACTTTTGTGAGAAACAGGTTGGATAATTTTTATATCAAAATAGAAAGGATCATTGTTAAATGGATTATGAACAATGTTGCCACAGTTACCTTGAAAAAGTAATCCGACTACTGATTACTGACTACTCCTTTAAAAAGTAACTTAGTTACTTTACTGATTACTTGTTTTTAAAAGTAAATAAGTTAGATTACAAGTTACATTATTAGTTACATTCAGCAGGTGCCGACCCCCCCCCCCCATAAACATTCAGCGTGGCCTTCAGATTTCTGTCCTTCTCCAGGTAGGAAGAAAAACATGTTCTGTGAGGCAGCACGGCATTGATAGTAGTGGAATCGCGTTTATTATGGTACGAAACGAGGGCGAGTCAACCACGCAGCATTTCCTCTATACTACAACATACCGCGCGACCAACTTCTTCCACTCTCTTACTTGTTTTGCACCGAAGTCCAGCTTTTGTTGTTTGAAGACGTCGAGGCCGTGGCTTTGCTAGCAGCTCTCTGCTTAACACCACCAGGTGGGACTTGCTCTGTTAACTTAATTATGCTGCGACTTCAAATTTGTCGTTGTGTTTTCGAGGCTTGATAGTACTTTGTCGCCAGCACAGAGTGGACAACGAACCTTAATATTCTCATCTCTAGCTGACACAAACTCAAAATAATGACTGTATTCCAGCTACAAAATGCGCATTTTTCTCCTCCCTCCATTGTTTGTGTTTGTGTCGCTGCGTGGTGTAACACGTGAGTTGTCCTCGTGCTGAAAAACGTGACTTGTTGCGTACGTGACATCACTCCCGGAGACGCAAGAAGAAAGCTAAAATGTATATATATTATTGAGGAAAATGACAAAAATAAAAGTAACGCACAGTGACTTGAATAAGTAACTTTAATCTGATTACTGCTCTGGAAATGTACTTATTTACTGGAAAAAGTGGTCAGATTAGTGGCATCACTGAAAAAGTGGCATCACTGATTATGAATACTCTATTTTGGCTCTTATCTCTATCTAGACACTTGTTATATTCACCATTTTATATTCTTTATATATAGTCTATTCTACAAATAATCCACAAGTATTATATATTTCTGATATTACTTATATATGTTGGCTGTCTGTCTCTCTGTCTGCTTACTTGTCTGTTGTCAGTGGACTCGGTCAATCTGATTGGTCAAATGTCTGCTGAGCCACAGGTAGACGCTGCTCAGGTGAACGGAGCTGAGATGAAAGTCAGTCATCTCAGTCAGTCTGCATTCACTAACTCAGTCCACCCAGTACGTGTTTGTCTGAAATCCTCCTCACTGCAGCTCTGCAGCAATGTTTGGGGAATTATTAGGTCAACTTTAAAAAGTGAAATCTACAATTAATAAGCGGTTCAGATAACGTGCCAAATCATGGATCAACTTTGTTCAGTTATACCACTATCTGGTCAGTTTAGATAAGTGACAACAGCAAATTAGACAGAGAAAACTCGACATACACATACATCGTGCACCCGAGCTTAGGTTAGCTTACCTTGCATTTGCTGAACAGCTGAGGGTGATGGTCGCGTAAATTGGATGTGTTGCCGCCCCTCGCAGCAACTTTCTTCTTGCAGCTCCTGCAGACAGGGCTGCCATCCTTGACCAGCTGTCTCTGAGCATTCTTATAATAACCAGAATATGCCCAGACTTCAGATTTAGTTTCTTTGAAGGTGGAAAAATGCCTTGAGGGCCGCTACTGTCAAGTCCTCCCTCTGCCATGTCTTCTTCACTACATAACAAGCACACGTTGTACGCTGCGCCTGCGTAGTGAGACTTTGATAAAGTATCTCGCAAGTTTTCCACACCGTGGTTATCGACTGTAGCGGTTATCATGGTAATTAAAACTTAAACGGTAACCTGCACTGTCGAGAATTTTAGCGTGGTTTACCGTGACACCGGTAACCGTTACATCCCTAGTTCATACCAGGAGGAAATCAACAGTCTTGCAGAGTGGTGCACAGAGAACAATAAACAATCACATTTGATTGACAGTTCTCCTGCTTGGCTCTTCACATCACACACACACACACACACACCCACAAACACACACACTCCTTCAGCTGGAGCCATATCACACCTATGTGTGATATAAGTGAGCTAATGGTGTCAGCACCTTTAGCATTGTTCCTCCCTTATCAAAGAAACCATCTTGGACTCTCTCAGTCCAACCCTCATCAGCCATCTTGTAGTTACCATCTTCCAGACACACATACAAAGACACACACACACACACACACACACACACACACACACACACCTGTATATAGCACAAGTTAGTTAGATTGTGTGTTTTCATTTTTGTGTTAAATAAAAGACTTTTGAACCTTCTTGCTGCCTATTTAATATTGTACAATAGTGAATACTGCCAACCTCGACTCTGTCAAAGATAAATGTTAGTATCAGTTATAATAAACTTATATAAAAAACCTTCTTGATGTCTTCGTTTTTATAACATTTTAAAAATAGTTTAACTCGTAGGTCGCCATTGTTGTTAACGTCGCAATGCACTCTGGGTTGTGGCGTCATATGATTGCACTGGTGGGCTTCGGGACCCTGTTCTGACTGTTCAGCGACATTTCATGTCATCTGTTCAGCCTTTTCAATTTGAACCCAAGCGAAACATTAATGAGGAGGACAGCACTGACAATGTTTCACAAAACGAGCCTCAAAATGAAGAGCAAGAAAGACGGAATGAGGCGAGACTGGGACAAAACCGGTGGTGTATGTGCGGCAATTGCGTCTCCATGGTAACCGAAAGGGAGAGAGTTTGTTGTCAAGAGCTCACAGATGTTCACGGTAAGCTATTGTGTAATCAAACTTATTCCAATATCACGGTGGCGTGCATTTGCGTCGCCATCGCCCTGATCATTTTGCGGTGTGTGTATATATATACACACACACATATATATATATATATATATACACATATATATATATACACACATATATATATATATATATATACACACATATATATATATACACACACACACACACACAATTCCTACAATGACTCGGCTGTGATTGTGCTACTGTGGCTCATAGTAAAGTACAACAGACCGCTGTAATTAAATAACAGACACATATTTTCATAACTTAGCAAGTAGTCCAACTTCCTCTCTGATTTTTTCCAAGCACTCTCCTTTATTGTCCGGTCTCTGTATGTGTGTACAGCGGTACGGTGGCACAGAGCTCGGGGAGCGGACCGGAGCGCTGCTGTCGGCGCTGCAGCCGCGGCTCGGGAAGACACAACAAGCGAGAAAAGCCTGCTGTTGTACTGCTGTGCTAACTGGGGCTAATGCTCCCTGCTCGGCGCCCCGAAGCTCGTTAGCTCCGTACTATACTACCACACTCCATACGCATATAGAGACCGGAGCTCGGGAGCTCCGGGAGCTCCGGGACAGAACCAGATACACAGAGACTTGGACAAAACAGGAGAGAGCCTGGAAAAAAGTCTGCGACGAAGTTGGACTCTGTGTTGCCCAGAGACAGCCGGCACACGGGGCCCAAAATGGCAGCAACAATCCACTGCATTGTCAACATCCGCTGCTGTTCACTTCCGTTTTGGTCACTTCCGTTGTGGCTTTTGTATTTGTGTTGCGGCTTTTGCATTCCTGTTGTGGCTTTTGTATTCGTGTCGTGGCTTTTGCATTCGTGTTGTGGCTTTTGTATTTGTGTTGTGGCTTTTGCATTTGTGTTGTGGCTTTTGCATTCGTGTTGTGGCTTTTGTATTTGTGTTGTGGCTTTTGCATTCGTGTTGTGGCTTTTGTATTTGTGTTGTGGCTTTTGTATTTGTGTTGTGGCTTTTGCATTCGTGTTGTGGCTTTTGTATTTGTGTTGTGGCTTTTGTATTTGTGTTGTGGCTTTTGCATTCGTGTTGTGGCTTTTGTATTTGGCCTGACACCTCTGGGCCACCGTACCCAGTCGCTCCGGTGACCTCTTTCAGTAGTTGCGGTCGACCAAGAGCCTCAAATGCATCAGGAGAAAAATGTGGAGAACACAGCCGCGGATCTTCGGGAAGTTGTGTCCGTCCACAGGCATCTTCCCACTCCTTTCTCCTCTTCTTGTCAGTAGGAAAGCAGTGTAAACTCACATCACTCCCCTTGTTGCCTTTTGACTGGAAATTGTATCCACAAGCAGCGCAATGTGGCATGTTACTTAACTGTGCACACGTAAACAAACACTAGCGTCAATAGCTATTCTACCAAGTGCAACCATTTTACGTCATCGCCCCCAGAGTGCATTGCGTGCGGAAAACATGGCGACCTACATAGGTCAAAATATGTACTAAATATTATAAATATATATATTTAGTACAAGAGAACGATTGTGGCTTATTAGGGCCTACAAGTCTTCATAGCCAGGGTTCCTTTCAAAGCAAGAGAAAAGGATAACACAAGATCACATTAACACAGGGATGCAAAGATTCACAAAAAGTGACATCAGAACTGACAAATCGGCTATTTATTATTTATGATTTATTACTGCCTTACTTCCATCCAGCCGGCGGAATTTTTAGCCCTGTGAACAAATGTTGTTTTGCCATCGGACAGTGATGAAGCTCTCTGTTTGCTCCCTAAAGCACAATGAAATGTAAAATATGTTTTGTGTGACGTCAACAGACAAAAGGGTTCTAATACAGTAAAAATAACATCACAGGGATCAGTGGCAGCTGGTGAGAAAAATTTTTTTTTTTTTTTTTTGGGGGGGGGGTGCACTGGAGGGCGGGGGGTACAAAATAAACACTACTTGAACATAAATTTTGCTCTCCTTTCCTTCTGGCCAGCAAATTTTACTATAACTCTCTGATTGAAGTCTGTCATCTCGCATACATTCTCTTTTCCATGGACAGCATGGCCAATGCATTCAGCCTCTCCTGGGTCATGGTGTTTCTGAGAAAAGTTTTTACTCTTTTCAAGGTTGACAAGCACCTCTCAGCTTCCGCTGTGATCATGGGTGTGGTGATGATGATCCTTAAAAGAGTGATAGCTTGTGAAAAGACCTCTTCTAGATTGTTCTCCATGAACAGATGGAATAGGTCCACAGCCCCAAAGTAGGCTCTGAACTCTTCCTTGCTGTAGATGAGACCAAGTTCTGTCTTCAGCTTGCTTCCATTCAGCATTGGGTATGCCTGCAAGGTGCTGTGCAGTGCATCTTCAGGAAATGACCTGTGATGTTCCTCAAACCTGTCCCCATGCAACAAGGTGACACAGACAAGGTGGTCTGTGAAGGAGAAGCGCTCCCTGGTGTGTCCCAGAATGGTATTGCAGACCTACAGAGAGAAAAGTACAAAAATATGTAGAGAAAAAATAAATATGGAATTCAAGTAATTTTACTGCCACTGTCACCTTCTGTTAGTGCTGCATGATTTTGGAAAAAATATCTTATTGCTATTATTTTGACTAATAGAGCAACTGTGATATGATTTGAGATATTAGAAGGACTAATATTTTTGTATACTTTTCATAAAAAAATTAAACTAAAAGAAATGTGTGGTGATTTGTACCAAAGCCTAGAATAGCTGGCACATCTCTGCAACATGACAATGATATATTTAGAATTGTATTTCAGAACACACAGAACAGATATTACAACCTCTGATAAAACATGGGCTATGACAGATTTCTATAGCATAAACTCAGGAAGAGAGAGTGTCCGACTTCATAGCAGCGTTTGTAGCCCCTGCAGTCGCCAGCAGATCTCGCTGCTGCAGTCAGTCAGCAGGAGTTCAACTTGAACGCGCCTATTCTCTCTTCCCGTAGATGTGACGTGACTCGGCTGAGCTTGCGGTGTTTGCCTTCTTCGTCTGCGAAGAAGTGGAGGAAATTGAAATTCCATTAATGTTTGAGGAAAATCAACAACCAATCAGTTTTCTTACCTGATGCTATGGGAACTTTGATGGCCTTTTTCTCATATTAGTCCCCTTCAGAAATTATTCAATCTGAGATGTTCATAAGTCCATCAAAACTTGTGTACATATGTATATATATATATATATATATATATATATATATATATATATATATATATATATATATATATATATATATACATATATATATATATATATATGGATAGTTCATATTTAGAGACAACAGAATGTGACAGCTTTGTCAAATTTGGATATTTTGTAATTGCTTCACTTCAATAATTAATGGTCCAAGTTTATAAAGAGTAGATGAATGGCCTATATGTTGTGTTACTGTAGATGCTTATGATCCGTTTTCCTTGTAATGTCACCATTAAATAAATTTGAACGTTGTCTATCTGGTACATTACAGTAAGTCTTGCCCAATAACAATACAATACAATTACAACAGTGATTAATTATTATGATGACAACTGTGCTTAGATGCATGATTATATCACAGCTGAGGGGAATTTGCTGACTACATTTAACCAATATGCATAACTATAGACACATAAGATGATGCATTTTCTTATACAAACATTATTCACAATGAATGAAATACATTTGATAGTACAGATAACACTGAGCACAGCAGTTAACCACGTCTCCATCATCATCACAAGTAGGGTGACAGAACTGAGCAATTTATTGACGAGATCTTTCAGGGTTGTTGTGTTACATGAAGGATTTTATAGGTTTATTTATGTTGACTATCCCATAGGTGCGGCCACATGGCTGTTACCTGAAAGTATGTGATATTTGAGTAGAAAGAAGGCACAGGTGCTTATGGATAACTTATGCTCTTCATATCTGCTATGAAGAGTGCACACTGCAGTTACAACAAAGAGTCACTAGGTGGCAGGTACCCTCTATGACTTCTCTTCTTTTGTTTACAGTAAGTTTCCAATTGACTGGTGAAACAGGTTATTGTTGCATTTATATTGTTTATGAATTATTTAAATTTGACAATGAGGCCTCAGTGTGGTACATGGCAAACAAATACTCGTGATACCATGTAGACCATCTTTGAAATAAAAATTGTAATTGTAATGTGTTATTATGGCATAAAATCAATGATCCTTGAGTAAGCTAGACTAGACTAAAAATGGCAAAGCCATTGGTGCTAAAAGAAAAAAAAAGATTGAGAATCGGATAATCATGACCTTTAAATTTGAAAATCTAATCGATTCAAGCATTTGGAAAATCGTAACAACCCTAGTTCCGACCCATAAGTACTCAGCACTTGGACTTTCTTTTGGTGTGGTCCCATCACAGGACGCTTTCTGGTTTAAATGAAGCTTAACGATCACAATAATCAGCTGGTTGATGGTCAAGTGGAAACAACTGGGAGACCCAGGACAGTTGTGTGTCTCGACTCGTGAAGGAAATGTACTCAACTCTGTCCAATCGCATACTCTCCAACAGTGGAAGTCATTAAGGCCATGCTGCGATACCATGCGTCCATCTTACTGTCTCACTGTTAGCTAGAGGGGTTAAAGAGTCCTGCCACCTGTCCGTGTGAGTGTCACTCTCCCCCTCTCTCTCCCTGTCTGAGTGAGTGTCGCTCTCCCCCTCTCTATTCCTTTCTGTCTGTCTCTCTCAGAGCGAATCCTTCCATTAAGATCCCAGTATGTTGCAAAAGGCACAGAGCTGAGGGCTCGAAGCTGCCACATATCCTCCATGACAACCAGTGATCGATGACGAATGACGGCACGCTCTAATGAAACCAGGCAAAGGGATTAAAAACAACCCTCCATAACTTGCCAGGCTGTTAATACATTCCCCTGTCATCGTCCTTCACACAATCTCTCCATTTCTCTCCACTGCCTCACTCTTCCATATCTGCTGTTTTATTTACTCCTGTCTTCATATACAGAATATCGTATGTATGATTACAGAACATTTCAGACATTTGTTCTTTGGTCAGCAAATGAAGCTACATGTTAAAATATGTCCATTCCAGTCATCAGTAGTGTGTATCTTTGTAGAGCTGAACGATATATCGTTATCGTATCTATATCTAGATATGAACATTCAAGATATTCATATCGAAAAAGCAACGATATAAACGATATAGATCCCCCCCGCCCTGCATGTACAGCTCTGGCAGTCACAACAAACAACGTTTTTACGATTGCCCTTGAATGCACCGCTAAGGCCAGCCAACCACAAACCTCAAGCCAACTAATGACAAACGTACGAAGGCGGGAGTGAGGGGGACGGAGACTGAGATGCACACACACACGACAGTGTTGCCAACTTGGCGACTTTCTCACTAGATTTAGCGACTTTTCAGACCCTCTTAGCGACTTTATTTCTAAAAATCGACTAGTGACAAAATGAAGGGACTTATTCAGATCATCAGGGGAAAGGCGGGAAATATATTATATTGTAATTCGCATGCAGCTCAGAGTCACGGCAGCTCCTCTGCAGCAGCGCCGGGCTCTCTCCCCTCTCACGCGGCTGTGCAGGCGGCAGGCCAGTGTGTGTGTGGGCCGGCTGGGGCAGCAGGAGCGGACGCTGCGGCTGCTCGCTCTGTGGATTTGAGCCCAGCTAGCTGCCGTTTACTCTGTTTTGATCCGTTAATTCTCTTGACTTCTTAGTCTTTCTAGATTCCACTGGTACTTTACCGGCGATAACCTGAAGCTGCTGAGTCTCGATCTTCATTCTCACTCTCTCTCCAGATTAGGTTGTCATCGTTCATCTTGATTTCTCTATCAACCATTTGTATATGGCTTAAAATAATCTCTTTATTTTCCTGAAAAATGCTTGGTTTTCACCGAACCCGTAGTCATATCATATCATATCGATATCGAGATATCTGGCATGAATATCGTGATATAAAATTTGTCCATATCGTTCAGCCCTATCTTTCAGGATGCCCTCTTATACAGGTTAGCTGACAGACAAGCTCAAAGCTCATTTTACAAGCACCATAATACATACACATCAAGTCAATGTAAAGACACAAGTGGAAGAGAATAGACAGAACTTTGCTTGTTTGCATGAATTCAGGTGAAGCTGCAGTAGAATCAGTTGCAAATGTTGCAAATGTTAAGCTCCACAATACAGATAGAAGACAGAGAAGGAGAAAATGGGTGAAGATTACATCAAAAGCTGGAGTTTTCTGATAAATGTCTGCAGTGTGTGTTACTCCACACATAATGATCGGTGCTGCTAATTTCTGTGCAATTAGCGGACTGGCTGCCCGTGCCAGTTACTGCGCAAACAGTCCCGCAGTCAAATTCAAACAAATAAAGGTAAAAAATTTGCATTCAGTCTGATTGCACCTTCATGTTCTGTTATTACGATTTCACAGAAAAATATACCTACACAGAATATAGTAAGCTTTATAGCGGAAACCTTTCGTGTTTTGGTCATTCAGGGACAGCACCACAAGCTCAAATGTGCACTAGCAAACAGTTGCCTATGGAGCAACATTATCATTCATTTGCTGTCATGTTCCTGGCCACGTGATGAGTCCAAGAACCAACACGTACTCTCTTTGTGTTCCCTCCACAGACACAGAAGATGGGCGTGGTCTCTGTGATGTCATCCGCAGGTTGATGAAGAGCCTTTTTGTGAAGCTCAATGTGGAACTCCGACCATCTTGCCTGCCTCTGCCTAACTCTTATCATTTAAATCAGTGGTCCGCAACCACCGGGCCGTGGACCAGTACCGGTCTGTGGTTCGTTGGGTACCGGGCCACAGAGAAAGCATAAATACGTTATTTTTTTTCCGTTATACTGACGATCATACTCAGAAAGTTGTTGAATTTTGATCAGATTGTCTTTTAATAACATCCGTCTGTTCCTCTTGGCGCACTGTACCTGTTTCAGTCACGGTATAACCCTAAAAAATAAGCCCTCAAGTTACTGAGATTAGTGGAAAATAAACGTCTTCGGAGAGCTTCTTTGCAAAGAAAAAAGGAAAAGGCCCAATGATGAGAGGGAAGAAGAGGGAGATGGACAACTGTATTCAAGTTGGCTGATAAAATGGCTGAACTGCAGCTGCGGGGACGGCGAGTGGACAACTGCTGGAGACTGCAAATGACGGAGTCCTTAAAGTATGTTGCCTTAGTAAGTTACAGAGTAGACTGGCTGGAGAAAGGCGTAATCAAACGCGCGCACCCCCCCCCCCCCCCGGTCCATAAAATTATGTCTTACATTGAACCGGTCTGTGGTGCAAAAGAGGTTGGGGACCACTAATTTAAATGACCAAAATTATCAATAGAGACTAACACCCACATTGTAAGCACATTTATTTCTGCTGTAAAGTTGGCTGTTTTATTATGAGGTTTGCATTTGGAGCCGGCCTCAAGTGGCCATTCATTGCACTGCAGTTTTTGGTTCAATTTTTCAGCCCTGGTGGTTACTGTTTGGTTGTCCTCCACTTCCTGACAGAAATGTCGGGCTATGAGCTTTCAAATGCTTCACTATGTTCACCAGTTAATCACTAACTTTGTCTGTCTGTGGTTTGGTGCTGGCAGGTAGCATACAGGTTAACTAGACGTATGTTTGCAGAGAAACAGCTGCCTGCAGTATCTGATGATGATGAGAGGAGGTGAAACAAACCGGTAAGGCAGCACAATGTAAAAAAAAAAACTGTATTTCACAATGCGAAAACACTTGATAGAGCTGACAGTCCAGAGTTGTGTGAGAACTGTGTGGTTTCATTATGAGCGTACCTTTAAGGTCAGGTAATTTTCTTTGTAGATGGCTCATAGTGTTTTGAAATCATCGTAATCAATTTAAAGTGCGTCAGTACACTTAAGGACGTGAAAGATGCCTCTACAACCACAAATAACCTACTAAACTACCTGTCTGAGCACCGGAGTCAGTGAATTTGAGTCAGTATTGATGTTCACAGGTATATAACACTAGCTTAATTAGAGTTACATATCAGTCAGCATTAATGTGTATTACCTGTCAATTCCCTGCTTTCAATAATGATGTGCCTGTACACAAGATCAGAGAGGAACCTACACATAAAGAGAATGAGGGAGAGTTGAAGGAAAATCAGAACAGTCTCAGTTATGCTTTAATCCAAAAGAGAAAGAGAAAAGCTCCTCTTGACGGCTGTGTGGGTGCAGGGTGAAAGAGAGATGGGGGCGAGATGAAGAAGACAGCGTGAAGGGGAGCTGAGATGAATGAGGGACATGGGCCCAGATGCTCAGATAAATTATTCACTTCATTCTTCAATACTGTCCCACCAGCTGCCTTTCATTGAGCCTGTCAGGTGCCCACTAAGGATGCCATGGGAGGAGAAGAGTCACTCGAGCCAAGGGCTGAAGAAAAGAAAGAATGCTGGAGACACAGAATGTGTTGCTCCAGTTATTCAAAAACCTGTGACTAAAGTAAAGTCCTTCTGAAGTTTACTACTATCCCACAGCTAGTTACAAACTGAACAACAGTCTTCGCTGATGACGCAGACACATACAAACCACTCAGACTTTCTTTCACTCAACCAGCCAGCCTCCGCCTCCCTCACACACAGCTACACACACTGCATTCTTCTTCAAGCTGCATCTAAGAGCCCATACTGTGGTCTCTGTATTCATCAGCCAGTCAGGCTCATTTGAGGAGGCTATGACATGTTTTTCATATTCGGCCAAAAGAGGCCAATTTTTCCATCACTGTTGCCTGGATACATATCCAGTTTGAATCCTACTATAGGGACAGTGGAATCAGACTGCCCTTTCCTTTATTCAAGTAACGCCTTGAAATACTAGCAAAAGCAGCATAGTCTCTCTCATACACACACACACACACACACACACACACAAACACACTGTATAGATAGTAATAGGTAATAGTTTGCACAAGAATAGTTTGATATTTTGGCAGAGAACTAGATGAGGACTTCTGTTGTCTATGGCCAGGAGAAGATTAGCCTCTCACCACCCAGACTCAAACCAACAGCCAACTGCCTTTATCCAACCACTCCGTTGCCTCTTGTCTGACCCGTTCGGCAGAAAAGTTGCATTGATTCATACTGCCTCGATGGCTGCCAATCACACAGTAGCGTGTACGTTCTGCACTGGCGCGAAATCAGTAAGTCTCCTTAACATTGGGTGGCGCTAGTCTCGTGCCAGTAATCCAAAACATGAAAACAGGAAGTGATAGAACGGAGTGCATAGAAAAATAAAGCGCACACAGTATTGCGCTCCTCCCACACACCACGCTGATTCGCTAGCACACCGCTAATCAGAATGGTCATACAGCTAGCACACAACCAATCAGTATCCAATGGCTCAGACGGCCAACAGCCAACGTTCTCAGACTTTGAAGTTGAATCGGAGCAGGCGCTGCCCATGCGGTCCACACCAAACAGATTTGTTCCCGAACTTGTTCGAGTCTCCCCAAACGCTTTAGATGGCCAACGGTTGGCCCGGTGTGTTTCAGGCTTAAGGCTCACTAGTTATCATTGTTCCATCTTGTTTGTTCACTCTATGCAAAAACAGACATGTAAAGGGCCCGGCAGCTGTCCAGGGCTCAAACTGTCCTTTAGAGAGTTCTCAGGAAGAACTAAATAGCTAAACAGACACAGCAAGCATCATTCTGAAAGAACGTGAACTGCACCTTTAAGATCAAGAATATCTGATACAAATTATATTATATATATAAAGTGCATGGATCCAGGAGACAACTGAGCAGGCCAAGGCATCGCCAAGTGGTGTCCGGACCACACCACCTCCTCTCCACTGTGGTGACCTGGAAGAGGGCAGGCCACACAAGATAATTAGTAGTAAAACAGAGAAGATCACAGTAAAGAGGCATCATATTTTACAGAAATACAGATATAAGGAGATTCATTGAGACTGAGACCGACCCACTGAAGAAGCTAGCAGTTCAAGTCAAGGACTAATTAAAGGTTAGGTCAAAGAAGTAAGTCTTGAGTTTAGATTTAAATAATTAAATCAATAGAGGCAGATTGTCTGATATCAGCTTGGACATTATTCTAGAGAAAGGGGGCAAGATAGGAAACAGCCCTGTAGCCAGCTGACATCATTTTAACCCTGGGAACCGTCAGGAACCCTGAATTCTGAAAGCGTAGTACATTAGACATGTACGACAGGGCGAGGCCGTGTACAGGCTTGTATGTCATCAGCAGCACCTTAAAGTCTGATCTGACATTAACTGGGAGCCAATGCAGTGAGGCTAGGATTGGTTTAATATGATAACATTTTCCTGTACGTGTTAAGATCATAGCTGCAGCATTCTGAACCATCTGAAGACTTTTTGTGCTCTCACGCGGCAGTCCCAGAATAAGGTATTGCAATAATCCAGCCTAGATGAAACACACTTTATGTTACACAGGTGGTACTGCTATAAGCTGTATTATGACTGTACCTCCTTTCTTCCACACACTTAGACAAAGTTAGCCTGGTTTAGCATGGCAGTTTGTTTACAGGCTGATGGCTGCTAATTGCTGCAGCGTCACGGGTCTGGTTTCAAGGGCTAGGGCGGCGGTCTAGATGAGAGCACCTGGTGGGCACTCAGAGACAACTTTAATATCCAGACGGGGCTGGAACCCAGTCCTGAACAAGCTGGCTCAGCCAATTACAGAGCAGCTCTGCCAGTCCGGATCACCAACCACACCCAGCCTGTGTGTGTGTGTGTGTGTGTGTGTGTGTGTGTATGGCGTTAAATCGATGTCAAAACAACCAGAGAGACACGCAGCAACACACGCACGCACGCATGATTATTTTGTTATGCGTGCGTGCGTGCGTTGTTACGTGCAGATTGTATTTCACGCGTAACAAAAAGCTGCGTACGTATGAAGCAGCGTGTGCACGTCTGTCTGTCACTGTTTGACAAATGTTGTTAGGCTTTCACACAAGTGCGGTCGCCGATTCTGATGCTTCGCGGCCGGAAGTTTATCTGCACAGTCAGGGGCGCCGCCAGGGGGGGAAAGGTTAGGACGATTCCAAGGGCCCGGCACTGACGAGGGGCCCTTTGAGACATGGGTAACCTATACAAGGGTAACCATGGGTAACCTATACAAGGGCCCAAAAAATTTTTTTTCATGGGGCTCAAAATCCCTGGCGGCACCCCTGTGCACAGTGCGCACCAGTCCGCGTACATGAACGTGTCGCGTAGTTGGCCTTTTCATTTTAATCAACCAGGGGAGGCAGCAGTGAGCCATACTTTGCCTGCCGGAAATTCAAAAGAAGAAGAAGAAGAAGAAGACGGAGGATGAGAAAGGTGACTGGGAAATGGTTAATATTTACGTATAAATACATAGGTCATTTGTGTTGTGTATGTTTAAAAGTAGAGTCTGGAGTATTGCTTGTTACAGTTTGTAAACAAAACATTGAAACTGGGCCTCTCCTCTCGGGCTCAACTGTGTAACTTTAGCCTCCTGCCCCTGACAGCAGCAGTTACCAGGACCACAAAGGTAAGGAAATACAGTCCGAGAGAAGCGCTGCTGCCTCCGTCACCAACACCGGGAGCCTCCGGTGTTATGTTGCCGTTGTGGTCAGCTGGGAAGACGGTGTTAGCGGCCGATGCTAACCGCTACCGCTAGCCAAAGTTAGCATCGAGTTAGCTCACCACCACAACAGTCTACAGTCTAGGCTTTAGTTGTCAGTGACGGGAATCGGCCCGCGGCTCCAGCGCTTCACTCAGGCTATATTTCTTTTTCTTTGCCGTCCTGACTGCTGCTGCTGCTGAGAGAGAGACGTGCTAGCACCATCCATGCCTAGCACTCAGCAGCATCAGAGACAGCTAGTGGGGCTAACGGGAGGGCTACACACAGCCACTACCACACAGGACTAGAAGCCAAGTGATGATTAAGACGGGTTTCATTTTTAAAAGTCGAGCGTTTATTTTGGGCAAAAAACTCAAGACTCAACCTTTTAACAGGGTTCATAAAACTCATTCTGTGCCTTAGACAAGATAATAAGGTGTTAAGCACCAGAAACCCCCTGCTGTCGAAAAGAGCCTCCGCAGAGTGGGTTGATGCAGCAGGTGGAAAATTTATATTGTTAGTGCTGCTAATCAGTTAGCTCGTTAATGCTTATTAGTTACTAATAGTAAGAAGTCTCCTACATGTGCTTGTATTATTGTTGTTATATTGTTGAATTGAATTAAGCTGAATGATTCATTCTTATTTCTATTGGTTGTTTACCATTCCTGGTACTGTATAGTTAACCATGTACCTGCTGTTCTGATAACTGCTTTTTATTCTCTGTTACAGAACCACACAACTTTCATATACCTTCCACACACACATACTCATCTGTCACACTCACACCATCAACCATTCCTAATCAGCAATTGAGAAACTAAAAGGAACTAAAACTAAAAGGACTAAAAGGAACTAATTCTAACCCAGCGGCCATAAGTGATTCAGTCCAGTTTACCATACAGTCCTTAGAATAAATCTCCACAACACATTCGTAACATGTCTTACAACGAGAGGGCCACCAGATAACACAGTCACCAGTTAAACCCACCGGGGGATCATGACATTGTGGGAAGACTAGCTATCAGACTGCACATCAATTCTGAATCAGGTAAGCAGTATCTATGTGATCTTTGAACCCAAATCATGATTGTGAACTTTTAACATTATAGTTTATCAACAGATCCATTCAGACACATGTCACACTGGTGAAAAGCACCTGTAGAACTGAGTTTTGAGAGCTTAAAAAAATAGTGTTGCCTGTAACGTTGTGTCTGGTTTTCACCATTTTATATACCTACACTAAGCTTGTCCTTTTTCATGTCAGGTGTATTGTTGATACAGGGCTAAACCAGGGTTTGACAAGAGTTGCCAGTGTCTGATTCTACACCCGAACACAGCAGAGTGGTCGGGGCCTGCAGACCGACCCAGTTACACCTGCAGCGAGCAGACAGGAAGAGGAGTGTGAGATCCACGGGGAAAGGAGCAGGAGAAAGAGAACGACAGCTGTCGCCAGCAGACAAATTGAAATGTGAGTTTATATTCTGCCCTAGGCATGTAATGAGATCAAAATCTACAGTATTTGCAGTCATTTCATACCATACATGTTCACAATAACATTGAGACACTTTTGTTATCACGATATCGTGGTATTACCCATACGTTACATCCCTACCTGGTCGTGGAAAGTTATTACGAATGTGTGTAAAAGTACAGTGACTGAAGTCCTCCCTCCCCTCCCCACATGACAGCGTAAGAGGCCGGCGCCCAAGGACGGTGTGACAGCAGTGGTGCCAATGAGAGTGATGTTGGCCCGAGGTGACGGTGAACAGTTGATACTCTGCCCCATCGTGTGAGCAACGATCTTAGGACGTAAATGAAGTGGTGTGCATGTATTGGGTTTGAAAGTGCAGTGACTGCCATCTCGTTTCCCCCACAGCTCCCGAGTCTGCGCCCGGCAGAGGACAGTGTGCAAGTGGAAGACCAGCGGTGGTCGTGGAGAATCGGTGTTACCAAGTCACCACAATAACGGACCCCTTCCCCCCAGACCCCATTCTATAATTTCTGTGAATAAATATTGTTTTAAATGCCCTTTACAGTCTCCAAGCACTTTCTTGGTTATTGAAACACACGTCATATACGTCAGTGTAGATGAGAGCCAATTAGGGCAAAGTCCTGACTGTCACTCAGTGGTCAACAGGTGTCATGCTGAGAAGTGCCTGCCTAAGAACTGCATGCCCGTCACGGGAACGTGCACAACTAAAAAAAATAAATAATAAAATAAATAAATACTAATAATAATTATAATAAAACTGTATCAAGGTTACTAAGTCTTTGCCTGTGTTTTCCCAATTAGGCTACATACTATTACACTCTCATCGGCTGTGTGTGTGTTGCTATTCAGGTGCAAAACTCCAGCGGTCTCATATGACCGCTTATGGTCGAAATAGGTAAAACAAATCATATTTTCTTTTCCTTTTCTGTAATTTATAGCCTATAAAAAATATTCTCAATCAAAATACAGACACTTTTAGAAAAACGGTTAGAAGTCTGTAATGTTTGCATTTTGTTATTTACATCACAGATTGATAACTTAATTGTGATAATGTTCAAAGTTATTATTATTATTATTATTGTTATTATTATTATTTCACATAAACACACACAGTAAGTATAACGGTACTGTGCTATGAGATTTGTATTGTCAATGGGAATTCAAATTTAAATCTCAGGTGATGTTTTCTTCATGGGAATTATTTTTCGGGCAAACAATTACAATAGAGAGGGATCCGTTGTGTGACGGCGGAGCGGAGGGTCAGCAGCTGGATTTTGCACGCACGGTCAGTATTAGTAGGTGTTTGAGGTTTGTTACGTTTGCGGACATCATTACATTCAATTTAATAATGTAACAGCCTTTGCGTGCGCACAGTTTGCGTGTATTGACAGGGGCCCGTGGTCATGATAATCCTCTCTATGGCTATAAGAGATGGATACACAATCAATTTAATGTAGTATTTATTGAATCAAAAATACATAGGTAGCCTATTATCTAATAAAATAGTCCCTCTGTAAAAAATAACCAAAAAGGCTGCAGGGCGACTGGGTTGTGGGTCAGCCTGTCGTCTTCTCCTCTGCTTTAAAAAACAACAACAAACAAACAAAAAAAAAAACTGAGCAGCACTGCTCAATCCACTCATACCTTGTTAACCTTCCACAAAGACAAGTTATGTTAAAACGAATGAGCAGAGGGGTCATTCCCCGGCAGATCGCACCCATGGGCCACAGTTTATTTCAGAGTTGTGCGAGTGCGGCTGGAAGCGGGGATTCCAGCACCACGGATAGCGCGTGTAAAAAGATTTGACAAATGTTTAAATGTGTTTGCTGCAAGCGAAAATATACATAATAAATGAAGATAGTGACATAGGCCTATTAGCAATAAAAAAAAAAACAATGATTTGTGTGGGTGCGGCCGGTGAGTGGACGGCAGTGTTTGATGTAGGAAGTAATGTAAACTTGAAAATCAATTTCGGAAATGCCGTGTTTTGAGGGGAGGGTCGGAACAGCGGTGTTTCGGAGTGGGGCTGTTTCGCAATGGAAGGGTGTGTCGGAATGGAAGGCTGTCCCCTCACTCTGGGGTTAAAATGAATCATGTCATGCAAAAGCCTATATGTCTGTATCTCGCATTGGATCGATTGCACCATCTACTGGATGAAAATGGAACATAGAACAACTGCGTGACACGTTCATGTACGCGGATTGGTGCGCACGGTGCAGATCAACTTCCGGCCGCGAAGCATCAGAATCGGCGACCGCACGTGTGTGTGAACGCCTAACAACATTTGTCAAACAGTGACAGACAGACGTGCACACGTTGCTTCATACGTACGCAGCTTCTTGTTACGTGTGACAGAGTTTGCGCACGTCATTTCCGCGTACGCGTAAGTGCGAGACAAAAATGTTCAATCATCTTCATGCGAGCGTTAACACGTGCATTTGCAGAAAGACGCATGAATGTAACACGTAGTCACTACACGTCGTGTGATTAGTGGCGTGCAGCAGTCATCACGCGTGAACGGGGGGCCATTATAAGTCAATGAGGAAACTACATTACACGTCAGGCGCGGCTTGCTGCACAGGCGTCAAAGCAGGCGCGAGTGACACGCTCAGTTGATACGTGCGCACGCTTTTTGAAACGTTTTTAACCTCATAGTGTGTGTGTGTGAGTGTGTGTGTGTGTGTGTGTGTGTGTGTGTGTGTGTGTTCTGAAGCTCTCAGATGTTCAGCCTTGCTTGACAGCAAACAGCATCCTGATCTGAGCTGAGTAGAACTAATTGACATCAGTGGTTTCATGTGGCAGCTTCCAGTCGCCGCCACAAAATGATGCATGAAAAGTTAATCAAGTAGATCTTTAAGACTGTCTCAGCTTCATTAGAACATAATGTCACACTTTTCACTGGAGCTGCTGCCAGCTGCTTGAGTCTGATAGCATATAATGTCTGTGCCAAGGTGCCACAGCATTGTCACTGTTAATATATTTAACATTAAGTGCTTGGAAATGTACCCCCACACACTGCTCCCGTCACACACTTCTACATACCATAAGGTCTCCACAGAGCCACAAGAGGGTTGCTGGGTCTTCTACAAAGGTGGCCTATTTGATTAAAGGAGAGCTAAACAAATTTTAATGTCTGTCTTACAACAGTCAGGGGCCCACGAGAACACTTAATGATTCCCGCTGTTCACAAAAGATCTTGTCCTTTAAGTTCCCATGATGTAGAAAGTAAGATTGTCTGTTTTTTTACAATAGCATGTCTAGGTGCTGTATAAATAATATGTAAATGGAATTGCATTTCCATAGCACTTCCTTTTATTCTTTTTACAGCACTTGTCACAGTCACAAACTGATGGCAGAGGCTGCCATGCACGGTGCCAACCTGCTCATCAGGAGCAATTTGGGGTTCAGTGCCTACTGTATATTTGTTAATAATGTATGACTAATACTTTTCAAATATGACATAAATGCCTCTATCTGACAAAAAGAAGCAAACAGGACCATCAGTGAGAAGTTCTTAATGCCTTCTATCAGGTATGATTTAGATTTATCCAGATTAATAAATGCTAACTCATAACTTTTACTCTGGGTGCTGAGGATAATTTAAAGAGTCTCAGCATCTGAGGACAGAAGCTGCTCTGCAGTCTGATGGTAAAAGTTGACTTACCTATGTACAATTATTAACCGGAACAAACAGATAAATGACTCATAACTCTGCATCCTGCAAATAGCTGTGTTTATAAAAGAAAAACAGACTTTTTTATGAGCAAATACTGATTGAGTATTTATTTGTTTTAGCATGATCAGAATAATCTCTTAGTGTGTGTAAGTATGACATGGTGTGCACAATAAAAATGTGCACATTGGTTGTCCTAACTGTCACACCGCGGTGAGGAGTGTCCTGTCTTGGGTTTTTTTGTCTTGTGAAATGTTTTATTTTGAAAAGTAACTCTCGTCTCGTTTCAGGTCACTTGCCCTTCCTCTTGTGTCACCGGTCTGACGTCTCCCCTGATCCCTGATTGTTTCCACCTGTGTCAGCCCTCCTCATGTGTATTTAGTCTTTGTCTTCCCCTGTCTGTGTTGCCAGAGTATTTCGTGCGTCTTGTCGAGTACCTCCAGCCTTGTTCACAGCCTAGTTCACAGTCTTGATCGTTGTCCATTTAAGTATTGCCAAGTTTTGTTTTCTGTCTAGTTTGCCTCTGAAGAAGAGTGATTTTTTGTTCATAATATTTCTGATCAGTCTTTTGGTTCTAGTTAGGTAATTTTATAGCGTTTGTTTCTCCCTCCGTTTGGAGCGCTTTTCTTTCCTTTAAAGTTTGTACTCAGTTAGAGTAGTTTAATTTTTTATAGCCCACGAGCCTTCCTTGAGAAGTGATTTTCTGTTCGATTAATTTTCATAGATTTAGATTTTGAGATTAGAGTAGTTCTTTTTTCCTCCTTTGGAAGCGCCCTTTGTTCTTCTGGGTTGTCTGTCTTCCTGTGTCTTGTCTTCCGTGTTTTGAGAATTTCATAGTCTATTGTTTTATCATTCTGTCTGAAGAGTTGCTACTCAGAAAATAAAACCTGTCATTACTGCCGCCTATCTGCATCTGAGTCCTCTCTTTCTGCCAAGCCTGACAGAATACTCTGGCCAGTTATGGACTCAGCGGAGGCGGGGCGACTGTCGGAGATCCTGCATACCCAGGAAGCGCGTCTCAACCGCCAGGAGGAGTTTCAAACAGCCATGGCAGCAAATATGGGTCATCTCTCCTCCCAATTACAAGAAATTTTGGGACAGCTCGCCAGACCAAGCACTGCAGCTCCGACACCGGCTACACCTGTTCTCCCGGAGACTCCCCCACACACAGGTGGAACCACATGCAAACTGGCACCACCTACTCCCTACACAGGGGAGCCAGGGCTTTGCAAAACTTTCATAGTTGACTGCTCGATACATTTCGAGCTTCTACCGAACGCCTTCCCCACCGAACGATCGAAAGTGGCGTTCATGCTCTCTTATCTGGCGGGTCGAGCTAAAGCTTGGGCTTCAGCCGAGTGGAGCAGAGGATCCACGACCTGCAACACCCTTGCAGGATTCCAAGCAGCTCTCACTACTACATTTGACCCAGTCAGTTCAAGCAGAGAAAAAGCCCAGAAGTTAAGTTCCTTGAAACAAGGCAAAGACTCAGTCTGTGACTACGCCATTCACTTCCGCACTCTAGCTGCGGAAAGCGGATGGAATAACACCGCCCTGTACGACATTTTTCCTAAAAGGTTTGGCACCTTCAATTCAAGATCTCCTCATTCCACTGGATTTACCGACAGGTCTGGACGCACTCATTGCACTCGCCATCAGAACCGACAACCGACGGCTTCAGCTTCAACGACAGCGGGAATCGAAGCAGGGAACGCATGGAGGGGCAACCACCACGCCAGAGTCAAAATGGCCGACCTCACGCCGATCGCCACCTGAAAATCGAACCTATCTGCAGACAGCACCAGACGATGAGCCCATGCAACTGGGCAGGGCTCGCTTGACACAAGAGGAGCGTCAGAAAAGGCAACAGGAGGGAAGATGCTTCTATTGCGGCGGCATAGGTCATCTCGTCAGCTCCTGCCCGACCAAGAAACCACAAAAGGTGAGTCACAACGAGGTTATCAAGCCTGTATTTCGCACACTCACAAAGATTAAAGTAAATTCAGCTCATGATCTGGAAGCCCTAATTGATTCAGGAGCTGACGAGAGTCTTATGGACTGGGGATTGGCTAAGAAATTGGGAATAGAGACTGAACCACTAGACAGAACCATTCGAGCCAGATCCCTCAACGGGAAAGAACTGTTTGCTATCACTCACATCAGCAAACCAGTACAAATTTCTGTCGGACACCATCTTGAGCAATTACAATTTTACTTGTTCAAATCATCTTCACACTCTCTGATATTGGGACAGCCATGGCTGTTTCTTAACAACCCACACATCGACTGGAAGACTGGGAAAATCAGAGAGTGGGGAAAACAATGTTCCAAGAACTGTTTTTCGTTAGATGGACCGAAGGATCAAGTTGCTGAAATTAACCGGTTTTCTACTAACCCGGTTACAGACTCAGATTTCCCGGACATGACGGCAGTTCCATCCTGCTATCACCACCTGAAGGAAGTATTCAACAAGACCAAAGCTCTGTCACTTCCCCCTCATCGACCATACGATTGTGCTATTGATTTAATTCCAGGATCCACCATTCCCAAGGGCCGTCTCTACTCCATTTCAGGTCCAGAGAAAAGAGCCATGAATGACTACATCTCGGCTTCGTTGGAAGCAGGGTTGATCCGCCCCTCGTCTTCACCAGCTGGAGCAGGATTCTTCTTTGTGGGGAAAAAGGACGGATCGCTACGCCCCTGTATTGATTACAGCCCCCTGAGCGACATCACAGTTAAAAACCGATATCCACTCCCCCTCATGACCTCCGTGTTTGATCAGCTCCAACAAGCTAAGGTATTTACTAAACTCGATCTCAGAAATGCCTATCATTTGATCAGAATCAAAGAGGGGGATGAATGGAAAACCGGTTTCAACACTCCCAATGGACATTATGAGTATAGAGTGATGCCATTTGGTCTCACCAACGCACCTGCAGTCTTCCAGGCCATGATCAATGATGTTTTGAGAGACTTTTTGGATCATTTTGTGTATGTGTACTTGGATGATATTATGATTTATTCTCCAGATCTGGCCACACACCAAGACCATGTTAATCAAGTCCTTGAGAGATTGTTAAAAAATCACCTGTACGTCAAAGCAGAGAAAAGTGTATTTCATGCCGAGTCTGTCTCGTTCCTGGGCTTCATTGTAGCCCCTGGAAAAGTACAGATGGACCCGGCTAAAGTGAGCGCTGTGGCAGAATGGCCTACTCCCGACAGCCGCAAAAAGGTTCAGCAATTCTTAGGATTTGCTAACTTTTATAGGCGGTTTGTCAGAGGCTTCAGCGCAATAGCTGCCCCTCTCCATGCTCTTACCTCCACTCAGGTACCATTTCACTGGTCTCCAGAAGCCGAGAAGGCGTTCCAGAACCTCAAGCATCGCTTCACCACGGCTCCCATCCTCAGCCTGCCAGATCCACAGCGCCAATTTGTGGTAGAAGTAGATGCATCTAATGAAGGAGTAGGAGCAGTACTGTCCCAGCGGTCGGAGAAGGACAGGAAGATGCATCCCTGTGCCTTCCTGTCGAGGCGGTTGTCCAGAGCAGAACGGAACTATGACGTCGGCAACCGGGAACTGCTCGCAGTAAAACTCGCGCTGGAAGAGTGGAGACACTGGTTGGAGGGGGCCGAACAGCCCTTCATTGTCTGGACAGATCACAAAAACTTAGAATTTATCAGAAAAGCTAAGCGACTTAACTCTCGCCAAGCCAGGTGGGCGCTGTTCTTTAATCCTTTTTCTTTTACTCTCTCTTACAGGCCGGGATCCCGAAACATCAAACCAGACGTCTTGTCACGCTTATTTGATCCCGAGCCTGAGACCAAGCAAACCGAAACTATCCTTCCACTGAACTGTGTGGTTGGAGCGGTCACTTGGCCTATAGAAAACGAGGTAAAGCAAGCTAATGGTGGAGCCCCATCGCCTCACGGATGTCCTAACAACCGTCTTTTTGTCCCCGCTGAGCTACGTCCACAGGTGATTCATTGGGCTCACACCTCGCTGCTTTCATGTCATCCGGGAGTCAAAAGAACCATGTTCGTCATTTCCCGGAGGTTCTGGTGGCCCGCGATGGAACCGGAGGTCCGGGAGTACATCGAGGCTTGTTCGGTCTGTGCACGAAATAAGACGTCGTCTAAGACACGCTCGGGGCTTCTCCAGCCGCTTCCCATCCCCTCCAGACCATGGTCGGACATATCTATAGACTTCGTCACAGGGCTCCCGGTCTCTCAAGGAAACACCACGGTCCTCACAGTGGTCGACCGCTTCTCCAAAATGGTGAAGTTCATAGCCCTATCTAAGCTACCATCCGCCAAAGAAACGGCGGAGGTCCTCATGAACACTGTGTTTCGAGTCCACGGATTCCCCAGAGACATTGTTTCCGACCGGGGGCCCCAGTTTGTGTCCAGGTTCTGGAGGGAGTTCTGCAGACTCATTGGAGCCAAAGCCAGTCTGACATCAGGGTATCATCCTGAAGCCAACGGCCAGACCGAACGCCTCAATCAACAACTGGAAACCGGCCTCCGTTGCGTGGTTTACCAGAACACCTCAACATGGAGCAAACACCTGGTTTGGGTAGAGTATGCGCACAACTCTTTGCCTACTTCTGCTACTGGCCTTTCTCCTTTTCACTGTGTATTAGGTTATCAGCCTCCTCTGTTTCCAGACAATGAAGTGGAGGTATCGGTCCCCTCAGCCCACGCCATGGTTCGACGTTGTCGACGCATCTGGGCAGCCGCTCGACAGGTACTGATTCGGCAGGGAGATCGAGTGAAAAAGTCTGCGGATCGTAAAAGACGTCCAGCACCAAACTACCGTCCGGGCCAGAGAGTGTGGCTGTCCGCTAAAGACCTTCACCTCAAAGTTGCTTCCAAGAAGTTGGCTCCTAGATTTGTGGGCCCTTTTCCCATAACTCAGATTATTGGTCCTGCTGCTGTTCGGCTTCGTTTGCCCCGGTCCCTACGAGTTCACCCGACCTTCCACGTAAGTCAGGTTAAACCGGTGAAAGACAGCACGATGGTGCCAGCCACCACGTCCCCACCACCACCCGAGGTCCATATAGGTCCAGTCTATAAGGTCAAGCGACTGCTGGCAGTACGAAGCCGGGGCCGGGGCAGACAGTATTTGGTCGACTGGGAGGGTTATGGACCTGAGGAGCGACAATGGGTTCCATCCCGCCACATCATGGACCCCACCCTCATCACAGACTTTCATAGGGACCATCCTGAACAGCCTGGGCCGTCAGGTGTCGGCCCTAGAGGAGGGGGTACTGTCACACCGCGGTGAGGAGTGTCCTGTCTTGGGTTTTTTTGTCTTGTGAAATGTTTTATTTTGAAAAGTAACTCTCCTCTCGTTTCAGGTCACTTGACCTTCCTCTTGTGTCACCGGTCTGACGTCTCCCCTGATCCCTGATTGTTTCCACCTGTGTCAGCCCTCCTCATGTGTATTTAGTCTTTGTCTTCCCCTGTCTGCGTTGCCAGAGTATTTTGTGCGTCTCGTCGAGTACCTCCAGCCTTGTTCACAGCCTAGTTCACAGTCTTGATCGTTGTCCAGTTAAGTATTTTCTGTCTAGTTTGCCTCTGAAGAAGAGTGATTTTTTGTTCATAATATTTCTGATCAGTCTTTTGGTTCTAGTTGGGTAATTTTATAGCGTTTGTTTCTCCCTCCGTTTGGAGCGCTTTTCTTTCCTTTAAAGTTTGTACTCAGTTAGAGTAGTTTAATTTTGTATAGCCCACGAGCCTTCCTTGAGAAGTGATTTTCTGTTCGATTAATTTTCATAGATTTAGATTTTGAGATTAGAGTAGTTCTCTTTTCCTCCTTAGGGAGCGCCCTTTGTTCTTCTGGGTTGTCTGTCTTCCTGTGTCTTGTCTTCCGTGTTTTGAGAATTTCATAGTCTATTGTTTTATCATTCTGTCTGAAGAGTTGCTACTCAGAAAATAAAACCTGTCATTACTGCCGCCTATCTGCATCTGAGTCCTCTCTTTCTGCCAAGCCTGACACTAACCAATATTCAGACCGAACTTAGGCCCACAGTCTGTGCCCATTTGTTGCTCTTTTAACATGACTTCAGAAATATATAATATAATATAATTAAAGTCTGAAGGCAAGTGTCTTATTCAAGTCAAGGTCATTGTTCTGTAATTATTCTGCTAATTAAGACAGTCTTTGTTTCGCTTCCTTCTTATTTGATGAATCTGCTCATGAATCAGGCTAATTGAGGGATGAAACACAGTTTAATTATTTCTGTATGAAAAAATAAATGTCATGTACAATTTATTTAGTCTAAATGAGAAACGTTCTGCCATCTGGTGAGGAAAAAGCCTCACCTCAGAACTCTCGGATGTTAAAAATGGACCTGAACAGGCTATGGATTACAGGATTTAATGTTGCTATTTATTTTTAACTCAGCATTCATAAAAAATGGCGGATAGGCTCTCCTGGAGGTCAGCAGGCTTAGGATGGAGGAGGAAAAAAGGATGAGACCAATTTTCTTCCATTACCTGAGATTAGGATGCCTGGGATGGTTTACTCAGCTCCGTTTCAGGTCCAAGGACAGACACAATACTGGCAGGCCACTGAGCAGGCAGGCAAAGGAAAAGAGTCAAAGGAAAGGTAGAGATAGGAACCAACCAATAGATTGGAGGCATAAAAGAGGGCAAAAGGTGCAGAGAGTCTAAGGACATCAAGGAAAAAAAGTCAGGCAGATAACAAACAACCCCAACGATGAAATCTGAGCTAATTTTAAATCAGAAAGTGAAAGATAATTTGAAAAAAGTGTTTTCTGGTTTCAGGCTGTGCAGACTCTAAAGGGAATTAAAAGGAATGTTTGGAAGCACTGTTTGTTCTCTATCACCCAGGGCTCTTTGGCCTTGTTTTTACTTTTAATGGGTCAAAAGAGTGCTGTTGTTTGATATTTTACGCGCTTCCTCCGAAAACTTAATTTGAATATCTATTGATATCGTGCATTACTTTGGAAAGGAGATGAAAACACTGAAACATTTAGGATCTAATCGTGGAAACAGGTTGAGGCCTGTGGGTGGTCGGCTTACTTGTGGCTAACTGTCATTTGAAGCCCTGCGTTGCTCAGAGAAGCTGTCAAAATCTGATGTGCTGTGTTACTGACTGGAGCATGTTGCCTGGATGATGCACGACATCTCTCCCCATTTTCAATATAAAGCTGGTTGTGTACTGTTGGTGAAATCCTTGTTAGGACCTATTGTGCTGTCAAGTTTGCATTGCATTGGAAAAGCAGAAGTTAGCATGTCACATTAGCTGGGCTCCACTTAAAAATTGCTAATGTTAGCAATGATTCCCAGTGGTCCTATAATCCCCCACCAGCGGAGCCTACCAAGGAACAGCCTACCTCTGCAGTTACATCAATATATTACAATTTGTATAAAACTGCACATTTAAAAAGTGTGTAAAAGTCTCTTTAGTCGACTCAGTTCAAATAGTTAGCTACAGGCCAGTGGATCGCCTTAATGGTGACATAAAAGATGAATTGTGAAATAGCTGTGAAATAGTATAAACAGTTGATATAGGCTGGCTTACGTAATGGCTACTTAATGGATACAGATGCAAGTATGGACTAGTTGTCAAAAAAGACAGCTAAATGGATGGGTGAATGGGTGAAGAAGCTTACAGTGTTTATTGTCTTTTTATTTATTATTTATTTATTTATTGTGAATTAATACAGTTAAGAGTGAGTAGTTGATGGATGAGCGGTTGAAATAGCTAAACATGAAAGTACCTACAGCTGAAAGAGCACTGGTGAAAGGAATGGTGGTCAGTAAAGAGGAAGCCTGTCAGGACTGTGGCGGGTAGCTCATACCTGACAAAAAAGGTTGGGAACCCATCCTTAGTAACTCATTTTTCTTTTAATGTTTTTCCAACGCCTGCCGAGTCATTGGCAGCTTGTGTTGAGTGTTGGCTTTGTCACATGTCTTACAGAGGAGAGGGTCCAGCTAGCATCAGCTGTCTCTCTTTCATGGGTTCGGTGTGGTGACAGCAAATGATCACGCTGTCAAAACCCATAGTGATGCGCTTCAGGGGGCAGCTGGCCGGCTGGCAATTTCGAGGCATCTGTATTTGAGGCTGAAAGATCAACTGTCTCAACAACAAAAGATTGTTTTCCTTTTTCTTTTTAGTAAATATTAGCAGAAAATAATTTTAACTCCAGTTAATCTTTAGCCTTTTTAGTATTTTAGAAAATAATTTCCTTTCTAGATATTTGTTTCTTTGCATTACTGCTTTAAAGAATATCGAACAGGTTATATCAGCCTTAAGAAGGAACTCTGGAAAATACAGTAGAGGGTAATACTTAATAACAACCATCACTGGTTAAACATTATATATTACATTAATAGATATTTTACTCTTAAAAAATCAATGAAATGCTTTATAAACCATTTATTAAATAATTGTTCATTGCAAAGTTGCAACTGATTCTCATAATACTTACTAAATGGTTTGTAAATGGTTAATTGACACTGTCGATCTATAAACATTATGTGGATGACCATTATAAAGCTGCAGCTGATTGTTTGTAAATGATTTCAATAGCTTAATAAATGGTGTGTAAAGCATTTCATCATTTGTTAAAAGTGCTTATAAAGTGTAACCAAATAAAAATAAAAAACAAAGGATTAAATATAGTTATATGTATTTTTAAATATGATAAAACATTGTGGGATTAAAAAAAAATGTTACATGGCAAGAATAAACCCCTGGATTCAAAGTAGTTCCATTCACACAGCCGTTTGCTTGCGAGGATCCTGCGCCAATTCTCCTCATCCTCCTCTGTGTGAAAGTTTCAGATGCGGAGAGGGGGGAAATTTCGCTCTGGCGCTTATCCGCCTCTGGAGGTAGTATCAGGGCCGCATTATTGGCAAACCGAACCAGTGTGAATAGATAAGCCAGCGGCGCGGAGCGAGGGCGTATCGATCATACAGTCTGATAACTGCACAGGTCCTTCACTCAGCTTAATAAAGTGAAATTTCCCACAAAGCAACATTACATGACCAAACAAAAGCAACGTAGTAACTGTAACTATCTTTGGCAACTTTTATGAGGGAAAAAATACCGCTGCTGTACGTGGAGAAGCGTCTGTCCTCCCGCCTGTCCTGTCGACTCTTCGTCACATTTCTGCCCGAAAAACAGTGTCTGTCAACGGCAAAAAACTTTAACTCACCGAGTGTTTGTGATGAAAATAAATCACAGTGACGGACAGCCCTCCCAACCAAAACTTCAGTGAACTTTCCCCCAGAAAACAGCCTCCCTCCCCGCGAGTGAGTAAGTCAGACAGCTCCAGTTCTCCTTTATTTTACAACCAGAGTCAGAAAGTATAGATGAATTAATAATATTGAGCCTCCTCCTGCTTCTTCTGTATTTCACTGCAATCAGAGCTCAGAGAGGGAGTCTATATGTTTATTTAAAGTAAACTGATCTTAAGTTTAACAACTTAACTGAACATTAACATTTAGTGGACATTCAATTTATTTTGATAAGACCTCAGACAATCAGATGATGAGTGAAATGTTGAATATGAAATAAATGCCTAAAGCAGTGGTTTAACACATTTTGTGTAATCACATTTTTGACAGGATAGACACCAGTGGATGGTAGCAAAATATCTGAAACACAGTCATGTTCCTTCAACAGGAATGTTTTCACCTGTTTTGCTTCAGCGTTCTGAGTGAATAATGGAATCCTTTGAATCCAGTTCATCTTGCAAGGTGAGTCCTTTCAAACTCCCAAGCGAATATATGTTCCTGGACGTTCTGAGACAAGTCTACTATAAAAAAAAAAGTGCTGAAATGCATGAATAGAGACACCAAGCAGACTATAATCAAGGAGGTGGGAAACTGTTTATTTTGATGCTCACAGTTGTAAAAGATATTGCCAAAGGTGCAGCAAGTGCCTAGTGCAAAAAAGCAATTCCTTTTTCTTGCAATTAAATAATATGTTAACAGGTAAAGCTATCTACAGAGGTTACTATGAAAGGATATAGTGATTAACTGCACTGAATTTTGAGCACCACAATATGAAGCTTTGCCTTTCAGCACCCTCCAAGATGTCCAACTTGTCCAGTTTCCCCTGACTTTACACGTCAACACATTAACTAACTGTAAAAAATGAATCACTTCAAACTGGCTATGAGTCTCCAGGTTTCCTAGGCAAGAAGTTTCAAGGACCTTGACCTTTTCAAACACAACTTAGTCGAGTTCATTGATTGTTTGCAAACCACATCTTAAAATTCAATTGTGTTTGAGGGGTTGGACATAACTCTTTGCCCCTATGATTCTGAGTGACATCAGATGATCCATTATACACCAGGTATGAACACAGCAACATCAGATGGAAAGCTACGTACTGAACACTCGGGCTTTGGTACATTCTCACTGACCTTGTACTTTCAGATGGCCACAGCACTTGACGTGCTGAATGGGATCGGGATGATCCACAGTGATGTCAATCCCAAACACGATGGTGAATTTGTGACGGGTTTTAGTGTCAGTTTTAGTGTTGCAGGTTTTTTTTATTTTGTTCACTTTGCTGTGATTTAATGATGTTTATGGAATATTGCATGTCGTGTTGCTTTGTGTTTTTACAGGGTTTGATTACTTAGTTGGGATTTATGTTGAATCGCATGTAGGGCTGAAACGATTCATCGAGTTACTCGATTAACTCAATTATAAAAATTCCTCAAGGCAAAAACTCTGCCTCGAAGCCTCGTTAAATTCCTATGACGCGCACTATACACGCAGGGATCTGATTGTTCCACACGGACCGTTGTTCAGGAAGCACACCAGCGCGTCATACAGTTTGAATTTAGCTGGCGCGATGGCGGAAAGTCAGGATGTCCATAAACGGCAGAGAGTATCTAAAGTTTGGGATCATTATATACTGAAAAAGGAAGAGAACAAGGTGCAGTGTGTCTACTGCAAAGTAGACCTGTCTTACCACAGCAGTACAACGTCAATGATTCAACATCTGAATCGGAAACATCCACATGCTGTTTCACCAAGAGTCGCTGAAACAAGGTAACGTAGCCTAAGCCTTTACATTGATGTTCGCTGATTTTAATAGCATACTGTATTTGTAGTGATGTCGTGATGCGGTTTGACTAGATATGATGTTTAGCTTTGATGTTTTTAACCTCAAAGCTAAACAGGGAAGAAGCTCGGCTAAACGCTCATGATAATCATTTTCACCTAATCGAAACTCAATTCCGACACCAAGCAACTAACGGAGCACGTAGAAAAAACACGCTAATGGCGCATGTCCGAAAAATCGGCGTTAGCGACTACGCTACTTAATGCTAACGCTACATACAGCATGTCATATGAAAGCTGGGACTCTACAAATTTCAACGGTATACGTCTCATCACTCTGCGCCCAAAACTCACTGAAACAGCCGCCGAAGAAGAGCAAAAATAAACATCACTTTATACAGACATGATCATGAATTACGTGCTACATTGGCTGTTTTGTGATTATAAACTCTGTTTGAGTGCATTACACCGCCTCCACCGGCTAATCCAATGTGTCTGTGTCACTTTCAAATGATTCCTGACAGTTTAGGATAAGTTTCAGATAACTAACTTTCAGTTGAAGTCAAACCAGTTCCTTTGTCTGGTTTCTTTGAATTGAAAAATGTATATAGGTTTGGTTGATTTTTCAAAACAAAGCCAAAACACCAGAAATTATATATTATTTGTTAGTAGCCTAATGGTAAATGCTGCAGGTGTAGAAATCTACATAAAACAGATATTTACTTTGATGTCATGGCTAGATTACAGCATGAAACTTGTTGTGCATATTAATGAATTAAATTGCTTTCCTCTTTTTCTCCCTCTCAGCACTTCCCAACGGAGCATGGACACCTTTGTTCGACCAGCGCAATCATGCACTGTTCAAGAGGCTACCATTTTTACTGAGAGCATTTTGAACATGATCGTGACTGATATGAGGCCACTGTCCATGGTGGAGGACAAAGGATTCGGGGACATGATCTCTACTTTCAATTCGAAATACAACCTGCCATCAAGGACATATTTCACCTAATTGATGGAGAAGAAACACAAAGAAATCACAGAGAAATTGAAAGTGGTCCTAAAGGAAACAGAGTGTGTTGCCCTGACAGCAGACATTTGGACCAGTGTGGCAACAGAGGCCTACCTCGGGGTGACATGCCACTTCTTGGGGGAAGATTGGGAGATGAAGTCCCTCTCCCTAACCACAATGCCCCTAGAAGAGAGACACGCTGCAGCTAACATTGCAGACAGGCTAGAGGAGACAACTGCCAAATTTCAGATTCCATTTGAAAAAGTAAAGGCAGTTGTTCATGACAATGGGGCCAATGTGGTGGCAGCAGCAAGAATGCTTAGAGAGAGGCATGGGTGGGCTTCTCTGAGATGTGCACGGCATACTTTAAATTTAGTTGTGCAGAGCACACTTAAAAACAATAAAACAATTGCTAGTTGTGTGGGTTCTGCTAGGTGCCTAGTGGAACACTTCAAAAAGAGTGAACTGGCCTGCACTAAGCTAAAAGAAAAACAACAGCAGATGGAAAAGCCACTACTCATGTTGATACAGGATGTCAGTACCCGGTGGAACAGTACGTATCACATGTTGTCAAGACTCCTGGAACAGCGATAGCCCATGACTGCAGCTCTCTCTGATCCAGCAGTCAATCCGAGAGGCAAACACCACTACCTGGATCTAAAGCCAGAACAGTGGAACATCAGTGAGGAGTTGACACAGGTCCTTGGGCCATTTGAAGAAGCTACAGAGTTTCTTAGTGGAGAACAATATGTCACCCTCTCTGCCCTTCCACAGCTGGTCCAAAACCTTAAAAAGTCCACACTGACTGCAGAACTTGAAACTGCACCAGTGAAGGCATTTCAGGCTTCTGCTGCAGAGCAGATCACAGAGAGGTGGCAAGAGCTGTATGAATTTCTACCTGATACTCCCAACCCTGTCCTTCTGGCTGCTGCTTTGGACCCCAGGTTTAGAAAACTTAAGTTCTTGCCTGCTGAAGAGGTGTTTAGGTCCAAACTACTATTCAATCAATGGCACTAGCTGCCAAAAAGGACTCGAAACAGACACATGTAAGGGTAGAGGAAGCCACTGCCACCACATCAGCTACACACACTACAGGTGGATCACATCGGAAAAGTATTCTGGGATCATCATCAGAGGATGAGGATGAAGGAGAGGATGAGGATGAGCAGATGAGGCGAGCGGTGCAGAGGGAGGTCTTGGAGTATTTTGGTGAACAGCCTATTTCCAAGAAGGAAAATCCACTGCCATGGTGGAGAATGAATCAAGCAAGATATCCAACCTTGGCACAGCTGGCAAAGTCTTTCTTGGGGATCCCAGCCACATCAACACCCTCAGAGCGCTTGTTCTCTGCTGCTGGGAACATTGCCTCAAAATGTAGGGCAAGCCTAAGTGCTGAGCATGTGGATATGTTGACGTTTCTCCATTGCAACTATAAGCTGTTGTAGGATCTGATCGCTCTCTCTCTCTCTCTCTCCCCCTCTACCTCTCTACCTCATCTAAGTACATTTTGATGTTTGTTTTGAGATTACAGCTGAAAAAGTCTTATTTATAATTTATTTATATTTATTATAATTATTATAATAGATTTATTTTTTATAAATTGTACACATAGTGTACCTGTTTGGCTTGATATTTTATATTCATTCTTTGTTCTCAGGTGGGTAATTTGCAGAAGGTGCAATCCTTTTTTTGTATTGTTGTATTAAGAAAACAAAACCAAGGCCAAATGGCCTCTACCATTTAAGTTTGTATTCAGTTTTACATGTTAAACATGTTTTACAGTCAGTTGATTTAACTGTATTGTTGTTTAATTATTGGCACTTAATAAATGGGCTTAGTTTTGGAGCCAAATGTTGGAGTTGGAATGAATACCTTTGTTTTTTTGAGAAATGCTTGATCATCTTACAGCCACATCATTTTCGTTATGCATTATTTGTTTTGGTTGTTTAAAAACGCAAAAAAAATTTTTTATCCGATTAATCGATTAATCGATCAATAAAGTGCTAGATTAATCGATTACAAAAAGAATCGATAGCTGCAGCCCTAATCGCATGTAACGTTTCTTTTTAATGAACTGACTTTGCACTACGGAATCGCCATCAGCAGACTAATTAGCACAACGAGCCACAGGTGGTGGCGAGTGCAGGTGTAACCCCTTTTATTCAGAAGCAGGGTGGATGCCAAGGACAGAGGACCCAAGCAAACAGCCAGGAGACCACCACCGCTGGAAGAGAGCACACACACCTGAAGCGCAGCAGCCCGTGTCTGTTAAGCGTGACAACTCCAGCCTGGGTGAATAACGGGACGTTACAAAACTCCTGTTCCTAGAATCTCCGCATGGAATGGTAAGTCATCTACTATAGTCAGTTTGTCAATTTTATTTATACGCTAATGTCTATTGTTTTTTTCTCTAATAAGAGCTCCATGTACATCCCACATGTATGATGAGAAAGATGGAAATCAAAAATGAATGTAAAGAAAATAGGGAATGCATAAACAGTCTTGATCTTTTGTTCAAACAGATGAAAATGCTCTAAATTTACTTTGAGTATGACAGAAGGAAGTAATTTGAGGTTTAGTCATTTGAAGAACTTTGTACCTTAGCTACCATCGGAGGTCTTAGCATTAGCAAGTAGTCAAAAAGAAAACAGAAGCATTCCAGGATGACCTGCCCTACTCTGCCTCTGATTAGCTCACCCTGATATTCTTACCCATTCAGATATTTTGCTTCCTCTTGCATATTTTGAGGTAATGTTGTGTTTAATCTCCAGATGCTAAGCATTGTCTAACTCCTGGAGGCACAGTGTGTCAAGCTCCTGAAGGTGGATGTGGATGAGTGATCACTCCCCGAGAAGTACTCGCTTATCCTTTCATCAACAATTACCTGAAGTAAATGTGTTTTTTTGTGTTTGATCAGTATCCTGTCGTGTTTCTAGGACATCAATGTAATGAGTAAAATGTAGTGAGTGGTTATAAAACTCATCCCTCAGTTTGAAGGGAGACATTTCGTTGAAGACATCAAGACAAAAATACCAAAATTAGCCTGTTTGTGTGTTTGTTTAGGTCACAGGTGAACGACAAGCAGGTCTTCTTTACTCTGTCAACCAAAATGATATCATCAGGTGGTTGTTCTGCCTGCCTCAGCTGTAAACACACTGGTGCTCGATGATCTGGAGAGTGCAGTCAGGTGAGATGTCTTCCTCCGGTCATGACAATCTTTTCTCAGATGGGAAAAATTGTTCAGCTCACTAGAATAATAGCTTTTGTAGCACCGGTATCACACCACTTACTGCGCCAGTGGACCAGTTCTAGGTTCTAAGGAGTGGGGAGCAAAAACAATTGCACTAGAGACCGTTGCTTTAAATGCAAAAGGCCGGCAATTTACTGAATGCAAAACACACATATAAAATACAGTACACAAAACAAAAAGAATACTCTGCAGGTTCTTAATATTGAGGTAAATATAATGAATGAAAACGTATTTCACTCTCTGTTCTTTAGTTCACCTAAGTTATTTTAGTCAATCTAGGTTAAATTGGACTAGTCTCTTTTACCCAGGTTACACCTATTTTGGAATTCCTATTTTTCTTCCTGAGTTAACTCTTTTTTCCTTCCTTTACAGGCAAGAGAATACCTTCAATTACACAATCAAATCAAAGTGGACCACAATCATTTCAGATCACATTCAAAAATATGAACTCAATATGCAAATAAAAGTATGACACTTTCAATTCAAGTTCGAGTCCAAATGTGAGTTCACATGTTCAGTTCAATGAAAAGTTTCAGTTTGATTCAGTCCAAAAATAACAATCCAATCAGTTCTCAGTTCAGTTCAAAATTAATTCCTGATACTCCTACCACTCTGGCAGCGAGTCACCATATGCAGAAGATTTCCTCACTGATGCGATGGACAAGGTGAGATGAAGATCTGGGTCTAGCTCGCCATCTTGGATCCCGCCTGTGCATGTGCACGCCCGCACAGTGCAGACCAATCCTCGCTCCGACCAAGCTTCAAACCAAGCAAAAACCTGACCAAAACCGGTGTGGCTTAGTTTTCTATAAAATCCCCCGTTAGTTCCCGACCAGGCAAGTTATGTTTTTCAACTGCAAAATCAACTTTTTCACTCTTTTCTCTGCTTATTAACCACCGCTCGTTCTCTCCGATTCTCCTCTGCTCTCTCCCTCAGGTGTCTGCTGCAGCGACTCTCAGGTGCTGCGTCTAGCGGCACTCGTCTCTTAAAGGGGCAGCAACATGAATTTTCTGTAACAGTTTTTCTCTGAGAAATTACTTTACATTAAATGACACACTTTTAACTTTTAAACTTATTTATGCAGCTTTTAAACTATTTATTCTTATTTATGTCATATTTTAACATGGGTTACACTTTACACGATTATTTGTATGCCATGACAATATCAGGATAATACTGTGTGTGTGTGTGTGTGTGTGTGTGTGTGTGCGTGTGATTTTCAGATGACACAGGGACAAAGAACAAGAGGCAGAAGAAGAATTGCTTCCAATGGGTCTTCACTTGGATGAAGAAGACCTTCAACTGAAGTGTTACATGCAGGGATGAGAGTTAGGGATGTGTGAAGTGAAGATCTGTGTAGGGTTCTTTTTAGCATGGTTTTCTGAACTTCTTGGGGGGTTATGCTATCAAAACCCTCAGAGATCTTCCGAGGGCAGGACAATGGCCTAGTGGTTAACACCGTGGCTTCACAGCAGAGGGTACTGACTTTCTCTGCCCTCTTTCTGTCTGTGTAATCACATACAATATTTGCCTTGAGAAGCCCCCATATTGTCTGAATGCCCCATAAAAGAACTTTCCCTCCCATCAGTTTAATTCCTCTGGTTATAAATCTCATCCCTCCGGCAGAAGGTGAACTTCAACTGTCGTTAAGTGATGAAGCTTTTAGAGACAACTTTGTCAACAAGCCAGTCTACTGCAATTTGTCCTTGTGTCTGTGTGGGTTTCCTCCAGGTGCTCCGGTTTCATCCCACACTCCTTCAATAAAAAAAATTTGACTGAATTTTAGGAAACTGTCCTTTTTTTCCACTATGTCTTTTTCGAAGTGCATTTGTCTGATTTGTAACTACCATCTCTATTCCGAAGAAGGGGAATGTCGAGAGGCACTTTCGAACTGTTCATAAAAGGTACGACACTGATTTCCATAGAGAGACATTTGGAGAAGTAGGAGCAGGTGTGGAGCCTTTGTGAGTGGGCCACCCCTCGACAGCTTTTTTATTTGGAAGGGATCTGGTTGGAGCTGCCCCTGCGCCACCATATTTCCCAATAAGTTGACTGCAGATTTGTGAAACTCACACTTCTCGCTTGACAAACAGTTTGTTTTTTAAGTAACCTCTGTAGGACTAGTCCTACATACTGCGTGTGTCCCTCCATGGAGTATGAGAAGATCAGAATGTCATCTAAGTAGATGAACCTAAAGAGTTTTAGCACATCTCAGAGTATTTCATTGATTAGAGCCTGGAAAATTGTAGGGTCAAGCCAAAAGGCATTACAAGCTACTCGCAGTGGCCCAGTGGTGTGTTGGATGCTCGTTTCCCTCCCGAATCTGGACTAGGTCATACGTGTTGTGGTGATCCAACTTGCTGAGGAAACAGGCATGACACAGAGGCTTAGAGGAGGAGTCAATGAAGGGAAGGGGATACTTGGTTTTATCTGTGAAGTCATCTAGGCAAGGCCGGATTATCCATGGACTGGATTGGGCAAGTGCCCAGGGGCACCGACCATTGACAGCCAGTCGGGGGGGACCTCAGGATAAAAGCTTTAAAAATCTTTTACGTAAATGTTTATATTATTCACTGGAAATTGTTGAGAGACCATACATTACTCGTTTATGAATATCAATTTCATAAAAATTTCACAACAACAATAATAATAAATCACGATTACATGACCCCATCACCCACCCACCCCCTCCCAATCGTTCAGAGTTGGGTTGGTCCACAAAGCAGCGAGAACATGAGGAGGAAGAACTGCGGTTCGGTATATGCAACATTAAGGATGCCAACTGCCATTAAACACCAAAGAAGAAGAAAGAAGAAGAACTGCGGTCACTAGCAGCAGGTGCAGTGCTGACGATACCAGATGCTGCAGCCCTTAGTGCTACTGCACAGTTCCCACACACAGGCTTGTGGCGTGTCAAGTGTCCGGCGTTTGGTTCAGTTTGCAGCTCTTTCGGACCGGCACTCCCTCCGTCTCTGTGTCTGCTGCGGCTGCTGCGGTGGTCGCTTCCACTACTGCCCACCTTGTGCCGACTGCCGCGGCCCCTCTCCCCTTCATGTATTCTGCCCTCAGCTCCTCTGCAGCTGCTGCAGGACTTTCCTCCAGGCTCTCCTGCTGCTGGTGCTCCTTGAATAAGATGCTGGCATTGATCCCTGCCAGGTCGAGGATGTTATTGAATACCGCCACTGGCCCTCTTCACGTACAGCCTTTGACAGAGTACGCCCTCGCCATCTGGTCCGGGACGTCCACGCCGTACTTGGTGTTGTTGTACATTACAGACTCTGGTTTTGCCTTCGCCCCACTAAAGCTGCACACACCTGTGTGCACGGTGCTCAGGATGCAGACATTCTTCCTCGGCTTTCCCTGGTACACAGTTGCATCACCACACTTCAGTGTTGAACAGCTCGCCTTGCTGTTTCACGGAGGGGCTTTTGTTTGCCCATGGTTTCAACCAGGCGATATAATACAACTATAAGTAAATTCACAAAGAAGCACAGCTGGAGACCGCTAACAAAGGTAGAGAAGAGAGACGATGAAAATAGAAAACCCTGCGAAATGATGTGCGGTCGATATGACCGCTTATGGCCGAAATAGGTAGAACATTTTTCTTTTGTGTAATTTATATAAAAAACTGTTCTAAATTAAAATTCAGGCACTTTCAGGAAAAGTCATGTAACAGCAGTATTGCATTTTTTCGTTCAACAAAGTTATTGCACATTTAAATTTGAATCTTGGTTCTTGGTGCTTTAGCAATATTGTTGTTGTGGCAATGAAGCGAATTTGAATAAAATTTAATTAATAAACCTTTAGATTTCTTGCTTATAGACTGATAAGTGTTGTGTTTACAAATGAGCAATAAATCCAGATTTCCTCACTGAATGTTTTTTTTTCAAGCTAGCTATCTCCCTCTGTCAACCACAATCTGTCTCCTCTGTCAATTAACTCTATTCAGCTCTGTTAAATAACAGGTGTTACAACCCTTATAGGTAACGTTAGGTCGGAGGAAAACCCTCCGACCTAACGGTACTAAACTAATTTCCAACTACAGCTTATCATTTGAATGTTGACTAGGGTCTATACATTAAAGCTGAGATTAATTCTGAAACACATATAAACCCAAAACATCCCAAAATTCATTTTATTCATGTAAGACCACGTTTAAGAACGGGCTGCTGCTTCTGACTCATTTGGACTTAACACGTTCACGCAGGTAGTGATGCGCAGCATGCGGAATGCGGTGTGTGAGAGAGATGATCCTCATTAACAAGAAGCATTTTGCTTACGCAAATAAATAAATCTGTTTAAACTAGATATTTATATGCCACAAAACAATATTAGTACTATTAGTAGGTTTATAGGCAAACAAACAAGCAGCAACCACTACGATCATTATTTATTGTAGCCTATTATTACATTTGTGGGAAGTTATTACAATACAGATGTTCACGTCCCCACAAACGTAATAGTTATTAAGTTTGTGGAAAATTGTATGTTACTGTTATGACCAGGGCCTAGGGGAAACTCTGGCGCAACAAGAGTGTGAGACTCCCCCCCTACCATCCTCCAGGCACCAGCAACAATAGTGTTTTTAAATGATTTTTATTAACAAACATATTTATCACAATCACAAATGCTGGCAGTCTGGGACAGGACAGCAGAGGAGAGCCCCCAGGAACTGGGCAGAGCCGGCCTTTAAACTCTTCTCTTCAGGCAGGAACCAATCAGCTCCCAGGAACAACCTACAATCACAGACACACCTGCAACCAATCTCACACACACACTCATACTCGCTCAGGTAAAAAGAGGGATATTAAAAACAGACAGATAGAAACATATGACCTCTAGGGTCGTAACACCTCCCCCCTTAAAACTGAACATTTCTCCTTAAAGAAATGTTCAAGTTCATGAAATGCATTTGGGTGTTGAGCAATCACATGTCTGTTCCCCCTTAAAACCAATATACATAAAACAGGACCCAAAACCTTATTAGTGGGTGCCACTCCCAAAAACAAAATGGCCACCACCATGAGGAGAGAACACAAAAACGAATACATCAACTGTGGTAACACACACACACACACACCAAAAACAGCAACAGGTGCAACAGGTGAACAGGTGAACACAACCGTGGAGTGCAACAGCCATTGCACAAAAGGTGTCACTGTGTAGCCACTGCTACACACAAATGTTGCCAGCTTACACCTAAGCTGCAACACAAGTGACCCAACAAAAGTGAACTGCCACTACCACACCCAAAATGGACACCTTGTGATTCCCAACCACACGTACTGATAATGGAGTGCAACAGAAAGACACCGGACAAAATGGGAAGCCATACCCACCACTCAAAATCTACTGATCTGGGGAGTGACGCCATCCCAATCACACTAATTAATACACTAAAAAACAGTAACACCTACGTGACCAAACCAAAAGTGGACTGCAGCAACCACACACAAAAAGGCATCACACTGTAGTCACCACTACACAAATGTTGCAAGCTTACTCTTAAGCTGCAACCACAAGTGACCCTACAAAAGTGGAGTCCAGTTAACACAACCAAAATGTCACAAAAAGTTACTGCGCACAAGTATCAATTAGGGCCACGCATCACAATGTGACCAACAGTGTTGGGTATCGTTACTTTGGAAAGTAGTTAATTAGGTTACAACGTTACCATCAATTAAAAGTAATTAGTTACGTTACAGCGTTACCTATGGATAAAAGTAACGCGTTAGACTACTCATGGGTTACCAAAAATTAAAAGCCGTTTGCAGCGCCTCGAACATGCTGCAACTTAACTGACACACACACAGCCTCCTTTAAATGCACCGAGAAGTCGTGACAATGATGAATAACGTCAGTCATCCAACCAAATTAACTCTGCAGGATAACAATAACAGGAAAGACAGTCAGCAATATGCCGCATAGCGTTTTATTAATTTTTTTTTTTTTTTTGCGGTCGACAGAAGCTTTTCACCAAAGCAGAGTGTGCATTTTACCGTTATGTTGTTCTTGTCCTTTTCGCTGGCGAGTTGAAAATAATGTGCGTACTTCCACGATGCAAAAGCTGTCCTCTCTGCCATCTTGCCGGGGGTTCGAAAACACTAACACACACACACACACACACACACACACACACACACACACACAGGTAACGTAGGTCAGCAGCAGGGCACAGACGCATCACAGCGCTGCGCCTCCGCTGACACATCCGCAGGTGGCACAGTACTGTCTGACAAAAAGCAGGCTGCAGTCGGGATTTTCCTTTCCTTATCCGGAGAAATTCTTAAAATAACGGATTACTTTTTGAAAAAAATAACGAAGTTACTGATTCCTTGACGCACGAAACTAACGCGTTACGTTACACGTTACACGAAAAAAGCAATTAGAGTACTCTAACGCGTTACTTTGTAACGCGTTACCCACAACACTTGGTGAGCCAACACAAAAGCAGCCATCTCACACAAAACCACGTTGCTGTGCAAAGTATAAACGAAGGGACACAAACTGCAGAGACACCCCAACTACCTGCCTACAAAAGGTGCCTAACTCACCTAGCTAGTCTTCAGTGGCTTGCCGAGCTCGAGGCGGCTTTAAACGCTGAACTCAGTGCATAACCGAAGACCAGGAATCTAGTCAACTGTCAAGCACTGAAGCTTACCCCCACCCAGGATTACCACCAAAAATAAGAAAGGCAAAATAACAAACATGGCAACTCCTTGAAAGTGCTCAGCAGCTATCTGGTCAGGGTGCTCAGACAGACACAAAACATGCAGCAACAACTTAACAAAAGAGATGACCACTACACTTAACTAAAGGCCACTTACACAAACAAACTAAACCAAACCACATCTACCTCACCTCATGGACATTCAGATCCCGGACGAGCCCCCAATTGTTACGACCAGGGCCTAGGGGAAACCCTGGTGCAACAAGAGATAAGACTCCCCTCTTCCCATCCTCCAAACACCACCAGCAGTGAGCGTTTTTAACATAGTTTATTCAAAGGGAACAATTTTTATCTTGATGAGAGAGCTAGGGCTACTTCTCCGCCCCAGATCATATCCACCGTATCTACAGCCTACAGCCTATCCTTTTTAATTTATAGAGAGGTGTCAATGGAGCCTGTTTCATATGTCCCTGCGCTTGTTCTCCACAGTTAACAGCGGAACTCCTTCAAGCATGCATTCATCCGCAAAAGGAACGAACAGGAGCGGCACAGAGTGCGCTGCATAAACAAAGGCTATGCATGGAACTGAGAGCATCTACTGCAGGAGCTGAAGAAAGAACGAAAAAAAGGCTTCACCTTATATGAATACAGACAAGATGGAGTCACAAATGCATAAATTTCCAAACCTCATCGAAGCAATTATCCATCATTGGAAATGGAAATGCATCCGACTTGGTGACACTGTTGACCTTAAGAAAATCAGAACAAAATCTGAGGGTGTTTTTAGACTTGGGGACAAACACACATTGGGAAGCCCAGCTAGAAGATGATGGATCAGCAATATTGTTTTCAAGGATGTATTTAATCTCTGCATCTAAATATTTATCAGCAGACACATGATAAAAACACTGCTTGATCGGTTTTGCCTCCCCCACCTCTATGTCATGCTCCAACAGATGAGCCTGTGATAGTATATCACCAAACAAACTTGGAAAACTGCTAATTAGCTCAGCCAACTCTGCATGCTTTGACTCGTACAAATGGCGCTTCAGTGTTGTTATGTTGACCACACAACAATGTCTGATCAAAACTGTGAGTGTTTTCCATCTGTCCCTGCCACTGACTGACAGTAGGAATTCATCACCATGTTTGAAAAAGCTGCTGACTGAACATGCACACACAACTACACTGTAAACCCGAATAAGCTACCAGAACTCAAAAGGATTGAGGCAATCGATTGCCTCAATTTTTTTGAGTTGATGAACTCAAAAGTCAACATTTTCCAGAACTTAAAGAGCAACTAAACCCCCAAACCACTTTTTTCTGCCGAAAACCAATGTATTTGGGTATGAAGTATCGTTGCTGAGTGATTCTGGTCCAACTCTTGACATTTTAGTCGAAGTATTTCAATTTGGCGTATTTTGTAGTAAAAATGTAAGTGTGACTGCCCTCTATGGGTTGAAACCCGGTTATTACAATCGAATTTTCTTAACGGCTGAAATGGAGGCAGATGACGTTTTGGAGGCAGCTTTCGTCACGGTCCACCACGGTTAGCTCCGCCCCCTCCTATAAAAACTAGCACCTGCCAATCTGGAATCTGTGGCGAGTAGGTTGGATTGAGAGAATTGCGAATAGAGAGGCATAGTGATATTGAGTAGGTAGTTAGCATAGCATAGATTGTTTTTGGGAGATTTTAGTTATTACGTGTGTTAGTTTATAGTATTTAGTACTTATTAAGCAATTTTAGATTAGTTAGCTTGTTTAGTTTTTTGTATTCTAGTAGTTACTCGTTAGTTAGTTAGTTAGTTTGTTAGGGTGTAGGTTAGCTTTAGCTTGTCGTAGTATTTGTGAGCCAGTGGCCACCATGGGTCGGCAGTGTAGTTTTCCCGGTTGCAAGAACGTCTCAGGGCTGCATCGGTTGCCCGCTGACCCAGAAATTAGGCGGCAGTGGCTGCGCGCATTGCGCCTACCGGACCGTGATCATCCGCCTAGAGCCGGAGTTTGCAATGATCATTTTTCCCCGGAGTGCTTCTCCAATCTGACGGCGGTGAACATGGGTTCCAGTACCGTGCTGAAAAGCAATGCGGTGCCGAACGCTGCTGTCCCGGTGCGCACAGCCGGACCGACAACACAGCAGCTGATGCTGCTGCCAGCAACTGTCCGACATATTGAGGTGAGTACAAAATAAATATAGCCACCGTAATGCTAGTGACATGACGTAGCTAACGTGTCTTGTAACTGCTAAGTCTAAATACATTTATTCAGTCGGTCAGTTTGAGTGGTGTATAGCCGGGCTTGGCCGTAACCTAAAAATTTTGTTTGAGTGAATATGGCAAAAAACGTTGTAACGTTAGCCAAAACTAGATTTGTGAAGCACAATTTTGTTATATTTCAGCCAAAAGAGACCAGGGAGATCGGGTGCCAAAAGGAACCAGTCAGCACAAAACATGCTGCTGGACAGGCTAACATAAAGCCTCCGAGGAGAAGCAAGGGTGAGTCATAATAAAGACCGCACTTTGTATAACGCTAATGCTCCTTGTGATTTTTTTTTTCGTGAGATCTGTCAGATTAGCTCTGACCATGCCATTCTGCATAATAATTAGCCATGTGCTTCTGTTTGTTTGAACGGTGGAGGAGTATGATAGACAGATGGAGAGTGCCTCAGAGTAAATTAATTTCTTATAAAAGAGTTTTTCAAAACCCTGTCTTTTATTCGAACAAATAACAGTGCAGTAGCTGTAAACAAATAAGGACTCTCTGTCTAAATACGGCTGTGTGTCAGGCTTGATTTGTCCGGGCTGCAACGAATAATTATTTTCATCATAAACGAATCCTGCCTTAGTATTACGTCAGCTTTTGCTTTTACATTTTGCTTTAGCTTTGTGCTCAGTGGATATAAACCTTACTGCGGAATCATTTCTTTGTGCACAGCTACTCAGGCCCGACCGCCTAACAGGAGTGTGTCTTGTGACACTGGCATGTTGGTGGCTGATCCTGAGGCTGTAGCCATTCCAGAGGCTCCAGTGGCAAGCTCCACGCCACACAAAAGGACAAGGTATGAGGTGTCAACTGATGACTCCAGCTACCAGCTTGATGTCACCAACAGCACAATGAACCGTACAAGGTAAAGGATTTAGTTCACAAGACTACTGCTGTTTCTATTATATAGAATTATGCAGTATAGACATGCTGTCTTGTATATTGCCAAGACAGCCTAGCATGTTTCAACTGAGCAGCAGTTTCCTCAAATATATTTTTATTTTCATGTTATTGAATTGCACTGCGTTCAACTACGTCAGCAGTTATGTTAATGAGTATTAAACTTCTATGCTGAAGTTGCTTTTTTCAACATATAATACTACATATTATCCATTCATACCTACCTTTGAATAATGCCTGAGATACAATAAGGCAAAATTTAAAATGTCTGTAAATGCTATTCCTCAACATAACTTCTACTTTTGGATCACATGTTGTGAAATTAACCAGCGTTTTGTTAAAGTTGTATGAATATTTACTCTAATAATAATACAGTCTTTTACTACTCATATTTTTTCTATTCTACTTAGTAATTCTGATGACATGGCACCCCATGCAGTGACCAAGTACATTGTCCATGAAGACAAATTGATGGAGCTGTTCAAAAGATGTCCAGTGTGCACCCGGAGCTGTGAAATCACAAAGAATGTCATTGGGACACTTTTGCAAGTAAAGCAGAGCTGTTCACATTGTGACTATGTTCACCAGTGGTCCAGCCAGCCAATGGTGAACAATATACCAGCTGGGAATCTTCACCTGTGTGCAGCAGTCCTGTTCACAGGTTCATCATTTGTTCAAATTTCAAAGGTGAGACAGGAACAAATTTGTAATGACAGGTACTTTTACATTACTTGATTACAAGTATTTCATCACATCATATTGTTTTTTTCTTGTAGTTCATGGATGCTTTCAAGATCCAGGTCATCTCAGAAACAACTTTCCACAAACATCAGTCAAAAGTCCTTTTCCCTACCATCTACTGGCAGTGGAAACATAACCAGGAACACCTAATCAGAGACTCCCTAGCTGGTGGGGATGTGACACTGGGTGGTGACATGCGCGCTGACTCGCCAGGTGAAAATTTACTGGAGTACTTAACTGTGTAACTATGACAACATTGTCAATCAAGACATACTGAAAAATATATATTGTTTTTTTCAAATATGTTAGGACATTCTGCAAAGTACGGCAGCTACACAATGATGGACCTCACATTAAACAAGGTCATTGATATTCAGCTAGTCCAGGTAAAACACTGATAGACTGAAAAACTGTTCATTCATATTCATATTAGTCTATCTCTTCAGAGCATGTGTCTATTTTGTGTGTTGTATCAACAGAGCAACGAAGTGGGAAACAGTGTTCGGATGGAGAAGGAGGGCTTTGAGCGAAGTCTGTCATTCTTGGAGGGCAAAGGAGTAGTGGTCAAAGCCATTGTTACCGACCGACATACAGGGGTACAAAAGTTCTTGCGGGAGCAAAGACCTGGGATCAGCCACTACTTTGACCCTTGGCATATGGGAAAGGGTAAGTGTTGTGTTGAAAAAGAAATTGAAAATTAAAAATTGAAAAAAAAAAACAATAAAAAAATTATTTAATTTTTCTACATTTTTTCTACGAAACAGTTTGCAAGATTCAAGATTACTCTATTTATCCAAAGGGAAATCTGTATGTCTTTTGCTTAGGGATTGGGAAAAAAATTGATGCCATGGCCAAGACGAGAAGAACACAGGAGGTGGGCCCATAGAGGAAGAGTGTTGTCAACCACCTCTACTGGTCAGCGTCCACCTCTGCATCAGGGCAGGAGGTTGAGGCCAAATGGGCCTCAATTGCCAACCATCTGCAAAATATGCACACACACGAGAATACACTCTTCCCCAGTTGTCTCCACCAGCCTCTTGTTGAGCAGTAGGCACGGCACTGGCTCAAGCCAAGTAAGTGTGGTAATAGGCAACACTAACCAATATACATTACAATAATGCTATTCAGTCACCCATACATGGGTGATGGTTGTGAAAATGTCAACTACACAGTTTTGAATCTAGCAGGGCATAGTGATGCAACACTATGCCCTGATTCACATCAGATTTAAGATAAAGCCCAGTGTTACGAGATTGCTGACTCATGTTTATCAATCATTTTTACAATTACTCATTGTCCCCAAATTGGTTTAATTAAATAACATTATTCTTGTGTGTATGTACAGCAGCATGTCAGCAACAGACAGCAGTTCTGTTGGCCCCCAGACTGTTGAAGGATATGGAGAAGATCAGCCCACAACACCACACTTCAGCAATCGAATCCTTCCACAGTCTGATCCTGAAGTTTGCTCCCAAAAATGCGGTGTTCTCCTTCACAGGGATGCTGTGCAGGTATATAGTAAAAAATGCAATCTCTAACATGGAATAACCATTTTCTTGTTTGTTTTTTTTAATCAATTAACCATATCTTATTAGGTTTTTGCTGACCATGTAAATATGTGTTTCTTACTAGACTCCAGCTGACAGCGATGCACTATAATGAAAATGCACAGAGAGTTCATGCATCCACCACAGCTGGAGAACTACGGTATTCCATTGTCTACCCGAAATACAAACATGGGGACTTCACTGTGCGACCCATACGGGGTCATCCTACCTCAGGTAATTTGCTATAAGACTAATAGTGGCATCATGATTGATTTTGGGGAAATGTGTTACTACCCTGTTCTATCCTTACACTTTAGGCTACGTTGAGACACTGATGGAGCTTCTCTTCAACAATGTGGTGAAAGACCCGGGTGCATACCAGGACTTTCTGGACACAGTCCTTGTGCCAGAGAAACTTTGCTCCCAGTACACCAGACCTGACAAGAGGGAGGCAGTGGCCAGACACAAGTCACGGTTCTTCAAGAACATGTGAGTTTTGGCTCACTACATACTATAGTATGTTGTAAGAGTACATTTCGGTTATTGATGTTTATGTAATTATTTTTGCCAGTTCTATTACCATAATTTTTTGTTTTTTGTTTTACAGGCACTAGGGGTGTCCCGATCCAATATTCTTATCGGATCAGACGCCGATATGCCCTTGTTTGGGCAAATTTGTATCGGCGAACCCTCCAGTCTAAGCACCGATCCGATCCCTACCTAATTCCACCATGCATTTCGTCCCGGCGCGCCATGTGATCGTGTGATGTGCGCTGTGGACGTGCACCCGGAAACTAAACAACAACTACAGCATGTGCTGCAGCAGAGTAGAGCGCGTTGGACGGAGGATGCAAAATATCAGCAGTTTGGGAGTTTTTTTACGTTGGATTCACCCACCAGCAAAACAGCAAAGTGCAACCGCAGTGCGAAGGATATTCCGAGGGGTGGCACAAAAGTCGCCATTGTTAACACAAGCAACTTAATTAGCCACTTGGAGAAGAAGCATGCTAAAGAGTATGCTGCTTTTGTCGAGAACAAGAAAAAAAGGAGTACCGTATTGACCCGAATATAAGACGACCCCGATTATAAGACGTCCCCTCTTTTCAAGACCAATCTTCAGAAAAAAAAAACTCTGTTAACCAAAATTCATTTCTCAATAACAAATTCACATACCCTCCTGTCAATCTCTTGGAAGCAGCAGCTTAGCGGACCATGATAAGTTTTTCTCTTACTGTTAGCGTTTTCAGACGGTCTTTTTGGACCCGCCATCTTCGGACGTTACACTCCGTAACTCCATATTTCTTGGCTGGCTGACAGTCGTTTGGCGCCTCCGCTGCGTTGACCACCATTATCTCAAAATTAGCATCATAGCTCCGTCTCAGCTGTTTAAACTTGACCCACTTTTGATCCACTTTGCTCTGTACAAACACGGTGTCTCTCCATTTTCATCTCCCGTCACTTCTTCTCCGCTGTGATTGACAGATAACACAGTGGCAGTGATGTCTCTACAATAAGCTGGCGCCCTCTGCTGTTGCAGTCGTGTAGCGACCCAGACATATAATAATATTTAATTGCTTTTTTAAGCACTCCGTTATCGGAAATGTTATCGGTATCGGCTGACATGGAATTCTGGTATCGGGATCGGATCGGGAAGGGAAAAAAACCATATCGGGACATCACTAACAGGCACCAATGACTTCCTGACCAAGTTTGGGGTTTGCACGACACACATGGAGCTCTCTCGATCCACTCTTAAAGCAGAAACTCCGCCCCCAGCCCTCTGCGGTGATAGGCTCATCCAGACCACTCTGATCAGGAGCAGAGCAGGAACACCTGGACAGATAACAGTACTGGAGAGGAGAGAAACACAGGAGCGGAGCTGAGAAGAAGCTGCGGCCTGGGCCGTAACAATTGTGCACTTTATGTAAATGTTTTTGAGGTGATGGGCACCTGTGTTTACAATATGAGCACTTCTTGTGAAGTTATACGTTTTTTATTATTTTGAATGCTCTGAACATTACTGTACATCTCATAGATTTTCTAAATGTGAGGTTCATGTACCTTCTCAAGGAAACTATAGCGTAAACTTGTTGGATTGCACTGAAAAGTATGTTTAAAATTGACAGCCATGCACATTGTAGAGTTCAAAAAGGATTTTTAATAAGTAGGGAGAGTTGCCAGACAGCATTGAAAAAAAATTAATCAAGGGGGGGGAGTTGGAACCCTGTGTAGTTTCCCTCGTTTTCAGGGAGCTCCTGCCTGATGCGGGTGACGGCACAAGATGGGATGACAACCCTGATATGCCGGCCCAAGTACCCCCAGCACCACCGCACGAAGTTCCTGTAAGCCAGGTGACTGTAGCAACTGTGAAGAATGAATATGTTATGCGTCAGCCTTTTTGTTTTTATTTGGTGTTTTGTGAGACATGTGCTTATACAAAATGTTAAATTATATAAATAAAGTAATGTAAATACTATTCTATATGTGAATGATCTAATTCTGATTTCCTGAAACTGACCTATGGAGCACAGGCTCCTCCATCTGTCCAAACAGCTGCAGGTATGTCCCATACACAGCCTGCAGCACGTAGGGGTTGAGGGCAACTGGCTCAAAACCTGGGTGCACAGTCAGACATGCTGCACCACCAATCTGCTAACACCTATGCATCACCTATGTGTAATTAAAAACAGCATATTTTATTTATTTTATGTAAGGATGAATGTATTATAACCTCAAAAGTCTAGGTGGGTATACTAATACTATAATGTGGAATGAGCCAGTACACAGTATAACTGTTTTTGACAACAGCTGTTTAATTCAACAGGTGAGCTAAAACTGCAGTGTAATTCATAGACTGGTGGTCAGTACTATAAAGTTGCAATGTCAGGTAGCCTATTGATTTAACCTTTTTCAGGGTGTGATGTTACCTGAGCCACCTCCTTGCAGCAGACATTCTCTCTAGGAGAGAGATTACTGCAGTGACCACAGGAGCACCTGTTACAAATAGAAATGTAATCTAAGTGGTGTGGCATAGAATTCACCATGGTAAACTCCAAAAAACAGGATTATTTTAACATTTGTTCTTCTACTATATTAACCACATCATTCAAATCTTGTGGGTTGGGGGCATCATATACCACTCAGAAATGTCCCCCATCCTCTCCTGCAGCTCCATCTCCTCAGAGCCGCATGCTGCCTGCGGCGCTAACGGTTCAAACTGGTGGTCCAGAGCCGTTTCAGCCGTATCAGAGTCTCCGGTTGGAGACTCTGGAGGCGACAAGTCCTCCACCTCAAAGGACCTCTCTGTGGCAAAAGTGTCCGCTCTACTGTCAGAGTCACTCATGATCAGATCGCTAGCTAGCATAAATGTCGATGTTTGTGTTTATGATTTTTTTTTTCTGCGCGTGAGTGTGGTGACAGTTAGGAGGGAGGGGGAGGGGGGAATCGAAGAGTACTCCTGCAGCCCCGCCCATAATCAAGGCATTTTTTGAATTTCCGGCTTAGAGCACGTCATCCAAAACTGAGGGGTTTAGTTGCTCTTTAAAAGGTTGGATGACTTGCTACTTGTACCTTTTGATAACCGTTAAATTAAAGTGCTCATTTAGCTTAACTCAAAAATGTGCAGTTAATATGACTTAAAGTTTTCTGTTAAGGCAACTCAGTTATTTTCAGTTAATATGACTTACAGTTTCCAGTTTTCAAAACCACTGGAATAAGTTCACAGAACTTTAAAAAATAAGTACACAACCACACCATTTTATGTTAAGCAAACTCAATGTTTGTTAGTTTGTGTTGTCATTGTTTTAAGTACATGTTTGTTTACTTAAAAACATGTGATTCAAAAATATCTCTCTCATATAACTCAAAATTCTCTGATTCTAGCCTTCCAAATGTGTTCTTGGTCATTTAAGGCCCTAGGAAATAGATATTTTTCACAAATTTCTGATATCGACCAAACAACTAATCAGATAGTCAGGAAAATAATTTGAGTAATCAAAAACAATAATAAATAATAATAAATAATACACAAATGAAATTAGCTTTCGTTATCAGCTATAAAAGTGCTTTTGGCGACCTGGCTAATTCCTTTCAATGACGACAGATTCTCACTGGGTGGTAGTGAACTGGACTTGTATCATGGTCACTGATGACAGTAAGGAGGCCCACGGCAACACCATCAAGCTCTAGCTCAGCGGTTCCCCAAACTTTTTTTGCGGAGCACCCCCTTCTACATCCCAACCGGGCTGACGCACCCCCCAAAAAGATATGATGGTTACACACATGAAAGTGTTTCAGGTTATTGAAAACAGAATCAAATTTGATTCCGTTGACCATAGCTCGGTCACCACCAAGTTGCTCAACACTCTCTCTGTAGTTTTCAACTGTCCTCTTGGGGCCTACTTTTTCAGGTTGTTTCTGAAATGTGTCCCTGTCTATCAAGCAGTAACGGCAGAAGTACTTGCTTCTGCTGAAATTCTCTGTGAATCCACCGATGCAATGTGATCCAAGATTGTCCCCTGATATGGCTACCAATGCTCCTTTCAGACGGCTACCATCCTCGGTTTCAAAACCCACCTCTTCCAAATCCTTCAAATCAGCTAAAAGAGGGGAGAAAATTGTCTCTTGCCCAAAAGAAACTAAAGTCTTCCTCCCTGCAAAGCAGTACAAACTGCATTGGATCAACACAAGAGCGATTGTGGGGTAATATTTCACCAAGGGTCAAGTACACAGCCAGTATTTTATGTTTCTTTTTACCAGATCCGAGAGGATTGACTACCTCAAATGAATCCTGATACAGAACTATTGACAAAGACGAGGGGGATTCTTTTAACAAAGGATTGTCTTTGATGGTTTTTCCATCCATCACATCTGTCAAAACATCTGTCTGAGAGTTTGACATCTGCTTCATCTTTGTCTGTCTGGTCTTTCACTACTGACTGACTGAGAAAACAAACAAACAGCTTCATTTAATATACAGGGCCTTCAAAGTGCTCTCTGAAACTAGGCCTGGGATAGTGTGTGTCCATGAAACGAAAAAAATTAAAACTTTCACGTGGAGCTAAACCAAATACATCATTGGAAAGGTCTCGACCTGGAGAGTAACATATGTCAGTATCAAGATTCATGAAAGCTCCTGCTTTGAAATGCTAGAGAACTCTGGATCTCAGCTATCATGTGAGTATATTCACCAATTGGGGGCGCTCTCAAATATGGTTAAAATTAATTTTCACCCATTTAACAATTACATATTTAAAATGTGATTTCACATATGTGTTTACCAGCCCCTTAAACTGCTTAACATACTATCAGATCAGTATTTTCAACTTCCAATTATTGGGAAAACATTAATATTGAAAAAAAAACTACAATTCCATAGAGGCACGCCATTTAGTTTGATACAAATCAGCATCATAGTTGTAGTACTTCCGGTTTCGGGAAGGTTTAGGGTCGTATAATGACAAATCTACTGAATATACGAAATAGCTAGTACAGCTGAACTAGTAATTACACTGCATTTAGATGATACATTTTAACAAAAAGTGTATATGTTGTTTTATTTGAGATATTTAAGCCAAAACAGGCAGGGGCGGGAGATCCGGGCAAACGGTCGAGTGACCGCTGTCGGCTGTCGTCTCGTGTGCAGACACCCCTGGGCGTGGAGCCTTCTACATGCGTGCGTGCGTGCGTGCGTGGTGTGTGTGTGTGAAGGGGGCGACTTCATGAACACACACAAAATCTTGATTAGTTTGAAATAAATTACGGATAACATTTGACGCACTATTTTATACAGTCTATGATGGTAACGTTAACGCATAGCGGATTCGCGGAACGCGTTCGTCTCCATAGCAACAGTGGCTGAGGCTCATGGGTAATTTAGCCTTTCCTGTCCAAGGAAGTGAAAGAGAAGTGAAAATTTCATTCATAATCTGCGTATAGATTTTGTTTATTGGCCATAATGTCGTAACCATCCAAAGTAGACTGACCACGAGTTATCAGATTGTCAAACGATGATATATGACCCTTTAGAAGTCACAAGTCCGTATGTTATCAATCTTGTTTTGAGAAAAACATGTTTTATTCGCGATGTCATGGAGAAGTACTACACTACCCACAATCCCATAGTGTAACAGCGACGTCTGTGTTTGGTGGAGCTCCCTGTTACCATGGAAATGTTTACCAAACCCGCGAATTTCATGTTAGCTAGTTACTGCTATCACTACGATCGTTTGCCACAGAGCGACCATGATTTCACTTTCTGACCTACTGCGTTTATTTAGTGATGAGGAGAAGAGTTTATTATGGGTTCACTCGAACATGAAATTTGCGGGTCCGGTAAACATTTACCTGGTAACAGCGTCCATCTTTAGACGCCGCGGTGATCACTTGCTCTGAGCGTCACATATCGCCGTGGAGGGGATTGCATTGGAATCAATTGAGATCCCCCTGCGTCGAAATAAGGCGCTGAGGGGCACCTTTGGCGTCAGTGCACAACACGAAGGGCCCTGACCAAGCGTCAGTTTATGACGCGTCGGGAGTGAGACATGTAGCTTCTCTTATATGAAATCATGTTTTGTGGTTGAACACTTTCAAATCATGTAGTTTTATCATAACATGCAACAACTTAAAATGTACTAGACTAATTTATATTAAAATGCACAGCATGATTCTAATAAGTTAAAATTGCAAGTCACCTTCGCTTACAACTCCAGAGCAGTTGGTGGCAGTAATGTGCAAATTCTTAATTAGGAGTGCCTCTCTCTATTTTAAATCAGTGGAAAGCCATAGTCAAAGGTGTGTCCTGCGGTCCCTGGCACAAAACATCACATGAAAGATGGTGATCTTTATACTTTATCAGAAATGTTATCAACAGTTAGTTATTGTCTTCTTATGTATTTTGGATATTTTTTTTTTGTTACTGGGTGTGTTATTAGAGTTCATTACTATATCTGACGGTCACCATGTGCATAGCTAACTACTGCATGCTAGCTAGCTAGAGTCCTGTGCTGTGTTCCAATATCCATACTTCCATGAGTACACTTAAACGTAGTACACTATCCGCACTTATTAAGTACGCAGATTTCAGCCGGTGAGTGTTGTTCCAAATCTAATACTCCGTGGTGCACTTACCGGAAATTACGATCGCAACAGCCGCCGCGGCTCGTCACCCGCCAAACACATCCCGCTTTGAACAGTGAACAAAAGACATCTACGGCTTTAATTTTTAACAATTACAATCCTACACTCCTGCAATATGGCTCCGCTGCAGGCGCTGTTGTCTCGGTAGCTATTTAAAAAAAAAATCCGAGCTGAGCGCCTCTGCCTGGCTCCGCTTCTTCCGCTACATAGACAAGATGGCGGCCGTTGAGTGCGTATAGTGTACATCAATGCACACTCAACGTTTTTGCCGTTATGAGGGCGACATCCGGTGCCGTGTTCCAATATCCATACTAACCGTACTTACTGTACTTAGTTTGAGTACGTAGGGTGTTCCGATTGCAATCGCGGCGAAAAGAAGTGTACTTAAAGGACCCGGATGTCGCCCTCATAACGGCAAAAACGTTCAGTGTGCATCGATGTACACTATACACACTCAATGGCCGCCATCTTGTCTACGTAGCGGAAGAAGCGGAGCCAGGCAGGTGCGCTCAGCTCGGATTTTTTTTTAAATAGCTACCGAAACAGTTTTTACACAACTACAGGCACTTACAGGCGAAGGATAATTACATGCTGGAGCTGAACGTGGCCGAGGTTAGGTGACACAGACTCTAATGCAGGCACCGGCAGGCGGGCAATAATCGTGCGGGCGCCTGCGTGGAGTTGCTCTGTCAGCTCGACATAGCATTAGCTCCTCCAGCAGTGGACCACAGTGCTCGCGGTGCAGGTAAACACAGCACTTTCTCGCGCTTTGAAGCTCTCCATAGTCTGATGTTATTGCATTGTTGACTAGGGAGCGAACGTTTGCTACCATGAGTGTAAGCACTGCTAGCTTGTGTAGATTAGCAAGGAGCTAGGAGCTGTCTTCTGGCAAAGACAGCTCCTAGCTCGCCCCGCTCAGGTTATATGTTGCGACGCCTGTGATAACGTCTCAGTTGTGGTGGTCCAGGTGCAGCCACGGTCTTTCCCGGCTCTTCAATCTCTGGAAACCTGAGCTCAGCCAGCACTTGTGGTGTTTGTCATAACCAGAAACTTTGCTACAAATGTCTGACAGTATCGGTCGCACGGCGGCATGTTCACACACTTTTAAGTCATACCAGTCGTTCCATAAACACACAAAAGCACTGAATTCCATTTATTTGTCCACCAAAACTAATAGAAACATCAGAGTCATAGGCTGTATTAACTCTTGTTTTTACATTTGTTGCTCCCTTACTAAGATTGTGTCAAGTCATATAACACATAATTGATTTCTCTCTTTTCTCTCTCTCAATTTATCACAGAAATCTGTGACTTCAAAGTGTCCTGTGTCATCTTACAACAAGTGTCTCCTGTTTGAGATCACCTCCATTTGCCATCTTCCTGTGAAAGTGACCTACTCTACGGCTTCATCAAACAAGAGTGCCTGTGTAACAGGGTTGTAAATATGAGATGAAATCCGTCAAAATTAATTAATTTATTCTTTAAATCTTTTTCTTTGTTTGTTTGGTCAGCAAGTTATTGTGCTGCTGGCTTTTATTTTATTTTAATGTGAGGCCTTTTTTTACCGGATGTTATTTATTTTGACAGCTGGTGGTTACCTAGCAACGGTAAAGCTTCCGCTCGTCCCCTTCTATGTCTGTCCGCTGTGTGTGGTATGTACTGTCAACAGCTCCGTGTGGTTTTATTAATTATCATTTTTTAACTGAAATTGTAGATAAAACTTGAGTAAATAACGTTTCGTGTTTGATTTTGTCATGTTTTGTAATGGTTATTAAGTGTTGTTATCTTCAAATTCGTTTGTTTTAGCTGTGTTTATTATTTTAACCGTTACTGCCGTTACTGGCGTAACGGTCAGCTGTTAACCATTCATTCCCATGTAGTCTCAGTTTATTTAGGTTTATTTTATTATATTTTGTGTGATGTATAGGGGCAGGAGCTGTACTTGTTGTGTCCGTCACCGTCAGTAACACCAGCTGTTTTTCTGTCATCAGGTATGTTTACATTTTGTGTGCATAGTATCGTTTTGTTTGGCCTCGGCATGTAGATGTATATAAGTGTGTATGTGTGTGTGTTTTCTTTTCTCTGTTTAAAATAGGTTCATGGTTTATTTAGAAGCATGATTAATGGATTCTTTTTTTTATGTATATATACTGTGAAAAAACCACTATACGATCAACTGTCGCCGCCCTTCTATGTCTGTCCGCTGTGTGTGGGGCAGGAGCTGTACTGTTGTATGTGCTGTATATGTTTATATACAAGTTAAAAATGGGACTGGTATAACCTATCTATCTTGATCCCCCCCCTTTTTTTTTCTTTCTGTGAAAAACACAGATGGTGAAAACAGTGAAGCTGCAATGATGGAGACGACGTTTGGAATCTTTGTCATTCACAAAGAAGGTGCAGAGCCAGGTGATGGGCCGGAAGATGTATGTATCGTTCTTGAGGGTGTGCAAGTTCGGGATGGCTTGGAAAGTGTACCACTTGCTGTGGTGTTGTTGTTCGCTCTTGTATACGCTCTCAACCTCAGCTACCCTTCAGAGCTGCGATACACCTTTGAAGCTTTGCAGAAGATCATCATGGAGCTTGATGGAAACAGTCTCTTAAAAAAAAAACAAGCACTGAAAACTCGACTTGCATGCCAGTCTTCAGAGTGACCTATGTTACTCTTATGGGAAAGCATTTGAAGCCATTTGAGGAGTATTTGCTTTTTTGCTTTTTGCAAGCTGTGTTCATGCCTTTTGAATAATTCCAACTGTTAGAAAATAGAATGTTTTGAAATGTTTCTTTAAAAGAAGATAAGGTAAAAAAGTGTTCTTTTCAAAAGAAAACTACTTTGACACGAAATATAAGGATGCACAATGTTGTATTTTGAGTTTGTCCTCAAACCTTTTTCTTTGCTCTCAGTTGCCTGGACCACATTCTGCATATAACTTTGTAACCAACTTTGATTTTTTTTTTTGGTAATCAGAAAGCTCTAAATATATGTTATTTGTTTTAACAGACCTGATATAATGCACAGACTGTTGGGACATTGAAGTTTGAGGCTGTGTGCTTATTGTATGTTCACATAAACATGTTTTAAAATAATTGCTAGAAAGTAATTTTTGCCCTTTCTGGTTAAATGTTTTTCCAACAAATCCAGTTTGCTTTGTGTTTTCTTCCAAACTTGACACCAGCTGGGGGTATATAGCTTAACTTATATGCTGAATATATAAATACTGTGTCAAAAATAATGTATTTCCTGAAAAATTACTATTATGTTCATTTTCATAGGATAAAAAGATTATCTCTTAGCCTAAAGCATTTCAACTTAAGTTTGCTTTGTTGGATCAACACAATTAATTCATGTAACTATACTATTTTTAAAAAAGTAGTAGAAACTACCCTATTACATTAAGGAACTCATAATCATATCATACAAGTTTAAATGGCCCAAGAAAATTACGTCAGTATGTTACATTTACCCTTACAAATTAAGTTGGCCTGAACCTTGGTAATTAAGTAACAGTAACACAAATACATTATTTTGACCCAACATATTTACATTTAGGTCACTCAACAAATTTGTTTCTGGCTAAGTTAACGCATTTTACTTGGGTGGAAATACTTTCCATAATTTTATTACGTTCACTGAGCAAGTTATTTTTTTGAGTGTACAGTACTTAATCTATTTAATTACTTTTAACGTTCGGGTTTACAGTGTACTCACATTTACTACACTTGGGTCAACCACGCATAAGTAGTACGGCCTCAACAAATTGACATGGCAAAGCTGTGACTTCTTCCTTCGCTCTGGAGTAGAAATCAAAAAGTTCTCCTCTGAGATCTACTTCAGCACTGTGGCCCTCATTTATGAATCTAACATAGAAACCATCGCAGATCTGAGCACAGAACTCATCTTACGACAGGGGTCACGTGTGATTCATGAAACGCTTACATCTCGCCGATCACAACGTAAGAATGATCGTGCGTTGATAAATGTGGCGGCTGAAAACAATCTTCATTTAAATATCACGCCCTTAAATATTTTCAGTTTAGAGGCCTCGCCCCTGGAGCCAGGCATGAGTGGCGTTGTTTAGGCTTCGGCTGAAGACACCGGTCTGGAGCCAGTCCCACAGAGCCAGTCGTCTGCCAGCTGTGTGTGCAGGCGTGTGTCCTCCACCGCGACCCTGGATTCTGTCAGCAGAGGTCCTTGAAAAACAAACCGAAATGTGTCGGTCAATGGCGGAGATAAATCGCTCACTTATAGCAATAAACAACACTTTAAAAGAGATAAACGAAAACTTGTAACGTGCATCACATGAATAAAATGTTTGACTAAACGTTGTGCATTGTCTGTTTCCCTGTTTTGAATAGATGCCAAACATAAGTATTTAACACTTTAAATTTTAGAAGCGATGAATGAGGTCCTGTCTCCTTCATATAGCATCTAGTTGGGGCTCTGCTGGCCACAGCTCTCTGGGCATAGGTTCATCTGGCTGGACATCAAATGGCACCCTGTTATCCTGCGCAATATTGTGCAGAACCCCACAGGCTAAAATTATGTTGCACACTTTCTCTGGCGTGTACAATAGGGTTCCCCCCGCAGATCCTAGACAGAGCCGTCTGCCCTTAAGCAACCAGATGCAGCGCTTCACCGTGGCCCGTGTGCGTATTTGCTCATGGTTGAATCTGCGCTCCTGCTCTGTTGCAGGGTTTGCCAGTAGAGTTACCAGGTATTCCTTGAGGGTATAACCTTTGTCACCTAGCACATGAATCACACCAAAATGTTAGTAATTTGATTACTTTTTTTCATATTAATTTAACGCAGTAGTTAGGCTACTCACTGAGGAGATGACTCCGGCCCTGCTGTTCGCCCTCCTGTAGCCGTGTCCCTATGCTGCTGTTTTGCCAAATGAAAGAGTCTGAAAGGTCCCAGCAGCCAAAAACCCCAATGTGGAGAGCACCTGCACTGGCACAGGTATGGCATTCAAGCATCGGGTTTCTATCCTTAACTGAGGCTTCAAATTGTGGCATAATTCCAAAAGGAGATGCCTTGGGAGACAAAAGCCCTTAAGCCCTTTACATGCACAGTTTAGTCGGATTACAGCCATAGTTCGACTATTGCCCTCAATCGGACAACTGCAATTGTCTGAGTATACATGCCGGTGAGAAAATCAAATTATTGGCCGACAACAAACTCTGCCTCGGCATTCGAGAAAGATGGCGTACGAAGAGCGAGACGAAGCTACATCTTTGTACATTTCATATATGGTGTACATGATAATTACACAAACTAGATGCACAATGACGCTCTTGCTTGCGGTGATTTCAGAGGAAAGACGTCGCCGCCGCCATCCTTCTACTTCCGGCTCACGCCGCAGAACGCAAAATCCGATCCGATCTGATAGAACGTATACATGCAGGAGTAATGCGACTATCAATCGACTAATCTAGGTGTTTTAATTCGACTAGAGAAATGAGATCCGGTCTGATTTTCATCAGAATAGGGTGTATACATGCATCTTAAAAATCCAATCATAGTCAGACTAACCCAGTAATTTGGTTTTCTTGAGTGTCATGTAAACGCACTGATTGAGTCTTTTGTCACCAATGTCAACCCTGTAGTGGTTTGCAATTTAACAACTGCTCTTTGTATATATGTATATACAAGTCTATTCTATTTTGTACCTTTTTATTATATTGTTTAATTTGTACTATTATTATTGTTTACTGGAATATTGCCATCCTTTGGCTGCTGTGACAAAGACATTTCCCTGTTTGCGGGACAAATGAAGGAATCCTGATTTGTGCAGCCATCCAAAAACCCCTCCGAGTCTTCTTCAACCAGAGCCATTTTACCAACCCAGCCCAAAGGAGAGTAATCATTAACACACTGGCTGTAACAAAAGCAAACAGGAGCATCCCCTCTATCTGCCTAAACAAAACTAAAATAACTCACCCCTAGTCTTCATGTGGTTTGTTGCGGCAGGTATTTATGCACTTATGACCACTGGTATGAAGAAGCAACCAGAATCTGGCACCTGGAGGCCTTCAACACCAAAAGAGACCAGCTGATTAAATGCTCACAAGTCATGACAAATAATGGGAGATGACATAAGTGTTAAAGCAAGGAAATCATGATGAACTTGAACTAACTCAAAACCAACATATCAAAAAATGGTATGAGGTGTGGCAGTCAGTAAATCAGTAGTAATAATGCATTTATTTAAAGGCGCCTTTCAAAGCACTCATGGACATCGCACATAAGAACAACAGTACAACAAAAACAATTTAGTGCAAATGAGGATGAACATAGTGTACATACTACTAGTGTGTATGCATGATTTTGAAAATAGTGAGTGGTGTGTTGTATAGTGGAAACAGAAACAAATAAACAAAATAAGGAGCGTAGAGAGCAGAGTTTCCCCTTTTGTCCTCTCTCTCTCCAGAGCTAGCTAGGTATTATGTTGCTGGGATCACTGGGCCCAGGTGTTCCTGGCAACCAGCCACGACCACAACCCATTCTGTTGGGCATCGGCAATATAAAAAGTAAGAAAGGCAAACAATCCAACAGCCACAAGAGGCATAGCCGGCACACCTTTTATATTTCATTGTTATCTGGATGTTCAAAGATTGTATACAAATATAATAAAAAAATATTTCTGAATAGAATTACCAACACCTGCTTTGAAATGTATTCTAAGTAGGGCAGTTCATGATAAAATATGGGGTAACAATTTAAATGTATGTAAGAGCCCTGACTCAGAGTAAGTTCTGGGATTCTATGATTGATGTGATTCGGCTGCTACTCATATTCAGAATTTATGAATCATAAAAGGAATAGCGGATTATAAATGTAATCTCAGGCAAATATGTCTCATTAAGAAAGCTGGATGAACCCTGCTGTGACTGGAGGGCTTGAAAATGAACTCCACCTGATCGGGTCTGCATGTTGACAGTCATATCACAAATGAGCAATCAGGGTGCAATGAAATTAGGCAGCAACACAGTTTGGGGACATTCAAGTTTTTAGCGAGAGAACTGATTCTGTTTCAACTCATCATTATGCAGTCAGTAACTGGGCTTCTGGCTGGATCGCGCCCTACTTTTTGGGAATCTCATGGTTTTGACAATTTAAGCGTTAAACCCATGAGAAACACAGCAGGTCTCAGTGCAACTTTGTATTCTGGTCTTTTAGGCTCCTTTTGGTGAAGACGTTGGGATTTCTTCTATGATAGTTTCTGTGTGTCCATGAGCCTTATTAATACAAAGTGACAGGAACAAAGGCACCATGTGGTTCTCAAAGGCTGGCTCTGAAACCATGTATATGTCATCAATTTGGCTTTGTTGTATTGATACATTTCTGAGGAAATGTAATGCCTGGTTGCCTGGATCACATTCACTGGCTAGTTTTTTTGTTGTTTTTTTCAGTCTGTAAAGTCTGAGGTGGATTTGAGGTGGATAGTTAACTATACAAAGACAGAGACACCAGAGACCAGGGTCGTTTCCCATGTGCTCCAACGTTTAGGAAATACAGCTCTTGGTCATGGTTAGGGAAAGATCTTCTTGCTCAAACAATAAAAATATTAATAATCCTTTAGTGGAAGAAACATTGCATTTACATTTACTGTTCTAAATGAATGTGCTGCAGACTGTATCTACAAATGAGCTGCAATAGCTGGCTGCAGACACCGAAACAAATTAAATTAAAATAAATCTGAATATCTTGAAGAGTGCACTGGCTGAACTGTCCATAACAAGTAATGGGTTAATTATAAAAAGGAGTTTCAATTTAAAAAGCTGGGTGTTATGGTTGAGATTATATTCTAGGACCCAAATGCAGACAACGGAGACAGAAACTAGTGCAGTGAAGATTTAATTAACAAGCGGTGCTGGAGGGTGATGTGGACAAGATGACAGGGGTTGGGGGGTTGCAGGTAGGCAAGCAGGCAGGGAAGGAGGGTTGAATAAAGCCGGCGTGGAGAGACTCAGGTGAACAAAAGCAGAGCGGAACGGCGCTGGAGATCTCATATAGGACGCAACGCTCTAACGCCGAAGTGGTGGAGAGACCAGGTAGATATAGTCAGTGGATGACGAGTTGATTCTTCTCAGGTGTGCCACTCTGCTGCTGCCACGCCCACACACACACACACACACACACAGGCTGTGTCCAAATTCAGGGGCAGCATCCTTCAAGGACCCATCCTTCGCCGCCAGCAAAGGCAGGTTCCTTCAGAGAGACCTGCAGGCAGCGTCAGCCTGTTGTGAAATTGGACGGCCTACCCTTCGCAGCATTTCCTGGTTGCGTCACCAGATGTTCCCGCCCCTACCCGTACGTCACTATTTCTGCAGCCCAGGTCCGCGAATATGACAAGAAGAGTAAAGTTTGACTGTCAGATCTGTTTGAGCTACAGGAATTCCTGATTTCCTGTTTAATCCTCCTGCTTGTGGAGGAAGAGCGGCTCTGATTTATCTCCGGCTGAGAGGACCGTGGAGAGGTAAACCTGTTATAGAACCCACAGTAAAGTTATCAATATTATCATTATTAGCTAGCTAACAGTTTGGGCTCATTAACATACCGATACATTACGTTAATGCTGACATGTATGATCGCCACATATGGTTTTAATTTAGATTTTAAAGGCATTGTATTTAAAATGTTTGGTAGATAGTTTTGTTTGCTGTAATTTATTATGATTGTTATTATTATAATTAGAGTATGAAATTATAATTATTGCCTCTTTCTTAAAACATTATTAATGAGATGGCAGCCATCTGAGTCAGAACTGCAGACCCAGTTGATGGACGATGTCGTGGACAGAGGAGACTGGACCCCCAAACCAGGGGCGAAAATCCCAATTCATAGTTGGGGGGGACAATAAACAGTTAAATTTTAGAGAATAATTCCAGGGGGGGACAAGGAATAAAAGTTGTAGCCTGTCTACACCATCTTTTACCGCAATTTGATGCTTTAGTCTCTCTATCTCTCCAACAGGCAGGCAGAAGACCTTTCTTAGCACTGGCTGAGTCCACCTGCACATGTCTATATTTAAAACAAAATGATTGAAATCAAATTAACATGTACACATGCAATGAATAAACTAATTATCAGGCAAACATCTAAGTTTGTTTATCAGATTTCTTATAACCAGATAACTTTTTCCAGATGAAAGATATCAGATCATGCTACTCTCTCTCTCGCTCTCTCTCTCAAATGGGAAGAGTCCATCTTTTCCTTCATTTGTCTTTCTAGCACTAACTTCATTCTTCCGATCCTTCACACCTCTCCTTCTTTATCTTTGTTGGCGCCACCTCTCCTGGGGCCTCATGTACTAAGACTTGCGTGGATTTCCTACTGAAACATGGCGTATGCTAGAATCCAGAAACTGTCGTACGCACAAAAAAAATCAGATGTATCAAAGTGTGCGTACGCATGGATCCAAGCACTTTTCCTTTGTCCCTGTCCACACCCCCATTTAAATATGCAAATTAATTTAAATAGGGCCTGTACCAGGGATTCCCCTCTCTGCACCATCAGATTCACACCATGAGTAAAGGGAAGAAGCGCAACTTCACCGAGTCTGAGCTCAAAACTCTATTAAATGAAGTTGAGACGCGAAGATCTGTATTATTTAGTAGCCTCTCGTCAGGGATAAACACCAAAAAAAAGAAAAAAAGAAATGTGAGTGGGAGCGTGTGTGAGGCGGTGAACGCTGTGGGGTCGGAGCAGCGCACACTCACTGAAATAAAAAAAAATGGTCCGACATGGAGGTGAAGCGGAGGATTTTGACCCACCGCCAAAGCGTGACCGCAACGGGCGGGGGGACAGGAGTCAAATGAAGGGAGAATACAACATGTGAAATAGATTTAGTATATTAGTGCTACTGTTAGTGGGAAACAAACAGAAGGACAAAACAACTTCATTACAAAGATTGACAAGACTGATCACACTTTAATGACTGCAGAAGTGCGCCGTGGCTACTGCAGTGTGACATTTCCAACGTTACGCACGCTTTTACTGACACAAATACTGAACACAAGGAGACAATAAAGGGCTTGTTAGATGGCTCTGCGTAGAAACGTGCGCCACGCCAGCCATGAAGCTGGCGTGGCGCACCGCACATTTCCACGGTCATTTCACTTTTGATACATCTGAACGTTGGCGTGGAAAATGACGTATGCCACGTTTTTGTGCGTACGCAACATTGATACATGAGGCCCCTGCTCTGTCTGTTCTGTCCACCTCATCTTCTACTCCATTCTATTCCATCTCTCTCTATCTCTCTCTCTCTCTCTGACTGACACACACACACACAGCAGTATTTTTTACTGTCAGATGTGTACAACTCCAGAATGAATATCATGTGTAACTAGACAATTCCCCGCCGGGGAATCGCAAGAGTGGGCTGTGCGCTTTGCCCCGTGACGAACAAAAACTACGAAAGCTAAAGCAAAAGTTGAATCCCACGTTGATAATTTGGACTTTTATCTACATTTTAAATTTTGAATGGTGTGTCTAGGCCAAAGTATGCCAGAGATGTTGATGTTTGAAATCTTTCTTTCGATCTTTTCACCTGGTCTCATTCACTTTGTGTGTGTGTGTTTGTGTGCATGTGAGTGTGTGTGTCTCTCTGTCTCTCTGTGTCTGCGTGTCTGCGATTTTTTGACCTAGTCCCATTCATTCCTTATGGGAAAGTTTACCCAGGTTTTCACGACTTACGTCGCGAAAACATGAACGTTCTAGAAAACTGATTAATAATCTGTGTGTGTATCTGTGTTTGTGTGTCTGTTTGTGTGTGTCTATCTGTGTGTGTGTGTCTGTCTCTGTGTGTGTGTGTGTCTGTGTCTGGCACTCCCTCTGTTGGCCAAGCTGATCCTGGTTGTCACGGGGATGGTTGTCAACGGCCGTAGCAACCGTGGCCGAGACAGCTACTTTCAGAGCAATTTCAGCCTCACATCTAGGACCAAACATGATATCAGCAAAATGTCTTCACCATCACGCGGGAAAGGCCTTAAAGAACACACTCATGAAGTTTTGTGGTCCTAGTTTCAGAAATATGGAAATAAGAGCGAGTTTAAAAAAGGTGCAGTTTGGAAAATCTTCTCCCCGATTTACATTGGAGTGAATGGAGCAGTTGAGAGCTACTCTTGTCGGTTAGAGGCAGATAATTCAAAAACCGTAAATCCTACCGATAAAATAGACATATTGGGAGAAAGAAGACGAGTGTGGCTACAACTCTGGAAAATATCACTGTTTTTGAGCATGATTTCTGGCCAGGATCATCACGGAAAGAGAAAATTTCTGAAATAATTTTTGAGTCTCTGTCACTCTGTCAGTTGGCCCCCGCCACTATGCTGCACGAACATTCTGCCATACACAATCATCATTGAAAACCCTGAATTTTTCCAAAATCACTCACCGTCATTCAAGGGTCACAGTTCAAAAACTACACATCGTGGGAAAAAAGTTCAAATACAACTTAAATACACAGGACTTGTGCCTACATTCTAAAGTTTTAATGGTGTTTCTAGGTGAACGTATGCCAGAGCAGGAGATGTTTGAAAAACGTCACAGATTTGCGGGAAATTTATTTTATATCTCAAAAGCTGTAGAGCAAGAGGGCTGAAAAAGCTTAAAAAGGTGAAAAAATACTGAAAAGGCAGAAAATTTGAAGGCTCAAAGAGTTTAAAAAGTTGAACATTTTGTTAGCTGAACATGAAGCAGAATGTTTGAAGGAGTTGAAACGGCAGAAAGATGGATATTTTAAAAAGCTGAAAGGACAGAAAAGCTTAAGGGGGCTGAAAGAGTTGAAAAAGTTGAACATTTTAATTGCTGAACATGAGGTTAAATGTTTGAAGAAGTTAAAAAGGCAGACAGATGAATATCTGAAAAGGCTAAAAAGGCTGTGGAGTGAGAGGGCTGAAAGAGCTTCAAAAGGTGAAAAAAGACAGAAAAGGTCAAAAAGTTACAGAGTAAGAGGGAAGAAAGAGTTTAAAAAGGTGAAAAAAAGACCAAAAAGGCCAAAACGTTGTTGAGTAAGAGGGCAGAAAGAGCTTAAAATGGCTGCACACATGCTGGAGCAGGAACCGAGCCGAAGATTAAAATGTCCCCATGAGAATGAATGGGAAAACGCCTCCCAAACCCCTGCGATTTTTGAAAGTTGTATTGGTGTCTGTAGGTCAAAAGAAGGATGAATATTTTAAAAAGCTGAAAAGGCAAAAAAGCTTAGGAGGGCTAACAGAGTTCAAAAAGTTGAACATTTTCATAGCTGAACATGAAGCGTAGAGTTTGAAGGAGTTGAAAAGGCAGAAAGATGAATATTTTAAAAAAGTGAAAAGCTTAAGGGGGCTGAAAGAGTTGAAAAAGTTGAACATTTTAATTGCTGAACATGAAGTTGAATGTTTGAAGGAGCTGAAAATGCAGAAAAACGAATGTCTGAAAAGGCTCAAAAGCTGTAGAGTAAGAGGGCGGAAAGAGCTTAAAAAGGTGAAAAAAGGCTGAAAGGTGAAAAGTTCAAGGCAGAAAGAGCTTAAAATGGCTGCAGACTTGCTGCAGCACGAGCAGAGCCAAAGACGAAAAATGTCCCCGTAAGGAATGAATTGGAAAACGCCTCCCAAACTCCTGCGATTTTTGAAAAAACTGTGATGGTTATCACCAAAATATTTGTATGGTGAGTTACAGGAGGAGTTGCTGATTGCGGTCATGTCGTTTATATTTCTGGAGAGTGTAAAATGAGGGCAGGAGAGCGAGAGACAAATCAGGTACCGTCTGCTCTTTTCCAGAAAATTCGGCTCAAAATTAACATTGTGGCTTATGGGAGAGCAGCTCGAGTTGTTGTCGCTCTCGGGCTTCTAAATCTAAAACCGTAAGTCCCACATCTGAAATAAAACCATTAGCTGAAAGCCAACAAGATTTCCTACATTTCTATGCATATATTGTCTATGTCAAGTAAAGATGTGGAATCCAAATCAAGCTGAAGAGAATTTTTCCCCCGTTTTTGGAGCTGTTCTGCACTCTGGGGTGCAGCAGTTGATGATGTCACGCACTCTAGCTGACGCAATACACACCCATTTTAAACTCAGAAGACGGGCTCAAAATCCCTCAAACTAAAACTGCGATTAGTTCAAAACCGTACAAGATTTTTAAGAACTGAATACAGGTCCAATAGTTCAAGTTCTGCTGGTTGAGGTTGAAAGGCGATGAGTTTTGAAGAGGATTTGAAGATTTTCCCATTTGCGTCAATGTTAAATTTGTTTTTGAAAAAGCTGAATTGCTGAAAAAGCTGAAGAGTTGAAAAGCTGAACATTTTAATATTGAATGGTTTCAATAGCTGAAGGTATGCTGAAGTTATAGCAGAATGAAATTTAAAAAAAATTCCCATAAGGATGAATGGGAAAAACTTTGCAGAAAAAGCTTAATATTTCCAAAAGTATGATAGCAAGAAAAGCCATTACTAGCCAACTAGCCATTATGTCCTTAAAAAGCTGCACATTTTGATAGTTGAATGGTTTCTGTAGCACAAAGTTTGAGGGACAAGAAGAGGCTGAAAGTCAAGGAGTTTTGAAGATTTTACCATTTGCGTCAATGTTAAATTTTTTTTAACCCTTTAAGCCCGCTCGGCCCGTGGACGGGCCGAAAAAACCCGCCAGTGGTTAAGACAGTAAAAAAAAGTAGTAAGACAGGACAATGGTGTTTACTTTCAATTGTTGATCAAATGTTATACTCTAATGTTCACCAATGAAGGTCGGACATGCATTTTAGTGAAAACGTTAGTATTTAGAGATGATTTTAAACCTTGTTGGTGTGAAATCCGTGACATTTAAAAAGTGTTATCCAAGGAAATAAATGCCTTGCATCATCGTAGAACACAATGTGGTGCGACCATGTTTGTAGTCCTTTGAAAGGGGAGGTGCACCTGAAATGAGTGAGACCAAGCCTTCTATGGACTACAATACCCAGCCGAGATTGAAACCCCGCATAAAGGTAACAGCGAAAATGCCTTGCAGTGCGCCATTACGAACAGTGTACGTAAGGGGGCGCCAGCTCTCTGTCGCCAGAGTTACCACCCGTTGTTCTTGTTGCTATTGCTGTTGCTGTGTAAACTCTGTCGGTAGTAAGTGTTTGTCGTTGTTGTTGTTTTAGTATTTAGTGTTTCTTGCCACAATGGCAAAGAGATATTACAGTGGCATGGCTGAAATTTTGACCGAGATTCAGAGAGGGTCGGACATTGATTTTTCAGACTCATCTGACTCAGAGAGTAGCGGCTCGGAGGACGACGCAGCTACACGGGACGTGGATCCCGTTCACGAGTAAGTATTGGTATTTCTTTCTAATGGCTCATTTTTGTGCTAAAAGCCCATCCTAAGCACTGCTAGCCAAACGAAACACACCTGAAACCCCAAGCTAGTAACGTTATGTTGACAGACGCGAAAACAGCGCAGGCTCACTTTTCTGCCACTTCTCATTTCACCATGTCATGCTAACAGATGCTAAACAAACAAACGACATTCACCACGTCATGCTAACAGATGTGAACGACATGTCATATGAAAGCAGAGGCTCTGCTGACTAAAAAGATGTCTCCCCCTTCACTGTGTGACGAAAATTCGGCGAACTAGCAGCCAAAGAGTAACGAAAATGAACTTTACAAAATCGTAAAATGCATCTTACCTTTGCTGTTTTGTGGTCAAAAGTTCTAAAATGTATTATATTTTATTCTTTTATTTTATCATTATAAAAAAAATGTTAGTGTGTGAGTTAGTCATTTTTGGACAGGCTGTGCTCTGTACTGTACAGAATACGCTGAAGAGGTTATATGTAAACATATACATATTTTGTCCTAAATACTAATTATTATTATCATTTTCATAGCCAACAAGAAAAGGAGGGTGAGGCTTCAGGCCCATCATCTCCTCAGCCCCCCCCTACTCCAGACACTCAGCCACCTGTGTCTCCATCTGAGGCGTCGACTCTCCTATCAAGGTTTGTGTACTGATTATTTGTATAGGTTTTGTCTCTTACTGCTTCAATGATACATTTATATGCTTTTCTGCTGTTAGAAATGTATGTGATTAATCAGTCCTTTGAATATATTTCTTTCAACATCTATTGCTCTGTTTTCATGCAACAGTGATCATGAAGGAGATGAGGACATGGATTATGCCCCCCCACCAAGCAGTTCCTCCAGGCGCCGATCTGCATTCTCCAGTCCGGAGTTCTCTTCCCCTGACAAACCAGCTAAGCGAGGTCGCGGTCGTGGCCGTGGCTATGGTCCTGGCCGTAGAGGGCAAGCCAGCAAGCGGCCGAAACTGGCTGCTGGAGACTTTGAGCCTCAGCAGGGGAGATGGAGGACAAAGGACGAGCCAGACGTTGAACCCCCAACACCACAGTTTGAGCCGAAAAACCCACCTGGCCCCAGGATTGACACCACTGTCAACTGGTCTCCCCTCAGCCTCTTCAAACTGTTCTTCAGCAGCAGCAGTCTGCACAGCATTATAAAAAATACAAATGCTAATGCTGTGCGACGACTGGCACAGGGTTCCAAGTACAAGTGGTTTCCCCTCTCAGTTGACTCATTTTACATTTTTATTTCCATCGTCCTCTTCTTTGGCTTGGTACGTGTGCACTCCAGGGCAGACTGCTGGAGGAGGGAGTGGCCGTACCTATTAGTTTTCCCCAAGAGCAGCATGTCCAGGGACTGGTTTGAGGCCATCTTTTGGTCTCTTCATCTGTCTGATATTACAGAAGATGAAGATAATGAAAGAAAGAGAGGGACACCTCAGTTCGACAGTCTATTCAAAATCAAGCCACTCTATGGCGAGATTGTGAATGCCTGTAACTCCCTTTTCCAGCCGTACCAGAACATCACAGTCGATGAAAGGATGGTAGCAAGCAAAGCCCGCATTGGATTCAGGCAGTACATGAAAGATAAACCAACAAAATTCGGCTACAAATTGTTTGTATTGGCAGACTCTAAAACTGGCTACACCTCCAATTTTTTTGTTTATCAGGGTAAAGATGAGAGCAAGGTCAAACTGAGGGGACAGAAGGATGATGGCCTCAGTGTCACATCCGTCATGGACCTGATGAGGTTTGACCTCCTTGGAAAAGGATATCATCTTTATGTTGATAACTTTTACACCAGTCCACTCCTTTTCAAAAAACTTTTAAAAAATCACACGGCAGCTTGTGGCACTATTAGGACAAATAGAGAGGGATTTCCAAGGACGACAAACAACGACCTCCCAAAGAAGCCTGAGAGGGGAGACATGAGGTGGATCCGTGAGGGCAACCTCCTGTTTGCACGGTGGATGGACACTAAAGTGGTCAATCTCTGCAGCACCATTCACAAGGCGTACAGCGGAGCCACTGTACTGAGGAGGGTGAAGAGGCCAGACGGACACTGGCACAGGGCTCCTGTGGATGTGCCTGATTCATGCAGGGACTACAACATCAACATGGGTGGGGTGGACCTCTCAGACGCCCTCATCCACTACTACTCGGTGCATGGCAAGACAATGCGGTGGTACAAGACATTTTTTTATCATTTCATTGACATTGCTGTCGTCAACAGCTACATCCTGCATAAAGCTGTGTCCAGCTGTCACAACCAGACCCCCATGTCCCACAAACAATTCAGGGAAGTTCTGATGAAGGAGATGGTTGAGCAGGCTAAAGCTTTCGTTGCTGAAGCCACCCCCCGCCCGACCCGAGCTAATATCTGTTACTGTTTTCATAAAACTACTCCATGTGGAGACAAAATGATACATTTTGTTGTTGTTTTCATTGATTTTAATTATACATATATTATGCACAATGGTACAAATTGATGAAGCACAAGGTAAATGTTATATCCAAAAGCCCAGTAGATGGCATTACACTAGTCTAATGGACATAAGTTGTATTTCCCAGCCAGTTTCCATGGGAAGTGGAAAGTAATCCATTTACAGTTTGGCACACTTTGTGCCAAACTGTGCCAAAATGCACCAAAATGAGTGTCCGCCTGGTTGTATCCTTACTAAAACCTTTGTGGAGGCTTAGCCCTTTGCTCAAATTCTATCAAATTTGATAGATATGTAGTCAAAGATTTGCTGAAGGTAATCAATGGCATCTGTATGCATGGAATCATTGTTGGCATAGTTTTATCCTCCGTCAAATAGGGGGGAAAATCAGGCGAGGATAGAAATTTCACATTTTTTCACTGGTTTATTCCAATTTATTCAGGCATAGTGGCAGACATAAAAAAAAATTCACTGGGAATACATTCTCTGAAGTCCGTAGATGTCCAAAGACACCAAGAACATACATATGTACGTTTTTATAGTGGAGTAATTCTTCATTTACTTTGGGTATGTCTTTTTAAGCAGTTTTTCTGATAATATGGCCAGGGCTTAAGAGGTTAATAGTTGAATGGTTTCAATAGCTGAAGGTATGCTGAAGTTATAGCAGAATGAAATTTGAAAAATTCCCCATAAGGATGAATGGGCAAAATTTTGCAGAAAAAGCTTAATATTTGCAAAAGTATAAAAGATAGAAATGAGAAAAATACACACCATAATGTCCTTAAAAAGCTGAACATTTTGATGGTTTGAATAGCTCAAGATTTGAAGGAGTTGAAAAGTGTTGAAAAACGTACGGAATCATGAATAATAACTAGAAAAATTGTATTTCCTGCGAAAATACAGTGTGAATGCTGAAGGCTGAAGCGAAATCTGCTGAATGTACTGCTGAAAAGCTGAAAAAGTTGAAAAGCTGAAAAAGTTGAGAAGTTCAAGGTCAAAAGAGTTTAAAAAGTTGAACATGTTGATAGCTGAACAGTTTCTGTCGCTGAACATGAAGCTGAATGTATAAAGAAGCTGAAAAGGCAGAAAGATGAATATTTTTAAAAGATGAAACAACAGAAAAGCTGAAGAGGGCTGAAAGACTTGAAAAAGTTGAACATTTTAATTGCTGAACATGAAGTGAATGTTTGAAGGAGTTGAAAAGGCAGAAACATGAATATCTGAAAAGGCTAAAAAGCTGTAGACTAAGTGGGCTGAAAGAGGTTAAAAAGGTGAAAAAAGACTGAAAAGGCAGAAAAGTTGTGGAGTAACAGGGTTGAAAGAGCTTAAAAAGGTGAAAAAAGACTGAAAAGGCAGAAAACTTGTAGAGTAAGAGGACAGAAAGAGCTTAAAAATGTGAAAAAAGACTGAAGAGGTGGAAAGTTAAAGGCAGAAAGAGCTTAAAAAGGTGAAAAAAGACTGAAAAGGCCGAAAAGTTGTAGAGTAAGAGGGCAAAAAGAGCTTAAGAAGGTGAAAAATTAATATTATGGAAAGCTGAATAATAGCTCACCGAGTCAGATCGAGCCGCACGTTTTGATATATTTTTTGTTTGTGTGCGCTCAACGGTGCGGGGCAAGTTAACTGCCAAAATATCACGGGAGGATGAAAAATAATAAAAAGAGGCGCGAGCAATATCAATAGTGGGCTGGCGAGCACAGCCCACTATGGACACCTATAGCTTTGCTATAGAGGTGTCCGTAGTGGGCTGGCGAGCACAGCCCACTAATAATAGGATCTGACACTTGTGACAATACTGCTAAAAAAATCTGTTGAAAATTCATTAAGTTGTGAGAATTTAATTGGAGATTGACAGAAACTGCAACTAGCCCTTTTTTCTCTGACTGGTTGCTGGATGGTTGCTATGCACCCGGCGACAAACAGAGGAAGAAGTGGAGACGGGGTGACAATTAGGATGTCAAGTGTATGGCTCTCGTGTGCATCTCATGTGGATTTCCAACAGTCCAAGACTATCCAAACTATTTCCAAAACTGTCCAAGGGTAATTTACTTGGTCATGATATAACAGGAAGTGAAGTCTGAATAGACAAAGTGGTTCAAAATGAAGGTTAGATGGTTAGAAATCTATATCAATATCTCCCTGCAACTACAGGAATTTACAGTAAACCTACTTCAACTTATTTCACATGTTCAACTGCACTGGACCCACACAAAGGAAGTGGAAATTGCATCATTAGGTGAAAAACAATACGAAAGGATCTATCATGTTAAATCAAGTTTATTTAACACGTAATTTTCTTTTCATGTACATATTACCAATCGAGGAAAATATCAACACTTACAGACAAAATATAACACATAACGATATTATATAAATTACACAAAAGACAAAGAAAATATGATGCGTTTTACCTATTTCGGCCATAAGCGGTCTTATTGACCACACATCATTTCTCACGGTTTGCTTCTTTCATTGTCTCTACCTATGTAAGTGGTCTCCAGCTGTGCTTCTTTGTGAATTCACTTGTTAGTTATTAATTATTATATAGTTGTATTATATAGCCTGGTTGGCACCATGGGCAAACAACAATGGGACTCCCGTTACGGGCGTTCCCCCCTCCGTGAAACAGCAAGCGGGGCTGTTCAGCACGAATGCAACTCTGTACTCTGACTGTGTACCAGGGAAAGCCGAGGAAGAATGAAGCTCGAAGCTGGGCTGTGAACAGTGACATAGAATTTGTCTTCAAAATAAGAGCTTTACATTGTACCCTATCGGAGTTTAGAACTGGGTTCTTAGCGGGGGGCTTTTAATTTGGAAGTAGCGACCGTTAATAGCTTGCTACAAAAACAAGCTAACACAACCAAACCGCCGCTGAGATCCAGGAGACAATAGCATCTCCCGGATCTCAGCGGCTGTCCAGTTGCTCATTTTAATGTTCGCGGTTGAAGTGATGGGCTGACTGCTGTGATCAGCTGTTTCTTGGTTTTAAAACTCCTCGGCTGTGGGTCGCACAACAGTGCAGGTCATTGACACCTCCGCCCATCTCACCCACGGGTCGGCACATTTCCGAATCGGTTTTAGATAGCAGTCGAGGCAGAAATAAGCCTCCGAGGCGGAAAATCAGCAGACCAAAACAGACCCCCAATTTGCCGGCCTCTGAAACCGCGGACCGAGCCGCCGAAAGGACAGGCAAATTGGCGGCTTGGTGCTCTGTCTAAAAACGGCTTATGTCTGTGTGCACACCTCTCACCCCGCGAAGCACGGTGTACGTAGCAGGCTCTGTCCACATGCTGCTGCAGCTGCTAGCTCCGCCCGTTGGAAAGAGTGTGGGGTGGACTCAACTATTTTGAGGAATGGGGGGGGGGACTAAATCTTTAAAGATGTAAATAGCACATTATTGCGCGATTATAATGAGCACCGCTTACATTGTGCTTTCAATAAATGCTACTGCATTGTTCAAAAATTATTAATTGTGTCTCAAATTATTCTAGGGAGGGGACAGCTCTATTGGAGGGGGGACATGTCCCCCCTGTCCCCCCCGGGATTTCCGCCTATGCCCCAAACACCCTGAGCACCAACCCAGATGATGTCCCACCGACACCATCCAGCCCAGCAGCACTGCAGGGACTCCTGCTCAGCCTGTTACTGTCCATCATCTGTAACTGTTTTAATATTGTTTTTAATGATAATTGTTTTTGTTAATAGTGAATAATAATCTGTAAATAGTTATATATGCTGTAATTTTGAAAATAGTTGAAAATGTTAAGACCTTGATAATAAAAGAAAACATTCAGTCCCTTGTTGTCCCTGAAAAGTAGCACTTGATGCCATTTGCTGTTATAAATTATACTTAAGCTTTAAATACTTAATGGAATAGACACCATGTAACAATAAAACAATATTTTATTTCATGAATTATATAAAATGAACAATTATGAACAAATAATTTAAAAATAACTCATAAATTAACTAAATAACAGAAATAATGTAAGGATTGTCCTCTGGAGCAGAGAAGAGCCTCTCCATCCACTCTGCAGCCTCATGTCCTTCTTTCTCCTTTCTCCTCCTCGAAGCAAGACAAAAGGTAAGCACCACATCACATTAACACAGGGATGCAAAGATTTACAAAAAGTGACATCAGGACTGACAAATCAGCTATTTATTATTTATTATTATATATTATAGCCTTACTCCCATCCAGCCAGCGGAATGTTTCGCCCTGTGAACTAATGTTGTTCTGACCTCGGACAGCGACGAAGCTTCTCTGTTTACTCCCTAAAACACAATGGAATGTGAAACAGACAAAAGAGTTCTAATACAGCAAAAAAAATATAATCATCATAAGGATAATAATCATAAACATCCCAGCGGGCACCTTGAGGTCAATTTGATGTTGAGGATTAGTCAAGATTTTGACTACCATCATAAATAGCCTACAGAAGCTTTGACATCCTTATAGTTGTAAAGAGGTCCAACAAAGGGATCAATCCCACATCGGGTTACTGCGCAATATATTGTAAGTCAAAATATCAAACCAACGTTGCTGCTCAATACCTGACATCAAACCGGCCTTGATTTGATATCTGGAAACCTTGCATTGAATAGATGTCACATTGATGTCCCAATAAAACTGCTGTGAATTTGGTTGTGGGTTTTTTTTTTGCTTTAGGGATGATAACAGACAAAAGACTGTCAATCAGCAGCTATTAAACTTTCAGTCTAAATATTCAATGGACAAAATACGTCTAAACTAACATCAGCCAATGAAAAAAAAATGAATGGGTGTCAATTTTCTGGTCCCAGTCGTTGGATTCCAGATGTGTTGTTTGTGGATTTTTTTTTTCTTTGCACGAAGAAATTGCATATAAATTCACAAACAACATATCTGGAATCCAGGGCTTATAACGACTGGGACCAGAAAATAATAATTTTCTTGCTATCATTCATATTTTTTTCGCCCATGGGCCGGAAGTAGATGGGCGTTACTTTGGCTCCCCACTCTAGTCTGTGCTCCCGCCAATTCATGGAGGTCTTCCGGTTCCATTCCACTTGCGGACATCCCTGCATGGCTTTTTGGCTTAAAATATTGGTAAGTATGCAAATTATGGTTATTGGTGTCATTAGTGTGCATTGACATTAAATTTAAAGGTTGTATCGTCTGGTGTTTCAGAAGACGAAACGTATTAAGCTGTTACCGATGCTAATTAGTTAGCTGTAAGCATGCACTGCTTATAGTAGCTAACTAATTAGCATCGCCGTTCCGGCCGGGCCGGGTATGGGAGAGCGCCGTAAGATTCTGTCTGTCGGGGAGGCGGCTAGAAGGGCGCTGTTTCGCTATTAGTTTCAGTAGCCCTTTTTACACAGCCTCTCCGCATTATCTCCGGAGCGGTGGTTCGGCAATTCTCCGCCGATGGTGATTCACACAGAGCGAAGCCTCTCCGCCTTCACGTGTGTAATTCACACAGAAAGCCGGCGCTGCGGCTCCTAAAGAGGTGTGACGGTACACGTCATGATGATGACGTTGGTGTTTCCCAGGTGTTCCCCTTGTTAATCTAAACCCGCGGACAGTTTATAATCATATGGATGCTGTTATAATGTGTAGTGATCTAGATTCTGACCTACCAAACATCCTGGAAAGTGACAGAGTTAAGTTTTTCGCGCTAAATTAGATAATTATACATAATCACTATCAGTAAACTGGACGCTGTCTGACTCTGTCACTCGCGGGGACGGAGGCTGTTTTCTGGGGGAAAGTTCCCTGAAGTCTCCGTCGGGAGAGCTGACGGTCGCTGTGATTTATTTTCGTTAGAACACTCGGTGAGTTGAAAGTTTTTTGCTGGTGACAGACGCTGTTTTTCGGGCACAAATGTAAGGAAGAGTCGGGAGGACAGGCGGAGGACGGACAGGAGGATAGACGCTTCTCCACATACAGCTGCGGTATTTTTTTCCTCATATAAGTTGCCAACGACAGTTACAGTTACTACGTTCAGTTCAGTCCTGTAATGTTGCTTTGTGGGACATTTCTCTGTATTTAGTTGAGTGAAGGACCTGTGTAGTTATCAGACTGTCAGACCGACACGCCCTTGCTCCGCGCCTCTGGATTATCTGTTCACACTGGGGCGGCTCACCAATAATGCGGCCCTGATACTACCTACGGAGGTGGATCAGAGCCGCAGCGAAATTTCCCCCCTCTCCGCATCTGAAACTTTCACAGAGGGGAGGTTGCGGAGAATTGGCGCAGGATCCCCGCATGCAAACGGCTGTGTGAAAGGGGCTAGTAATTAGCAGTTAAGATGCCAGGAAGAGTAATGGAAGACCGCGATTACTTTTGGTTAGTAAGTCCCAAAAGAAGAACAATCACAGCCCTTGATTTTAAATGATTTAGGCATTGCCAACTTTTACCTTGTTTCTGTTTGTCTTTGGAGTTTATATTGCATCATTTGATTTAATTAAATGTGGTTAAATGTGTGAAAATGTGTTTCTGGTGTGTTGTTGGTTCATTTGTGAAATCTACAAGCAGCACAGTGAAGAGGTTCACTTCCTTGTTTTTGACACTCCACTCACAGCAACAGAAACCTGTTGAATAAGTAAAAAGTTTGTATACTTCTACGTAACCTGGCCTGACCTTTATGTTTTTCTTTTTTTATCATGTTTTTCTTTTGTTTTCTATGTTTTTTTTTTTCTTTTCTATGTTTTTTTATAAAATGTTATATAATCAGACCCCAGGAAGAATAGTAGCAGTGAAACTGCAGTTAATGGGGATCACAATAAACTAATAACCTCGATTTAATAGCATTTGTGTGTATGTGTTTGACAGAGTCCTCACAAATAAGATCATGGCAGGACTTAATATGGACGTTTGTGGTGGCAAGGGTGCCTTCAGAAGAATGACCCTTTGCGAGGTCATGATTGGTAAATAGAATTTCTTTTTGTGCACGACCCAGATTTTTGACATACTTGCCAGAAGTTGTTGAAATAAGTTATTTTGATAAATGTTTGATCCTCAATCAAAAAACTGACTTTACTCAACACTTGTAAAATGTCCTCTTTTCAGATGCCATTCAGAAGTCACAGCCTGGAGCCAGTGAGGCTGCCATTGTGTCACGGATGGGGACCTATCTGCGGTCAGCGCCTGATCGTGAAGGGGGTGGTGGGCGCAAGACCACTGCAGCTGAACCTGATGCATAGGCGCACTGCAGCTGAGATTGATGCATAAGTTGTTGTTTGCAAAAGTAGACAGTAAAGTGTTGGTATATGTGTTCGTACTTGTACGCTTGACCATTGAGAGAGAATCTCATGTGGGAAACCATTGTAGCAAAAGCAAATACATGTAGCACAACAACTCAGTATAGACAAGGTCCAAGGTCATGTGCATGAAATACTGCATAAATGCAAAGATCTCGCACAGTCTTGTATTGCTTTGTTTTGGGGATCTTCATCATTTTTTAATCCTGATGAAGATCCTGTGAGACCAAGTCTAGATTAAGCCAATTCTGTTTGCAATACAAGACAAGGTGTGCGGGATCTTTATTCCATCTGTGCATTTTTATTTTTTTTTGCAAAAGCTTGACATTGAAACGATGTCAAAATAACATCAGTATCATTATTTGGCTGAAGGTTTAAAGAACCTTAACATTGAAACGAAGTCAAATAACATCAGTATCATTATTTGGCTGAACGTTTAAAGAAACTTAACATTGAAACAATGTCAAAATAATATCAGTATCATTATTTGGCTGAAAGTTTAAAGAAGCTTAACATTGAAACAATGTCAAAATAACATCAATATTATCATTATTTGGCTGAAATTTTACCTCAATCAAATTGATGTCAAAGTTTGACATCATGTTGATTTACGTTTTTGACCAAATCAGGATTTTGATATCAATGTTTGATGTCATCTTGATGTTGCATTTACATCAGATCCCCGCTGAGATAGCTCTTTATTCCAACGTTTAACTAGACTTTACACAGATCACAGCCTGATCTGAATCTGTTCATCTTGGTCCATTTATGTATATGAAGTAAAACGAGTCTATATAATCTCCAGTCACAATACGATATAAGATAAGTCAACCTCTGAACGTTGAAAGTAAAAGGCATTAAGTTGAGCATTACCAACGTATTTTAACTGATATTTTGAGGTTTTAAGGTCCCTTGAAGTTTAACATATCTGGCGTTTGACGCTCAAATGACTAAAAACCAAGTATAGACCCAGTACTTACATTTAAATGAGAGATCTGCTCCACTTCAGGTCGCCATTATTTATTTATCTTTTTCTTGTCTTTAGGCGCGCAATGAATCTTGGGCAATTTGTAGCCACGAAGGATAGTAGCTGCGTGTCCTCCAGAAATAGGCAAAAGAAGGAGGCATTTGTGGGGAGCATTTGGAGCACACTTTGAATTTGATCAGGCTTCGCACGGCTTAGTGACGTAATTGCACTTCAAATACGCACTCCGAAGGATGCTGCTCCTGAATTTGGACACAGCCACAGACACAGAGAAGGAGCAGGTGAGGGAGAGAGGAGGAGGAAGGCAGAACACAGAAAATTCCAATCAATCCACTACTGATAAGTGAATGTCAGGCATTGCATCAGTACAAACAGCTGTTGGAGTTTATTCTCCAGGTGGGCACCGCTAAACCAGAAGGAAGAGGAGGGCACAGTGAGATGATGCAGTTAAAGGAGAACCAGTCAAACCCTAAGCCCTGCCAAACCTTGTAGAAAACATGATAGAAATATGGGATTTATATTTGTTCATAGTCTTATAGTCTACTTGTTATCACATACTGTAAGTGATATTGACACCTTTACTTCACTCTGGGGTTTGGCTTCTACAGCTGTAGAGACTAGAATGAGGCTAAAGTCAGCTACCTGAGACATTTGGGTTGTTATTGATTTTTACTAACGTAAAATAAATAAAATAAAGTCTGACCCAGACATCTGATCTGCGGGTTAATACAATACGAGGCAGGCCCAACTGCACTTGCATAGGAATACGGATGTGTACAGTTGGGGGAATGTTGTCCCAAACTAAATGTTTTACGAGTGTACACTGCAAAAATGTTTTTAAAAAAAGCATTCATTTATGTGGATATTTATTTTTTTAGGTGTGCCCTCTTTTAGGTGGCTAAAACACGTCTTGCTTTCAGTCCTGTTTAGCAGCACAATGCTCTGCATTGGGGTTAGTCCCTCATACAACCCCACATCAAAAGACCTCAGCTATCACTTTAAGGCCAAATCGCTCAGCCCTGATTGGGCCTGCTAAAGATTTCTGAAACTAGACAGCTCTGAACTTGGACTATCTGTCTAAATACTTGTAGTAAGTAAGCTACAGTCAGCCAGTCTTTGTAAAACCAGTTGCAAGTGTGTTTGTGTGTCTGTGTGTTGTGTGGTTCGTGCACACTCTCTGAACTACGCATCCAGCTTTCTTGTATCTATAGTGGACAATAAGGCTTTAACTCAGTCACACACAAACACACTTACCTGCCGCGTGGTACTGAAAACAATAAGACGTATCAAAGCATGTCCTTTCAGAAGTATGTTTTTTAATGAGGTAGCACGGCACAGAAAAGAAATCATTGAAGTTGTTTACTGTGTTCCCATTTTTAATTAAGCGAGTCAGGCGCAGTGTAGGGTGGAGAATGTGCTCTATTTAGTGGAACGGATACCTCGGCCATGATGAATGAGCTGTCATCTCCAATTGTTGCTGAACCTCTGTCTCCTTGACATCCGGCGATTCCCACTGCAGCTAGTCTGCTACAGCTCCACATGGTCGGGAGGTCAAAGGGCATGCCGGTATGCTAATGTGGAACAGGCACAAAGCCAGAGAACTTCAAGTGTATGATAAGCTGCGGCATACAGAAACTGCTTATTCTGTAATCAGTGCTGTCAAATACAGAGTGAACAAGGCAAGAGAAGTACTCTACATTTGAATCAATATCAAAGCACCGCTGATACTCAGCTGCTTCTACAAGAACAAAGTCAAGGAGAGATGCTGCTGCACAGGTCACTCAGAAAGCAGGCTAATCGCCTGCAGAGTGTGGACATTTCTGGAACGTAGTGCACTGAAGAGAGCCACTGAGGAACAGGGTTTTCAGAGCTGTGACAGGTGACATTACTGTGACACTGGCCACTTTTTCTGCAGGGAGCGATCCGTCTTCTGCCACAATGGACATCAAACAGTGCGTCGCTTGAATCTCACAATGAAAAATGACAACTGAATCTTAGATCTGACAAACCTTTGACGAGCAACAGCCTGAAAATCAACGATAACTGCTCCCACGTCTTCACATCACACTTTAGCACAGACGATGTGGTTTTCAGTGGAAACACATTTCTTAATCATTTTTTAAACAACGCATTCTTGACTTCAGACAGAAGCAGCCTTCTTATTTCTAACAAGCAACTCTTGACAACTGAAAAACTGAAAAGTAATTCTAAGCAGGTGTGGTCAAACTAGCTGGACAATCAGCATACACCCTGAGTTAGTAGAAGACTTTGTCTCCTGATGACACCTTTTAACCCTCCACCGATGGCTACATATATACCATGCTAACACATGGCTGCTAATGCTACATTTATATCTAATTCATCAAGGAGACGTCATCCCTGAGCATTTTTGTCCGCTACTATGTTTAATCCTGTCTTTGTATCCTGACTGACAACATCCATCTGTGACTGGCTCATCGACATTCAAGGGGCCACTGTAGATTTTCCAGTGTTTTGTTTTCAGATTTCAGATTTTATTTGTTTTTTCTTTGTTGAATTGATTCATTTTCATCAAATATATCACCATAAAACACAAGTTTTGTGTCTGTTACGGTACAAGTGCTGGGAGCAGCCAGAAAGGGCGAAAGACAAACATTGCAGCAATCCTTTCTCCAGTTATATTACATATCAGGATTCTTTGAGGCCTTCCTGGATGTGACGGAGCCAAATCAGTCAGAATGTGACATAGACTGCTTCAATAGCAGACCAATGAAGGCAGCTGAAATTACTCCATTCTTTACTTCCTCATATTTGTTCTGTCAAATTGATTTTCTTTAAGAGGTTTACTAAAAAATTTCACTCCTGTCCTCTTCAGAAGGATTCTGTCTATCAGCATGATAAGTTTTACTGTACAAAAATTATAATTGCATTATTACTTAACTGTAATAAAAAGTAATCCTTAAGAAGTTTGCAGGAATTCAATGGATTCCTGTTCAGTGAATCAACCTTGAGCATTTTACACTCACTGACTCCATCCTGTCCACATAGTGGACAAAAATACTGAGGTTGTGGTCTTTGGCCAGCAGGTCAGTGAGCCCTCTGATCTTTGTTAATTTTTCAATGATTGGGGTAAGGACTAGAAGTAATGAACCCAAAACTTCTCTTCTCTCTCACACATGTTAATACTGAGCTTGTTAGCTGGGAATGCTAGTCTTTGCAGTTTACATTAAGCAAAAACAATCACTGTTGGTAGGAGGGGTTCAGAGAACAGCACAAAATAAAGTCAATGATATCTCAAAAAAGAAAGCATTCGCACTTTAGGCAGCCTTACAGCGAGTTTCAACCTGTTCCTACCTCTTTCAGAGCAGTTCAGTCACACTGTGGCATGTTCTCATTAAGGTCAGTCTACAGTGCGTGTGTTCATATTTGCCAAAGGGTTCAACATTTCCCCATTTCTGCAGTATATGGCAGTATCATGTTGAGTTATATCAGTTCTTTATTCAAAACACCTCCTTGATTTGACTCATGACAAACACATTTACCAGTGCAAGTGCAAGTCAAGTGGTGTCTGCAGAATACCTGCTGGAGCTCTGACATCATTTTTGCTGTGCGACCTCTGTGTGGAGAGGAGCAGCACAACCAAGTCTCTTCCCACTGTTCAATTTATCTGACTGGCTGCTGACTGATTGAGGTCTCAGTCTTAAGAGAAGCTTGTGCAGCTTTTCCCACTTCTATCTGTCCTTTGATATTCATCATCTCTACAAATCTGTGTTATGAAGAGCAGACAGTACAGAGTCTGTACTGTAGACCTTTCTTGATCGGGCAGAGCATCCACTATTACTGTGTCATGACACTCATACACGTGTGTGAGTGTCAGCACATTTGTGGGAATAACTGCGTTCAGCCACAGGACTCCATTTCACTGAAGTGATCTTAGAGCTCACACTGTGTGAATGTAAAACATTAAGTACAGCTGTGTGTGTTATCTGTGAAGATCACATGTCACACATACAACTACAAAACACTGGCTCATTCAACCATTACAGTAAAAGATGAAGGGTACTGTGTGGGTAGTGCAATTACATCAAAACACATTACAAAAACATAAAATTAGGGTTGAGCCTTAATAGCAGAGGTTCGTCAAGTTCAAAAAAATCAACCACCGTTGTTCCTGTACAAGCTTAAAAAACCTTTACTGTGGTCGTCTGAGGGCTGTCTTCCCTCTACAGCACGCAGACTGATGTAATAATTAGAGTTGCAACAATTTTTAAAGACATCACCTTTGACTGTTGGAATTATAACAGCCATTTTCCAGCCCAGTCTCAAACAGCAGCCTGATCAGTGGTCATCTGACGCTAGGTGCCCCTCGAGCATCACTTCTCTGTAAAAGAGCAGGAGGGTTATTCAAGCAAGTGGAGTGGACTTCACATCATCTGCGACCAAGCGTCAATGGTGATTTGTTTTAAGTCATTAATGAAAAAGCACATTAACGACATAACTTACATAATGTGACATGAGTTGCGTCATTTATGTTACCAAGGTTATGAGACCAAACATAGTTATTTTATTTTAATTCTTTATTCTTAATGTCTGCTTTTTTTCCAAACCGTAGCCAAACCACAACCGTTAATGATGACACGGCAACAATATTAACAGTTCAAAAGTCGTAATATGTTATAATAAGTGAACTGTTTGTCATCAAGTTTTGTTTTTAAAGTCTAACCAGATGTTGCATATTATGTGTTATTGCTAACTTCACATACGACTGATCAGAGGGGTAGGTAGGCACCACAGTTTGAGGCTTAAAGCCACTGACCAAGCTGTTGCATTTGACGAGGTCAGAGTGAGAATGTGTTGCTTTTTCTAGTTTTATAGACAAGATGAGTAATCATTTAATGGAAAGAAAATAGGCAAATTATTGGGAAAATTAAAATAATTGTTTGCTGCAGTCCAAGTTACAATGCAGAGACTCAAACTGTGTATGTGTCTCTACTAAAGTGAAGATGCCATGTCGTCTGTGTCATCTGCAGGTGTTTGGAGGCAGCATGCAGACCAACACTTAAGTCCTGATTGGCTCGCCAACATGTATGAACATATTTGTGTATGCTGACACAAGATATGATAAAAATCAAAGCATGTGGTCCCCCTTCTTGGATATCTTTAAGTTCAAAATGTTATTAATAATCTTCCAAGCAGCTGCTTAGTCTTAAAGCCAGAGAGAACTTGGTTTCAAATCTTTATTATGTATTATAACATCAAATATGGATGACTAAATGATTGAGTCAGAGTTGAGTTTTGAATTTATAACATCCTTATTATTTGTCAAGAGTTTAAAACTCAAAACTCTGTCATCAAGATGTGTGTGGATTTGGTTTGATCAGATTTGATTGACTATGCTGACAACTCAGCAAATATGCCCACAACTGTCAAACCAGTTCGAGGAACATGACATAAACGGAACTACAGAAATCTGTCCTATGAAACAACCAAAGCTCTGGCAGAAGAGTGTGTGTTACAGGAGCCCACGGCTCATCATAGGAAACTGAGATCAGTTTTTTAACAGACAGCAGAAATGTCATATATATCTTCAACAATTGCACAGTAGGTATCATATTGTATGTGTCACACTGTCTTCTCAGGACAAGGAGGGTATCATAGTGGTGTTGCACTCAGGCATGATGTTGCAAGAGACTACTTCAACTAAGTGATTTTGGTGACTGGGCAGGACATTTTTAGCCATCTTTGGGCCAACAGAACCTGATGTTTTTAATGTGATGTTGGAACTTTTTGCAGCCATGTTTAAATTATCATTGCCAGGTATTTTAAGCAACAACTTGATCTTTTCTTCACCCTAACAAAGCGATTTGTGTGCCTTAACCTACCCAGCTAACATTGAGACATTGTTTAAATTAATCAAGATGTCCAATTATGGTCCAACAATAGTGCCAAAACAGAAGTTACCTGGACATTAATGGTGGTTAACTGGACTTCCTTCTTGGATGTCCTTGTGTGACCGGTGTGCTTCTGCGTTGTGTTGGTTTGAATGATGCTGTGACACCAGGACCTCTTTGGAGACGATCTCCGTTTATTTCTGACAAAACAGATAAAAAGCAGAACCTCCATGTAAATTCACTGTCCACCCGAGCTCCTCTCCCACAGGAGGATTGTACAAAAGGGGGCCCGCGACTACACGGTAAAATCCTTATACATAATAAACCACATATTTAACAAAACATACCTGACAAAATAGACAACAAGCAGAACCTCCATGTAAATGCACTGTCCGCCCGAGCTCCTATACAAATAAAATGCAGATAAAGATATCGACAAACCCGGAAGTTAGTTCGGTTTGTCATAGCGTCAAGCTAGCGATTTTCAACTGTTAACTAACTACTATTTTGAAATGCTACTCTGTTGACATGTACACATTATAAGACAGGACAAGACATAACAATAACGTTGAGACCAGAAATACATATAATAAACAAAGAGAAACATTAGGATGGTTCAGGATTATCAACTGAATAAAAGAAGGTCACCCACCTCTCCCACAGGAAGATTGTACAAAAGGGCGGAGGTGGGGGGCGCAGGAAGCATTTATAGTGGGGACCACAGAAGAAAAATTAAAGAGGAGGAGCACCGAGCTACACACACACAGTTTACACTGGATTTGGAGGCATTTTCTTGTCAGGCAGTAACAGATTTTGTGTAATTATACACACACTTCATTAAACACACAGGTTGACCCGGTTACACTTGGAACATCAAAATATGATGTTACCAGCCTGCTTAATCAGTTACTCTGCTAAGGTTTATGTACAAAGTGAACAATGTGTTAATAAAATAATTAAATGGACATTACCTCCTAAGGGACTCTCCTGCTGGCTAACAAGCCCATAACCACCAAGTTTTAACAATACAAAATTAGAAACAGAAGCATAACGTTTCAACACATCCTTGTGAAATCAAATGTACAAATGTAACTTGTGAAATGTAAGAATTGGACATTCTGTTGTTGTGTGTAGAAATGTACAATGCCAACATTCATTCTGGCAATTGGGTTGCCTTAAATGTAGACTAGTCAGGTGTTAGGATGCTCATATGAAAAGTTTTTATAAATTATCTTTAAGAGGCTATGTCCTTTAGCCTGTGTTGTTGAGCAGCAGATGCTAATGCCTAAAAATAGATATGATACACAGTGTGCGCACAGCACAATACAGCAGGACCTTGGCTGACATCAGTGTAATGGGATGGATCTTTCTCTCAACTAGCAGCATTTGAGCATTTTCTCACATCTCTCTTTCAGTGGACGGCCCCATTAGCACTCAGAGGGCAGACTGCCATTTAAGACTTATCTTGATTGACCTCTAAGATTGGCCTTGTATTTGTCCTCCCTCCCAAGATGAATTTTCCTTTGCCAGAGTGCACGTCATTAAAATGTATCAGGACTGCTTCATTTGCAGACTTTAGTGGAGCGACTTGGGAGCTGGAGCAGTGCCAAAGCCCTTACAATACAGATTTGATCATTGCACCTCAAATTAACCTCCTTCAGATTGGCCTCTGGCTAACTACACAGATATACAAGGGGACATGCGCGGGGTGAAGGCGCCTGGCTGTTCTGCTCTGAGGGGAAGAATTTCTTCTTTGTCTTGACAATCCCTCCTTGTGAGGTAAGCCTCTTCATTTCAATGACACAGCAGCATAGAAGCAGGCAGGTGGCAGCTGCAGCTGAATTTCGGCTCTTATCCCCCATGATTACACTATATTTAACTACTGTAATAACCACACAGGAACTATAATGGATGTGATATTGAAGGCAAAAGAAGTAGTAAGGGCATGAAACAGAGTTTTTTTTAAGTAATTCAACAGGGAAAGGGAGCACAGTGGACAAACATGGTGTGAGTCTTCATAATGTTCTGAAATGTGGATAATGTATTCAGTATGCTGTGAAGCTACAGAGATGGAAGGTCATCCCACCTGACAGCAATCAGCTCAGCAATGTTTTTTATTACACTGCTAAGCATAATGCATAAGAGCTAAATAAGAAATCGCCTCACGCTAATCCAACACCTTCCCTTAGGATGATGAAAGATATGCACTATAAAGCAAACTGGCCAGTACTTATCACCCAATGAATCCAGGGTGTACAAACCCACAGTCTGTTTATTCCATCTCCTCAATAATTCATTGCATGAAAGCCTGGAGAAATACCAGAAAGTCAGCTTATTTCCTCTCCTCCTTATCTTCAAAGACTCATGGGAAATAAATGTTTGTCTATTAATATTATGAGGTAATAACCATGTACATATATATATATATATATATATATATATATTACACACACCTGATTACATCATGCAGCCGTCTTGTTATGTCTCATGGCAAGAAGATCGAGGCAAGGACAGGATCCAATTCAGGTCAAGGCATATCAGCCAATCAGAACATTCCACTTCCCTTTGACGGAATACCAGTGATCATGCTTATCTGACAGAATGTGCTCATAGAGGAAATGAGTGTAAATCATCCCTGTAGAATATATTTTCCCATCTGTCAGAGCAGTGAAAACCTGCAGAGGTTTTATGTGTTTTACCGATTCAATTTGGTGCACTAGCATTGAAATGAAATCACTCCTGGAAAATAACATGATTGAAATGAAAATTGGAGATAATAAAAAAAAACTTGCCAGTATTTACTCATAATGGATAATGCACAAATTTTAATAGTGTCACGTAGAGCTGCAACTCACAATTATTTCCATTGCTGATTATAATGCCAAGTATTTTCATGATTAATCGTTTAGGAAGTATTAGAAAGATTGTGAAAAATCACAATTTCCTAGACCCAAAAATGATGCCTTCAAATTTCTTATTTTGTCCAACAGCCAGTCCACAGACTCTTTCTTTACTGTCACAAAGAAAAGTAGAAATGTCTTTCTTTCAAAGTTTCTCTGTGGAACGTCTGTGCTGTGCTTGAAGCTCATTGCTTACGTTTGTGGATTCCATTTCGAAAGTGGAAACGTAAGCTATAGCTGCTCTCTGTTAGCGGAGATAGGCACTTCACAAAGAAATCCACAGTTCAGCAGCATTAAACAACTTCTATAAATCATCCACAGGCTTGTATAGACAACAGAGACAGACGCCACATTACAATCTGCTCACATATGGACAATAAAAAGTGATTAATTCATATAAATTATTACAAATTGTTACATAGAACCCTCTTAAGAACCTGGACCCAGGTCTGACATGTTTTTGTTCTACAAGTGGCTGTAATATATCGCAATATCTATCACAATAGATTTTCATTTGACCAGCTAATCAATTCATTGACAGGTGTATAACAGTTTTTCAGATGTAATGTAGGTGCTGACTACAAACAAAACTCATGACATCAGAACAATGTTACATATTGAATACTTGCATGTTGAAGTTAACATGTATGTAACACTGTGATCCTACCCTCTCACTGAAGATACACAGAGCAGAAACAAGTGACGGAGACAACATTCACCCTGTTACAAAACACTGTATCATCAACATGACTCTGCCGCTGTTATTATAAAGTCAAAAAGTCACATAGTGTTGATTTAACTTGTTCATTCTCTTAATAGGAGATAATAAAGCTGCCACAATTAACATCATTGCAGTCTGTCAAGCCCTGTGTTGTTTGTTACATGTGACGTCAGTCCAATGCCATACAGCAGTCTGAAGGGCACGTTGTTCTATCGCATACTCCTCCTAGAACAGGATGACACTGTTCCAGTCAGAGGTGTCCGATATCTTCTCTCTAGAACAAGGAAATCAATATGTGTGCACCAGCACAATATGCACATACTACATCTGCGTTCAGGTGTGTCTGGGTATGTATAATGTGTGAGGGGATTTTAACAAACATCACAGATTGTGCTCCAATTAATCAGTCATTCACCTCAAATATTATGAAGGCATTTGGTGCAGTATTGATTGTGTGTACTAATTCATATTTTATCTAAGCAACAGCAGAGTACTCCGGTCATCTCTGAAACCCCTTAAAGCTGCAATATTTTAATATGAACAAAAGGCTAAAATTATTCAGTTCAAAAGTGGACGCACATACGAGGCAGGCAGATTGAAGAGCAAAAAGTGTGTCTTTAATAATACAAAGCTGATTTCAGACAACCAAAACCAGCAGGCAACTAAAACTGTGGTAGCAGGCCGAACCTTGCATATCAGATGAACCATTATATAAGCACCTGTTTGTCGCTGGTGCAGGGCTTCTTTTTGTCACCTACAACAAGGAGATAACGTGAGGGATGGAGCTGGCTGCGGGTTCCTCTTCCTCTGGAGGATCTGTATAATCAGTGTAAGAGCCCGGCTTGTCTACAGATAAGTTTGGAGGACAGACATCCCTCCAGAATGACAATGAGGCAGCAACAGAAAGTCACAGCTGGATGTGACAGAGAGAGATGAATGAGGCCAGAGAGGGAGAGATCAAACCCCTTCAGCACACCTGCTAACACCTGTTCACCACTTTCACTGATCCTCCTCCAGAGGCAGAGCGCAAAGAGAGGTGCAGAAGGAGGAGTGGACAGGGAGTGTGGGAGTAACAAGAACTGTTTTTATTGATGCTTCTTTGAATAAGGATATGTTGAAATTAAAATTATAACTAACAAACTTAGAATGCAGGAGGCTTATTGCTTATCACTCACATCGTTTAGCTGCATCTAAATGGGTCCTACGAAGTATTTCAGTAATACACTGAAATTCTTCCCTGTGTTTTCAGTGTACCAGTTTACATAGAGAGCTACAGGAAGTAGAGGACTGTGTTATGATAAGGCAGGTGTAGAAGATTATTGATTTCTGATGTGACTGTGTAAACTGTAATGAACAGTAAAACTTCCAAACTCAGCACGTCTCTTCTAAAGGTAGTTCAAACCCTTTCAACAGCTCGGTGAGACGGTGTCAGCTGCCACTCACTACACCATCAAAGATGGTCATTCACATCATTTTAGAATGAATACTAACAGTATAAGTTGTCTTTAAATTCCTCCTAAACACCATGCTGTTGCTCAGGCAATCGCACTGTAACACTGATATCTCAATATGTATTGTCGACAGGACAAACTCCCACATTGTTTCCCTCTCATTACCCCACTTCACATCTTGTTCCCTTCTCATGTATGAATCAGAACATACTGTACAATAAATATTTCTACAACACAACATGCAATTGTTCCAAATCTAAGAAATACATCTGTGGGTGCAGTGTGGGATATATAATGTTTGGTTCTAGCATGCAGCCCGCTCTCGCTTCATAGTTTGGGATGCTGATTGTCCTTAACTTGATAGGGGAGTGCCCAAAAATAATGAGAGAAAAAAAAAAACAGAGAGGGGCTGCTGGAAACCTTTAATATCCAGCGCGGGCCAACAGAGGGCAATAGAGTACAATCCTCCTCGAGCCACAAAAAAGGAAAATAACAAATGTATTATTATTATTATTATTATTATTATTATTATTATTATTTTTGTTGTTGTTATTTTCTTCCTTCTTATAAGTTCCTTCGCCGAGTTGAGCCAAGCCAAGCCAAGATGAGCTGCGCCCGCGATGGACCTGCTCTGGAGGGCCAAGGTGCAGCACAAGTTCATCTTTGGTTACAGACACACGCTCAAGCAGCCAAGTCGTGGTGTAAATGCAAATCCCTGCCACGCCGAGTCAAACCAAGTAAAGCCAGGCTGACAGATGTAATAGTAAAACGGCATAAGTAGCAGCAGCAGGCCACGTTCGTCCCGTTCAGGCGATTTCAATCTGGCTTAAATCACCTAGACTGCTCTGATACACTTCCATAGTGAAGCTTTGTTCTAACTTCAGGCACAGCAGTGTAATCTGTGTGTGTCCTGGGGGGCTGGCACTAACATGTTTTCATCATATATAGCGTGGCGTGTGGAGGTCCAGGTGAGCTCAGGCGAGGCTGTTAGCAGATGAGGTGCAGAGAGCTGGGTTGAGAACAGAGGGAAGTTAGATCTCAGAGAGAAAGCAAATTAAATGTGTTTCACTAAAATGAACTGTCAGTCAGTCCTGTTGGTTTAACAATGCATCATAATCTACAAAGGTTTTTTACCTGAAGAAGGACAGGAAATGTTCTCTACACACAGAGGAACACCTCATCCTTCAGTTTATCATGAACATTCAGCATCAAAGTAACTAGTAACTAAAGCTGTCAGAAAAGTCAAATATCTTCCTCTGAGAAGCAGTTGAGCAGAAGAAGCATAGCACTCAAGTAAAATGAGCACATTTAATTTGAATGTAAACCTCCCAACACTTGAGGATGTGTCATTCTTTTTATTAAAATTCTAAATTCTCAATGCAGGATTATCATTTGTACAACTTAAATAAGCAGCAGCAGTCCCAGTCAGAGCTGTACACACAGACAGTCCAAGAAAAACATCATTAAACAGAAAAATACCCAAATGACAGAACAGACTGCTGAAACTACTCGAGCACAGCCAGAAAAAAACATCTCTGAAGTTGACAACTTGAGATGGGGCCTCACTGACCCCAGATTCCACTGGCCACGTCTCTGTTAGCCACTGTGTGTGCTGCTGTTTTGTTCTGCCTTCAGAGTGTTTCAGAGCAGAGCATCGTGCCTGGCTTGACTTGCTCAGACTGTGTTTATTTCATCATTTCTACTTTCTCCATTTTTGTGCTTCTGCTGTGGTTGAGTAGGTTACAAAGTGAAATCATTTAGTTATTTGTCTGTTTAAAATGTGTTTATTGTTATTAGTTCCTTGAGTTACCACACTGTGTCTTATTTTGATAATTGAATGGATGCACTATGCCGTTCCATCTGGTTCCTGTCTGGCTTCCACTTCCATCAAAATTAGAGGGGAGCATATTCTCTGCGGAGCAGAACCTCTTTTCCACGCTTCTGGACCACTGCTGAAACATGCCATGGTAGCCATAATGTGGGCGTGACAGGCCCGGTTGAAATGATGGGTAAGATGTTCTGCAGTGCTGTCCAATGCTAATGTTTCTGTGGTGAGCACAGACTTGCCGATGATGTACAGAGACATACCCTGTTTGTTCCTCTCCATCAAACCACACAGCAGCACACTCAAATAAAGCTGGTTCCTTCAATTCTGTCCGTCTGGGATTGATTGCATGGATTGTGGCCACAGCATTATGGCTCTTATGAAGGGAGCTAATACAATGAGACGATTGGCTCTAGCTGGTAGAAGCAACCATCTTGACCTACTTCCAGCTCACACGAACACGTGTTGCTTATTTCTCAGCTCGTGTGATTGATCAAAAATGTTCTTAAAAAGCAGGCATCAAGGGATGCACAAAACACAGAAGTAATCCATTTTGAATAGCTCAGAGTAACAGGGGTCAGGGGTATTGATGGACAAATCTAAGCTGCATCACACAGGTGCAATTTAAAAAAGAGAGTATATGAAGTCAGATCACTTCTTGTTCTAGTGAAGTTTACGTAATACAACAGACAGTTTCTCCGATGACAGCTTCGCCTTCTTCTCACAGCTTTTAATCTTTCCCCTTTTTCTACTCCTTTTCCAAGCCCATTCTCTATTCTGATTAATTTCACCAGTCGGCAGTTAAAACTGCATGTCTAATTAAGGCATTGTGCCTGTGGAATCTTCTTTTCAGTAATTGCCCCAGTGCTCCCGAGCTCAAGTTGTGTATCTAGGTCAGAGCAGCAGTGAACCCTGTGGTACAGGGAGCTGTATGGTTTCAGGGTGTATGATACTGTGATTCCCTAGATCTTTCCGCCTCTCTATCTCCGCCGCTCCACGCCAGTAGATGGGAACGTACTCTGCTGTTAAACACCATGCTGGGCAATCATCTACAAAACTGCACTGCGCCAGAGATGTTTAAAACAAAACATGTGGATCACAGCAGTCCTCTGGGATGCGCTACAGGCTCCCACTAATATGTGTTTGCTGACATTCTAAGAGCTGTAATGAGATATACCTTTACATTATATGTATGTAAGCTATTAAAATTGTATGCAATGTATCATCACACAATCCTTTTCTCCCCCTCATTCGCATGGGACCAGGTGTGAAGGGACGTAAATTGAAAGGTCCCAGGCAATCATCCAGGCAGCCCACTCCGCTCAGTCAGCTGGGGAATTCAGTGTCGGCCAAGATGAAGAATCAGCCAGCCTAACTAATATAGCTCAGCCTGCCAAGCCTATACTGTAGCCATAACAGCCCCTGCTGCTAACATACATAGCAAAATGTGATTGACTGCGCTTGCAACAGCACTGGCCAGGCTGCTGCCTTCCCTGTGCTGCACGTGTCCGTCAAATGCAGTTTTGTTTGATCATGCTGGAGATGGACAATGAAGTGTGACGCTGTGAGAAACTGGGTTTTGGTGAATCAATACACTACTAAGCAGAGTTGAAGTAAGTTAAATATTCATTAAAAAGTTGTTATTTATTCACAAATCTCTGTGCAAACATTAATTTATCTGCCAGCAATGATGTCATCCACACTGAGTGTGAGTACCTGACACTGTGCCATGTATCTTTCATACAAGGTAAGATTGAAGCGAAAGAAGAACAGAACAGATTTTGTTTTATCCCCATTTTTCCTAGTTCCCATGCCAAGCTCAACGTTAACAACCTGAAGACACTCATATGGACATCATACTAACATTTCAATACACTTTTAATGTCGGAATGTGTAAAATATTTCACAGACACGAAGAGAACACACCAATCGACTGAAAAGCAGTTTCTTTCTTTCATTTTTCTATCACTTTCTCTCCCTTCATTTCCCCCTCGAGCTTTCTCACTTATTCAAAGTGGGTGAAGGAACGTCATCATATTTATCGAAAATTATCGAAGATAAACTCCATGTAAACAGATAGAGAAGGCAGCACACAGGCATCCAGTGTGTCCAGCCTGCTAGCATTCATCGATGATGATCTAGGTTAGCAACTTTATGGAGTGAAGACTACCAACAATGTTGTTATTGCTTAGCACACTTAGCTAATTAATCTAAAGTCAGTGCGTCAGTAATTACCACACTTTGTTACTTGCTATCTCCACCAAACACTGAAGTTGAACCATAATCAATTCCCCGGTAACCTCCTCAGGAATTCTTGAGCCTGGATCAAATGCTACCAGTGTGACCATAAAACATTTGATTCTGGGCAATAAATGCAAAGATACAAGACATGAAGGACTACTAATGCCATAAACTAACCAATGATTACTTTCCAACAACTTCCTAGTCACAAACAGCAGAAGACAGTCTGACTCGTGACTCGTGTCTTGTCAACTTTCTGAACACGTTTCTTCTACTCTAAAAACTGCAGCATGTCAGAGAGAAAAATCACAATCCCTTTGTGGTGAGTATAACATAGCAGCCCACATGGTAAACATTTCCATGGTAACTGCAAACTCCAATAATCACAGATGTCATTGGTACACTGTAAGATTGGACTGGCTATCTGGACATTGGAGAGAATACCAGAATGGCCGGTGCAGCAGGACGGCCACCGGCCTCTGCGCAGCCGTCACAGTTTTTTTTTTCTCTTGCTTATAATCGACTGTTGTTCCATGTCAAGACCGATAGGTGGCAACCAGGGACGGACTGGCCATTGGGCAATGTGGGCAAATGCCACTGCGGCCGCCTGGTGATGCAGCCGCTCGAAGGCCGACTGATCAATCACAGAGTGGCCCCAAGCTCATTTTTATCAGCCGTTTCAAGAATCATTAACGTTCCTATGCCAATGGCAATCTAAATTTCTCCTAATTCTTTTCACTACAGAATTTTCCAAGCTAAGCTGTATTTATAGGCCACATACGTGTGTCTAGATCACAGTCATGGTTACCTTCTACAGTCGCAAACTTTTATATCACTCTGCATTCTTTTGTAGCGAAATGTCTTATTCAGATATTCAAAAATGTGCATGGTTTGAAATAAAACAAATCTACCTGCATTTTTTTATTTGAATAGTTAAAATGAAGCAATGCCTTCTGGGAATTTCAAGATTGAATCGAGTAGACCGTCTGAGTGTGGTTGTTGGAAGTTGGAGGTTGGAAGTTGACTGAGTTTAAGCTAGCAAAAAAATGAATCGAGGCATCAAGCGACACAAGGGGAGAGCGGAGAAAAAGAGAGAAATCTCAGAGAGCATATAGATGGATATGGATGACTGCGTGATGGTAAGACACATTTTTATTATGGAGCGGCTGGCTCTGATGATTTATTAATGTGTTTTATGTATCGTTGTGTAGTTGTTAATAGCCTAGGAATTTACGTTTACTATCACTGGGGCTATCAAAAGTGCCTGTTCTTTACATGTGTCAAAATTTGCGCGTGCGTACCCCCCCTCCGTGGGCCGCTGTTGGGAGAAAATGTCAGGGCCGTTTTTTGTTCCCAGTCAGTCACTGGGGGTACGGGTTAGCTTTAGGGTGATGCATTGTGAGGTAGCCCGCTATCTCTGCCGTGGATTACAGGATGATTAGCTTACACAAGGATCCCACAGTCAGTCTTTCTCCAAGATTCTGTCTAACCCTCTACTGTTTTGCATTCATCTTGAAAAACAGTGGCTGCTGTCTCTTACAGAAATGGGATAATATTCAAGATGAACAAATTCACTCTTAAAAGGTCAACTGTGTGGGATGTATGGGGCTCTATTCGCACAAATGAATATCATCTTCATAATTAAGTTGTAATTGGTATATAATCATCTGAAATTAAGAGTTGTTGCCCTAAAGCCTTTTTTTATCTACAGAGGGATTGAGTTCTCTTTCACAGGGGCTGCTAATGTATGTTTCTACAGTAGCCCACAACAGACAAACCAAACACTGAGCAAACAGAGGACCTTTGCATTTTTAGTGGCTGACGTAAGGGAGGGTGAGTCGAGGGGTATTCAGTTGGTTGCACGCTGCAGCCTCAACAGTAGATGCCACTAAATCCCACAGAGTGGACCCTATGATGAATTGAGTTGGGGGCAGCACAGAGTTTGGATGTTTTCACCGTGTTGTCATGGGTTTACTCCAGCTCATCTGGTTTCAGCCCACATTCAGAGTACATTCAGCTCGTTCATGAGCTTTAAATTGTCAACAAATTGACATTTAATTAGCAATTCAATTTAATTGGTAGTAATTATTTTTGTTGAACCTTTATTTTACTGGCAATATTCTCATTGAGATTCAGAATCTCTTTTACAACAGAGACCTGGCCGAGACAGCGGCATAACAAGTTTTACATAAAAGAACTGAGCGACTGACTTAAAATAATCAGCAAATGACATCAAGACAATGAATTTGCAGTGTTAGCAATACATTACTGATTACATAAAAGTAATGTCTGTGCATTTCTTTTGTCCCCATTTCCTGTCAGACAGTAGAATAAGACTCAGAGATCAAACACGGTCTCTAGAAAGGTTGGTTTAGTTGAGGGTAAACGAGTCAGTTGGTCTTCAGCAAATCTAATTCACACACACAGAAGACACATGCCATCATTGCTGGTTGTTGACAGAAAGACACAGGGAAAAGATAAATGACTAAATATGGGCGAAACATGAGAAAGTAACAGAGTTGAAAAATGGCACGAGCTTGTTAAAGAAAAATGACAGTGTGAAATAAATTACTTTTCTTTCTTTTTTTATGTGCTTTACAACATTATGTCACTTTGGGGGCTCCATAGAGGGGACATGAAGGTACATACAAAATTTAATGGCAATCTTTCCATAGTGTGTTGATAAAGTGATCATCTTCATCAAATCGTCTCTTGGTACAGACTGGCAAGTATTAAAGTTGGTATTAAACGTCCAGTCCGATTGTTAATCTTGTTAACCTACTGCAGTGTAATTCCTGGGATTCAGCACGTATCAATGATTCAGGACACTGTCATCATCATCACAGCAATGAAAATCTGTGAACAATGATGTAAGAGTGTTGTCATTGTGCATTTTTCGCAGTGAAGGATGAAAGTTAACGACTCAGTTGAACGTTCAGAATTAAATTAAATCATGTGAACTGATGAACCAGCAAAGTATTGTAAGTATATGGTATTTGCTATCTCATTAGCACATATATTGGTTAGAGAATGTTACAGGTACCACTGTAAAAGATCTTTTTTCTTAAACAATAAGCCCCTGATTTCAGGCAGAAGTAGACAGAAGCAGCTTTGCATTTCTTGCCAACTGAAACAACAATTGTCTCCAGTAGATTTAATCAGCTGTGGCTGGCTACGCTGTGTTCACTGCTTCCAGTTGACTTGGTCTAAAGCGGAAATCGGAAATCGGTCTTAAATATGAATCTGAAGTTTTGGAAAGCATCATGCTAAAAGACCCAGGCAAAGCGTCACCACATCCACCAAGTGAAGGAGACGACATGGAAATAAAGAACAGCAATGTCCTTGTGTTGCATTGGAGAGAGCGGTATATTACAATCAAACTTGTTCAAATATAACTGTATTTATACTTCAAACAGTGTGTTTTCTCTTTCACATTTCACTTTTAGGATGAGGACTAACCACCTTTTGACAAACATGCTGTTATCTCAGTCAATGTTGGCTGGAGTAAAATACAATAAGAGACAGACAGAGCTAATACAGTTAGCTTGGTTGGTTAGCATGGAGGACAGGCTTCCACATATTGAAGAAATACAACACACTGGATGTGCTATCCATTAATGTTTACCCAGCTATCCATGTCTTGCACTTCTCACACCATTCCCCAAACCCTTTAAATTTTGAGTGTGTCTCTTATTAGAGCCTCATGCAGACAGCTTCAACATGAAGATCTTTTGACAGACATGCCCAGCTTAGTCACAATTGTTAAGCCATGACTGGACGATCGTTGGACAGGGGAGGGGTTTAGTGGAAGGTCATATCCCAGGTTCATACACACTGAGGCTACATTCCCAGTTTGCTTCAGTAAACCACTTAAAGACTGACATCCTCTTATAGGATCAGCATGCCCATTGCATCTAGACACCCTTCTTGTACCCACACGGTCACTGAGCTTTCACCTTGTTGTCAACAGAGTTTGATTGCTTTCTTGCCATTGTCTAGACTAGATAATCTTGGCTCGGCCACCCTTGCCACTCCCACCAGGTTGATGGAAAATCTGTTGGTGCTGAGTTCATTTCTCATCAACTGGATCATTTCATTTTGTGTAGCTGAAACTTTGTTAGGGAATTTTTGAGGATAACATTTTAGTTACCATTACCAATTTTTCAGTTTCTACATCAGACTTTCTTCAAGCTGCAAGATATTGATAACTTATTATTTCTTGTTTGAAGACTGATGAAGTGAAAGTTGAAGAAACCAGACAGTTAATCATGGTTTTAAACTATTTTTGCCAGAACATGAGAAACACCTTAACTGTGGAATATTTCACTAATCTGAGTTGAACATTAAAAACCAGTATGATGATATAATCTGATTTCCAATATCAAAATATGCATAGAGGTTTGTTTCAGTCCCTTTTACACCAAATGTTTACCTCCTAGAGTAAAAACTGATGGAGTGACTTGTAGAGCTGCTGGTCACACTAAAAGGAAGTAAGAAGGCCTGAGAAACAATAGGTGTCAGACAATCACACAGGCTCAGGTCAGCACACACTTACCTGTTGTACTATAGCTGTGCTTACTGTGCTGTGTGAAGAATTATTAAAGGTAGGCTATGTCAGGGATGCTTATATCAATGCTTACATCAAAAGAGTTCTTGGACAGAGGGGAGGGAAACTCCGATGACCCTCTCAGCTTCTCTAACAATTCTCTGCAGAGCTTTTTTCTCTGACATACTGCAGTACCATGTCGAGATACAATACGTCAGAACGCTCTCCACCACACCACTGTAGAAAGTCATGAGGATGCTGATGGGGAGAGTTTCAGCTTCCTCAGGAAGTACAGTCTCTGCTGGGCCCATTTCATGATCCCTGAGGTGTTCTTATTCCAGCTTAGGTCTGCGAGATCTGCACTCAGAGGAACTTGATGTTTTCCATTCTCTTCACTGTGCGGCCACTGATCTTGAGAGGGCTGTGACCATCGGAAGTCGATAATCATCACGTTCGTTTTATCCGCATTGAGCACCAGATGATTTTCTCTGCACAAACCCTCTAGGTGTTTAACTTCTTCTCTGTACATAGATTCATCATTTTTATGAATGAGTCCCACCACTGTGGTGTCATCCACAAATTTGATGAGCGTGAGTTGGAAGTGTTATTTCCGACGCAGACAGACTGAGGTCTCTCCGTCAGAAAGTCCTGGATCCAGAGACGTGGCGGTGTTCAGGCCGAGTAGGAGGAGTTTCTCCATTAGTCTCAGGGGGATGATGTATTAAATGCTGAGCTGAAATCAATGTACAGGATTCTGGCATAGGTGTCTTTCTGGTCCAGATGGGTGAGGACTGAGTACAAAGTGGTGGATATTGCATCCTCTGCGGAGCGATTAGGAAGATAAGCAAACTGATACGGGTCATTTGATGCAGGGAGGCTGGCTGTGATGTGTGGTTTGACAAGCTGCTCAAAACACTTCATCACAATTGGTGTCAGTGCAATGGAGCGGTAGTCCCTCAGACATGATACAATTCATTTCTTTGCTACTGGTGTTATAGTGGATGTTTTGAAGCATCTGGGGACGATGGCCTGACTGAGGGAGATGTTGAAGATGTATCTGCTAGCTCATCAGCGCAGGTTCTGAGCACATGTCCCGGGATGATATCCGGGCCTCCCACTTTCCGTGAGTTGACCCTGGTTAGGGTCCTACGTGTGTCTGCTGCGTTGATGGTGAGGGCTGGCCCGATAGATTGTGGAGAAGGACCAGCCCTCCCTCTGGTTGTCGGGTTTGGTGCCTCAAAGCGTGCAAAGCAGTTGTTGAGCCAGTCTGAAAGAGAAGCATCATCGTTGTTGATCTCCTACCTGGACTTGTAATCCGTAAGCGCTTGGACTCCCTGCCACATCCGCCTGGTGTTTTCTGTGTCGCAGAGATGTCCCTGGAGGCTTTCGCAGCCTTGATTCCCTTTAGGAGCACAGACCTAGCTGAGCGGAGAGCAGTCATATCTCCCGCCCTGAAGGCTGCATCCCGGGCTGTCAGCAGCGAGCGCACCTCTGTAGTCAGATGCCTTGAAAATGTAGCTGGTTACCGTCTCAGCATACTCTTCCATGTCTATCTGATCTCCCTGGGAGGCTGCTGTCTTAAAAACCTCTCATTTGGTGTGCATGAAACAGTGCCCCTGCCCTTCAGTAGTAGTTTGTCAGCAGGCACCAGCATAACAGATAGATGATCATAATGGCCAAGGTGGGGTCGGGGCGTTGCCTTGTATGTATCTGGGGAAATGTATACACCAGGTCCGGCATTGTTCTCTCCTCTGGTTTTAAAGTCCACAACTCACTTGAACTTGGGAAAGACAGCCTTTAAACTGGTGTGGTTAAAATCCCCTGCCACCACCACAAAGCTGTCCGGGTGTTTAGTCAGGAGCTCACTGATGGCATCATGTAGCCTTCCAAGTGCCTCGTTAGTACTAGCTTTAGCATTTGTGCTAGGAGCTATGTAAACAACGGCTACAATCACTATGGTGAAATCCATCAGCAGATAGAATGGCCGGCACTTCACGATGAGGAACTCCGCCAGCTGAGAGCAGTGTTTAGTGGCTAACATAGTTTACACACCAGTCTTTGTTGATATAGATGCACAGGCCCCCTTCTCGACTTTTACTGGAGGTTGCTGCATCTCTGTCCGCTCAGAAAGCCGTCATCCCCTCCAGCTGTATCCTCTGGGATATTGTCCTGGAGCCATGTTTCCGTGAAAGCAAACGCACAGCAGTGTAGGAACACAAGCCCTTTCGTCTCCGTCATTAATTACTCTTTCATCTTCTCTAAGCTGAATGTTTTCAGAAAGGCGCCTGGCAGACCCTTCTCCGCTCCATCGAGCAGGAGGGGGATGTTTTTCTTGCTATAAACACATCACCAGAGACTTTCTTTTAGTAATTTACAACAAATAACCACATCTGGTTCTTCCCCCCCTCCAAAAGATAGACTCCTTTTCCTCAGGTCAAACGAGGTCAAGCACGATAGAGTCTTCTCTCTCCACATCTGAAACAACATAAACATTCTCCAGTGGGGGAAGAAGTTGGTTGGGGGAAAGCTAATCTGGTTCTCTCCCGTTTTGTCTCTTGTCAAGGTGTTATTTATGACCGGTGTTTTACCTGTGTCTGTTACATTACAATCCACAGCAGTGTCATCCGAGTTCCAATAGGTTCTGAATAATTAATAAACTAGTCTCACCTTCTTAACTCGAATTTAATATAAACCCATAAAACAGATGTTTCACACGTTTCTCGTTAAGCCAAGATTAAGTTTTTTTGCTAAATGATTTTGAGGTCTGGGAGGAACCAACCTCTCCCTTTCGATGAGCCTGAAGATCCCTTTGTGTTTAAAACTTATGTTATTTACCAGTAAAATGTCTCTGACATGTTTTGTTAAGGTAGGACTAGAGAGAATATGTATAAGTCCTTAGTTCTACTGTATATTGTATGTCAAAGTGTGTTTTATGTTTAATCATGTTTAATTTTTTTTGATTGATAAGTGATCTAATCATGGCATATTGTCTCAGTTAGAAAAAGTCCCACCTGATAAAGCCATGGTGAAATTCTGGGAAAGTTGAAACATGATTTCGAAACCTTAAAGATAATAGTTTAGTTGAATTAAAGTTTTGTGAGTCTAAACTCAAATCACAGAGGGAGTGACGGGTGACAGGTCCGCCTGCTGCAGGTCATAAAACAGAGGGACATGCTCTGCTCTTTCAAAATCAAATCAAATCAATTTTATTTATATAGCCCAAAATCACAATCACATTGCCTCAGTGGGCTTTACAATCTGTACAGTGAACAACATCCTCTGTCCTTAGACCCTCGATTCTGTCACACAGTGGTGAGGTTTGTCACGTCTGGGTTTTTGTCTTGTGAATTTCCTGTTTTATTTTGAACGTCTAACTCCCCTCTCGTTTCAGGTCACTTGCCCTTCCTCATGTGTCCCTGGTCTGACGTCGTCCCTGATCCCTGATTGTTTCCACCTGTTCCCCTCTACCTCATGTGTTAAATAGTCTGCGTCTTCCTTTGTCTTGTGCCAGAGTGTTTGTGTTCGTCCTGCATCTCCAGCCCTTGTCTCAAGCCAAACTACGCCAAGATACTGTGTTTTACTCTGTTTTTATTTCTGTTTTCTTGATCCTCTTAAAGGGACATAGGGCAGGATCTGGAAATAAGACTCAATAGCGACATTAGGGTATGGGTAACTGCTGCCATCAGCCAAGCCGGTGCGGGAGCGCGCATGAACTCTTCACAGCAGTGCAGCTGATGCTGTGACACGTCATTTATTTACTCGCTGTTCACGTCACTGTTTACTGCATGACCTTCACACATGCCTCCGCGGAACTTCGTTGGTAGCCTACAACTGCGAACAGCATCATCTCAAGCGATGAAGTAAGTAAACTAAGTGTTTATTTTAGTGCAACTTTAGTATATTTCTTTGACAACATTTGCGCATTAATTCAGCAAAATGATAGTTATAATGTAAATACGTTTACTTTACGCTGGCCAAATGGTTACTAAAGTTCAAATTTCACCAGCCACAGTGAATAACGAGCTGGCGATAGCCATTGTTTTGTGAAGCTAATGCTACTGCCACCAACGTTATGGTGTTTGACGAGCGTTTGGCTTGTGGCTGCAGCTAATTTCTGACTGTCCCAGCTGGCACCGGACGTCAATAGACGTTGATCTTTGGTTGGATTCAAGTCATGACGTCAGGTGACCAAAACCAACGTCCATTTAACGTCTAATTTCAACATCTTTTGACATAGGAATATGAACGTCAAGTGACGTTAATATTTTGTTGGTTTTAAGTTTGGGTTTTAGATAACTGATATCCAATGCCGGACCAATGTCTGATGCCAACGTCATTTTGACATATGATTGTGACATTTATGGTGACCAAAAACCAACGTCCATTTCACGTCTATTTTTAACATCTTTTGACATAGGAACATGGACGTCAAGTGACGTTAATATTTTGTTGTTTTTATGTTGTGGTGTTGGGCAACCAAAACCAAACGTGTGTCAGACGTCTTGTACTGACACAACTTTGACGTTGAATAATGACCTTATTGATTACTAAATTCTAACACCTGGACAACATCTATCAACAACGTTAAGGTGACATAAGATATAGACGTCTAATGACGTTGAAATTTTGTTGGTTTTAAGTTTGGGTTTTAGATAACTGATATCCAACGTCGGAACAATGTCTGATGCCAACGTCAGTTTGACATATGATTGTGACATTTATGGTGACCAAAAACCAACGTCCGTTTAATGTCCACTTTCAACATCATTTGACATAGGAATATGGACGTCAAGTGATGTTAATATTTTGTTGTTTTTATGTTGTGGTGTTGGGCAACCAAAACCCAACGTGTGTCAGACGTCTTGTACTAACACAACTTTGACGTTGAATAATGACCTTTTTGATGACTAAATTCTAACGTCTGGAAAACATCTATCAACAATGTTAGTTTGACATAAGACATAGTTGTCTAATGACGTTGAAATTTGGTTGGTTTAAAGTTTGGGTGTTACGTAACTGATATCCAACGTTAGACCAATGTCTGATGCCAACGTCAATTTGACATATGATTCTGACATTTATGGTGACCAAAAGCCAACGTCCATTTAACGTCTATTTTTAACATCTTTTGACATAGGAACATGGATGTCAAGTGACGTTAATATTTTGTTGTTTTTATGTTGTGGTGTTGGGCAACCAAAACCCAATGTGGGTCAGACGTCTTGTAGTAACAAAACTTTGACATTGAATAATTACCTTTTTGATGACTAAATTCTAACGTCTGGACAACATCTACCAACAACTTTAGTTTGACATAAGATATAGTCGTCTAATGACGTTGAAATATGGTTGGTTTAAAGTTTGGGTTTTAGATAACTGATATCCAACGTCGGACCAATGTCTGATGCCAACGTCATTTTGACATATGATTCTGACATTTATGGTGACCAAAAACCAACGTCCGTTTAATGTCTACTTTCAACATTATTTGACATAGAAATATGGACGTCAAGTGACGTTAATATTTTGGTCTTCTTATGTTGTGGTGTTAGGTAATCAAAACCCAACGTGTGTCAGACATCTTGTACTAACACAACTTTGACGTTGAATAATTACCTTTTTGATGACTAAATTCTAACGTCTGGACAACATCTATCAACAACGTTAGTTTGACATAAGATATAGATGTCTAATGACGTTGAAATTTTGTTGGTTTTAACTTTGGGTTTTTGATAACTGATATCCAACGTCGGACCAATGTCTGATGCCAACGTCATTTTGACATATGATTCTGACATTTATGGTGGCCAAAAACCAATGTCCGTTTAATGTCCACTTTCAACATCATTTGACATAGGAATATGGACGTCAAGTGACGTTAATATTTTGGGTTAGGGTTAAGGTATGGTGACCAAAACCCAACGTCTTTTCAACACCATAATTTAAACGTTTACAGAACGTGATATTTTAACATCCTTTGACATAAAAATGTTGTGGCTTTAAAGTTGTGGCAATAAGTAACTAAAATCCAATGTCTTGCAAACATCTAAAACTAACATCAGTCTGGCATAGAAAACTTCAACTTTAAGGTCATAATGATAACATCAAACCAATGTAATATTCTAACATTGTTTGTTTGACGATATTTTGTTGGTTTTAAGTTAGGGTTAAGTAGCTAACTAATATACAACGTCATAATAATGTCTGATGCCAATTTTGACATAATAACATTTATGGTGGCCTTTTTCTAACGTCTGTTAAACGTTTAATATTAACAAGCACATAATTCTGCCATTGAGATTTTGTTGGTTTTAAGTTGTGGTGATAAGTAGGCCTAATTAAAATCGAACCTCATCCACACGTCTTACACTCTGATATAGAATGATTACCGAAACGTTAAAAGTCATAATGTTAATCGTTAATTGTTGTTGTAGATGTATCGTGCCAACATAATATCGACGTACATGATGTTATTTTATGTTGACCAAAGAAATTCAGTGTCGGTAGCGGATCAGCATCAGTAGCGGATCTGACCATGCATGTCTGGGGATGTGATTTAAGAGCTAAATATTTTTATAACCCTTGATGTTAAAATGTATCATCCAACTAAAGTACAGTCTGATAGCTCTGCTGTGTTTTGGTGATCACTATGTGTGGTATTGGGCTTATGCATTGCATCTTTATAAGCGGCTCCTTCAGTTCGACCTGCATATCACCATCCACAGAGCCCTGCGTGAGGAGATGAGCTTGTAAAACTGTATGGACTGTCATGGAGATATTGCGGATCTCACTTCAACCCTGGTGCAGAGGTGATAGACTAGTTGTTATGGGACAGGGTTAAATGGGACTGTTTTATTAAAAAATAAAATAATAATAAGCCTGGCAGCAGCAACTGTGCCACAGGCCAAGCTCATGCTCCAGTAGCAGCCAGCTACCAGGCCAAACTCAAGCTTCAGCAGCAGCTACCGATAGGCTAAACTCAGGCTTCAGCAGCAGTACCACCAGGCCGAGTTGGCTCCAGCAGCAGCCAGCTTCCATCAGGCCAGGCCGAGGCTGCAGTGCTAGTACAGGAGTTCGGGTTGCCTCTGGCATGATCTCTTGGTGTTGATTGATGATTACTTGATGATTTGCCTTCTTGATGGACAATCACATTATTCTAAACACATCACTGTTTGATCCATTTGATTTGAATCACAAATAGTGCTGTCATGATTTAAATTTTGATCCTGATATTCTTTGCATCAAACTGTTGCAATGCTATAGTAGGTATTTTTTGTTTTCTAGTACAGCTATAACCATTATTGAATAACTATTATTTTCTGTTTATGTATTTTTCATCACAGTAATTTCCATGACATTCACAAAATATTGCTCTAGGCCACCATGAATTGGGGCGCTTTTCTACTCAAATATCACATAGTTTCAGATAAGTAGCAGCTGTGTGGCCGCACCTATGGGATAGTCACCATGAAGAAACCTATACAATCCTTCATGTAACGCAACAACCCTGAAAGATGTTGTCAATAAATTGCTCAGTTCTGTCACCCTACTTGTGGTGATGATGGAGAAGTGGTTAACTGCTGTGTTCAGTGTTATCTGTACTATCAAATGTATTTCATTCATTGTGAATAATGTTGCTATCAGAAAATGCATCATCTTATGCGTCTTTATGCATATTGGTTAAATGTAGTCAGCAAATTCCCCTCAGCTTTTATATAATCATGCACCTAAGCACAGTTGTCATCATAATAATTAATAACTGTTGTAATTGTATTGTATTGTCATTGGGCAAGACTTACTGTAATGTACCAGTTAGACAAAGTTCATTCTACATGTTTTGATGGACTACTATTTTGAACATCTCAGATTAAATAATTTCCGAAGGGGACTAATATGAGAAAAAGGCCAGCAAAATTCCCAAAGCAATCAGGTAAGAAAACTGATCACCGTCGTTGTTGATTTTCCTCAAACATTAATGGAATTTCAATTTCCTCCACTTCTTCCCAGACGAGGAAGGCAAACACGCAAGCTCAGTCACGTCACGTCTACGGGAAAAGAGAGTGTCCGACTTCATAGCAGCGTTTGTAGCTCCGCCCCTGCCGTCGCCCGCAGATCTCGCTGATGCAGGAGGAGTTCAATTTGAACGCGCCTAGACCCGCTCTACGAAGAACCCGCTCATACACGACAATTTAGCACGGCAAGACAATCTGAGAGGAGACTGCTTGCTATCAGGTAATTACCACAGGTGCCACAGGTAAGTGTCTTCTAAATGTTGAGCATGTATGTGTGGGTGAATGTAATAAGAGTTTGCCGTTTTTCTCAATTCATCATGCAAGTGCGGGGACAAAATCTGGAGGTTTGTTCGTTGCCGTTTGTAAACTAAAACATTCAAACTGAGCCCCTTCTCTCGGGCTCAACTGCAGCCTCTTGCCAGCAGCAGTTCTCAGGAGTGAGAAAAAAAAATACAGTCCAAGTAAAGTTCTGTAACCGCGGGCCGTTACCCGGCCGCCACCAAGAACGGGAGCCTCGAAGAGTAACTCTAACGTTAGAGTAGTTAGCTTCGAGTGTGAGGGTTTTAGCGGTGGCGGCTAGCATCCGCCGCGAGCATTAGCTTCCCAGCTCACCGCAACAGCCCTCTTACTCGTTACCACCGGGCTACCGTTGCTCGTGACGGCCGGGTATCAGTTCGTGGCTCCGATGCTTCACTCGGACTGTATTTCTTTTTCTTATTTCCCCCCTTTTTTTGTTGAAGTCCTGACAACAACTGCTGCTGAGAGAGGGGGATGGGCTACCATCCGGGACAGCTGGCGGGGCCAGCAGCCCTCCTCAGTGAGTTTCGCTTTCGCTGCACAGAGCTTCACGGAGCTCTTCTTTTCTTCGTGTCCTAACCGGATGCGATGCGAGCGAGCGACAGCTGCAAAATTAATGGTTTTATATTGTAATGTCCTAAAGCGTTGACAGCGCCATGGACGAGGAGCAGCTGATTCAGTTGGTAGAAACTAGGAGCTACCTGTACGACACCTCCTGATTTCACTACAAAAATGTCAATAAGGTGGAAGTCTCCGCAGCTACCTCCGCTCTCCTCGTTCAGTCACCACACACGGGCTTGTGGCATTTCAAATGTCCGAGGTTTGGTTCTGTTTGCAGCTCTTTGGACCGGCACTGCCTCCGTGTCCGCTGCTGCTGCAGGACTTTCCTCCGGGCTCTCCTGCTGCTGGTGCCCCTTGAAAAAGATGCAGGCATTGATCCCAGCCAGGCCGAGGATGTTATAGAAGACCGCTGCCGGCCATCTTTCCGCCTTTGACGGAGTACGCCCTCGCATCCGGTCCGGGACGTCCTCGCTATACTTGGTGTTGTTGTAGCACATCACAGACTCTGGTTTTGCCTTCGCCCGTATGCAGACATTCTTCCTCGGCTTTCCCTGATACACAGTCAGAGTCGCATCACTTCAGCACTTGAACAGCTCCGCTCGCTGATTCGAGGAGGAAACTCCCGTTTGTGTTTGCCCAAGGTGCCAACCGCAACTATAATAATTAACTCGCAAGTAAATTCACAAAGATGCACAGCTGGAGACGCTAACAAAGTTAAAGACAAGAGAGACAATGAATGAAATCCCGCGAAACGCTGTGCGGTCAATATGACCGCTTATGGCCGAAATAACTCAAACAAATCACATTTTCTTTTTCTTTTGTGTAATTTATATAAAAACTATTGTCAATTAAAATACAGACGCTTTTAGAAAATCTTTAATGTTTGCATTTTGTTATTTACATCACAGATTGATAACTTAATTATGATAATGCTCAAAGTTATTATTATTATTGTTATTATTATTATCTATGCCCTAATTACACACAGATATCTATTGGTTACAGTGTGGCCAACAGTTGAGACCCGCTGGCCACACTGTAATGTTAATTAACTGACGTGAATGACGCTCTCTAATAGCAACTAACTTGCTGTTGCCTATATTATATGTCAAGAAACATCTAAATCACACAATATAAAACTAGTTTTCTGTTTAAAAAGTACAAACGTAGGAAGCAAGTACTCATCCATCTTTTAACCGGGCAGTTAGGTCTCTCTCCAGTCGGATGTCGAGCGGACAGCTGATGTGTTTCCAGGGCAACAGACGCACATAGTCAACGCATTCAGTGTGGATAGAGTTCACATAGTTTCAACATAGTTCGACACACTATATATTTTTGTTACACTGTTTTCACTAAAGTAATGATGTGTTCAACAGTAGCTCCAGTAACACTAAACACCTTAAAATAGATACATTAACAATAAGTACACAACCACACCCTTTTAACCAAACTCAATGTTTATTAGTTTGTGTCAGATGTGACGCGATTGTCGGACGCTCGCTCGCATCGCTTCCAGTTAGGACACGGTGTAGGACAAGCGATGCGAGCGAGCGTCCGACAATCGCGTCACATCTGACGCTCTCTCCGGTTAAAAGATGGGTGAGTACTTGCTTCCTACGTTTGTACTTTTTAAACAGAAAACTAGTTTTATATTGTGTGATTTAGATGTTTCTTGACATATAATATTGGCAACAGCAAGTTAGTTGCTATTAGAGAGCGTCATTCACGTCGGTTAACTGACGTGAATTAACGTTACAGTGTGGCCAACGGGTCTCAACTGTTGGCCACACTGTAACCGATAGATATCTGTGTGTAATTAGGGCATAGACAATAATAATAACAATAATAATAATAACTTTGTACTTAAAACAATGACAAAACAAACTAATAAACATTGAGTTTGGTTAAAATGGTGTGGTTGTGTACTTATTGTTAATGTATCCATTTTAAGGTGTTTAGTGTTACTGGAGCTACTGTTGAACACATCATTACTTTAGTGAAAACAGTGTAACAAAAATATATAGTGTGTCAAACTATGTTGAAAAGCAGGACTTTATAGTGACGTTGAAATTTCAACATTGATTGGATTTGCAAAATCTAAACTAAAATCAATATTGATTCAGTGTTGGCGAATTCACCTATGTTGAGAAACGTGACGTAGGAATGACGTTGCTATTTCAACGTTGATTAGATTTGCAAAATCTAAATAAAATTCAACGGTTATCCATCTCTGGCACCTGACGTTGATTCAACAGTGACTCAACTTTAAAATGCCAGCTGGGTTGACATTTTTGTAGTGAAATGAGGAGGTATTGTACAGGTAGCTCCTAGTTTCTACCAACTGAATCAGCTGCTCCTCGTCCATGGCGCTGTCAACGCGAGCGACAGAAATAGAAACCGGGCGTCGGGCTCTACACGGCGCGTCGAGTTGCGCTGCGTCGCTCGCGGGCAGTAAGGACATTACAATATAAAACCATTAATTTTGCAGCTGTCGCTCGCATCGCATTGCATCGCATCCGGTTAGGACACGGTGTTAAGGTCCCATCAGGGACATTTTTGTCTTTTTGGGCAACATTTTCATCTTCTTTTGGCCACCGTGTTGTCTGTGTTGGTGACTGTGACTTTTGACAGTTTACTAGCAAATAGTGCTGTTCTTCAAATCTAAACCCTTACATCACAGAATGCATGATTGTTTTTTGTTAAAACAATTAGATTAAAAAATGTGGTTTAATTTAAGCCCCAAGCCAATTTTCTGGGCTTCTGCTCGAAAATTGCATATCCATAATAAAATGAGTATATCTCTGCAACCACAAGGTTTATTTGAACACTTTTGGTGTCATGGGAAAGGGAACACTTTGAGGATTTGTTGAGATGTGTAATTATCAGTGTATGTGTTACTGGTGAATAGTAAATGAAGATGACACACAGCAAAAATTCAATAATTTTCAGTCTCGCCTAAAAAAAATGCACTTTCAGGGTGTGTATCCCTTAGAGATATTGCTGCCAAAGCTTTAAACCTCTTTCAAATCATAGTACAATATGTGGACATTGTCTCTGCAAAGGTTGATTTTGATCAAGTACAGCAGAACAAAATTAGAGATGTTTTAGCCCAGACATCTTAGGCGAACTCTCCAAAATGGCCATTTTGGCACATTTTGGCACCATTTGTGCCATTTGTATTTTCTGATATACAAATATATTATATATTATATTTTTCATTTGTATATCACTAATGGTATTCAAAACATCAAAATACAACAGTTTTGGCTTTATAGACATATATTATATATATAATATATATTATATAGATATATATATATATTATATTTCCCATTCAAAAAATGATAAAAGCAATTGCATCTTGAATCCAAATGGACAGATTTAATTTTATAATACTGCAAACATTTCTGTGAACTATAAAAACACACAGCAAACAAAAACAATTATTTACACCATTATTTACAGGAGTGTCATATATCTACTGTACTATTGTCCATCATGCCACAGCTGAAAGCAGTTCTTTGTGGATGTGAGGCAGAGAGGACCAGCTCTTCTGGTCCTTGTTATGGATGGCAGGTCACTGGCATGCAGTGGTTCATAATCCTCATTGCTGTAAATCCAAACGCAGAAGAAAAAAAATACATATATAAATATATATTCATTCATCAAATTGCAATTACATATAAATCATGAAACTCAGAAACAGGGTAAGAAGAAACCCACTGTACTGGGGAAATAAATACGCACACACAAAACTAAATGCATTGAGCGCAACCTCCTCTGTGTCATATTTTCACATCATGAGCCAAAATGTTGCCCCACAAAGCTTATAGCTTCACCTAGATAGCATGAATCTATACATACAACATTTACAAAACATTCCATACCGTTCCAATGATGGCAGAGAATAGTCGTGGTCACTGTCTTCATGCGTATCTTCAGGGTGAAGACGATTCTTATCTTCCGACTACGCGTCACTGACGCATATTGTGTTTTCAGCGTCCAACTCCAGAAATTCCAACACTTCTGTGGCTGTCCTAAGTTTCTATGGGCCTTGTTTTGCCATATTTCTCACGAAACTTACAGAAATAACCGGCAAAGTGCAAGATCCTGCCGCTGTAACGCGCTGCGCGGTAGGTTGCACTGGGTAATGGCGACAAAGCTTCTCGTCTTTGGGCAAGTACGCAGGGCTCTATCTCTGCAACGGATTGGTCAATTTGGGTGATCGACACCTCGTTTTACTCCTTAGAGCCAATAGAATAAAGCTATACTCACGACAATGTGATTGACAGCACTGCCAGCCAATCAGAATCCGTAGAGTTCAAGTCGGTCAAATGAGCAGGCTGTTGTGTACAGCGCTTGTAATGCTTCCCCCCGGGTCCTAAAGCCCGTCCGAAACTAGCCAACTGTCAAGAATCTAAGAAAACACATAGGGCTACCAGGAAAAAATGTGGATTTACCGAGAAAACTAACTTTTTACGGCAAAACAGCAAAGGCAAGAGGAATTTTACAGCCAAGTTTTGGAGAAGCGGTATTTTTGTTTTCCTATACTTTGGCTTCTGTCTCTGTGGCGCATCGGCGTAGCTGCAAGTGCTATATGTCATTTAAATCTGTGAAGTCTGCCCTTTCATATGAGGGGCAGCTCGGGTGTGTTGCATCATGTGCTGTGGCATAAGAGCCAGAAATGTGGCGACTAGGTCCACAAATCGGTGATTCACGAAGTTGGATGTTTAGTTTTTCATTTGAGTAGTGTTTGGGCTGTGTTTGGGTTATATAAACATGCTTTTTACACGTTGTAGCCCAGTTTCTGCTGTTTAATTTGATATAAGATATGACTATATTCTTTCATAATTAGTGCAGTAGTGGCTCTTTGATTGTTCTGCATGTCTCAAAGTCCCCCAATTGGGGGACCTTGGGGTTCAATTAAGGGCTAGGGGTAGGGGTAGGGATGAAAATATGAATTGGAATTCACCCTTACTCTTACTGTAGCCTTACTTGTCCTGTATTCTGAAGTTTCAAATATTTTTTACAGAGAGTGTCCTGAAGACTCCAGGGAGGGAGGAGGAGACGGAGGCCAAGATATCTGAGGCTGTGGCCTTCTGTCTTAAATATGCCCCAGACAGGATGGGCGGAGGTGGCAGGAAAAGCCAGATTCAGCAGTGACTATTATTATTATTACTCTCCTGCCACCTCACTCTGTCTGCACTGTCCTGTTGTTGTTGTTGTTGTTGTTTTTAAGTGTTGTTAACTGTTCTTTAAAAGTTAAGTTTTAAATATTTATTGTTTTTAAATGTTGAAACCTTTTTGTTAAATGTGTTAAAATTGTGTTAAAATGTTAAAACTGTAGTATTATGTCTGGCATCTGGCATCACAAACAAAAACGCTTTGTCTATCTAATAAAAATAGAGAGCCAAGAAATCGGCTACACCTACAGTTGAAGTATTACCTATACAATTATGATCTGGCTCTCAACAATGAAAGCTTTGTTTCATTTCCTTTTTTTTTTTTTTTTCGTGACAACTGTTTTGATGTCTGCTCTGAAGCAGAATTTAAATATTCTTAAGTGTTTCATTAAAAAGCCTTTTTGTTAACCAGTCTTAGTCATTTACCCAGACAGCTAAATAGTGTTTTAAATGAATCCTTACCAACAAAAGTTTGAACATCAAACGCCAATGTTGGATAGACACTGAATTCTAGTTAAATGAAAAATGGGTTGAAATCAAAACCCAACGTTAGTTTGACATTAAACTATGCTGTTAAATAGAGGTTGAACTATAGTTGAACATTAAAATCCGTTTGACATCAAAATCCAATATTGGTTTCACATCAAAATATAATGTATGTTGGATTAGACTTAAAATTCACATGTTGGGTGGATGTTATGTTTTAATTGAAAAGAGTTGATGTTTAAACCCAATGTTGATTTGATATCAAAATCCAACGTCTCATAACTATGTTGTATTTTAGTTGAAAATGAAAATTGGGTTAACATCAAAACCCAACGTTGATTTGATATCTAAGTCCAACATTGGATAGATGTTGTATTTTAGTTGAAAATGAAAATCGGGTTAACGTCAAAACCCAACGTTGATTTGATATCCTAGTCAAACGTTGAATAGACGTTAGTATTTAGTTGAAAATGAAAATCGGGTTAACGTCAAAACCCAACGTTGATTTGATATCCAAGTCCAACGTTGGATGTATGTTATATTTTAGTTGAAAATGAAAATCGGGTTAACGTCAAAACCCAACGTTGATTTGATATCTAAGTCCAACATTGGATAGATGTTATATTTTAGTTGAAAATGAAAATCGGGTTAACGTCAAAACCCAACGTTGATTTGATATCCTAGTCAAACGTTGAATAGACGTTAGTATTTAGTTGAAAATGAAAATCGGGTTAACGTCAAAACCCAACGTTGATTTAATATCCAAGTCCAACGTTGGATATATGTTATATTATAGTTGAAAATGAAAATCAGGTTAATGTCTAAACCCGACGTTGATTTAATATAAAAATGTAACATCTGTCTAACGTTGGATTTTGATATCAGATCAACGTTAAGTTTAGACGTTAACCCGATTTTCATTTTCAACTAAATATTAACGTCTATTCAACGTAGGAGGCCAACGTCTCTGTGACGTCTGGTGCCAGCTGGGGTGGTACTTACCAACATAGCTAATATTTATAAAATTGGATAAAGCTTGCTAACACGCTGACATAAGTGTGCAGTCATTATCATGTAACAGCGATAGTATGATTCAATGTCTCAAGTGTTATGTGCCAGTGCCACTGAGATAATGTGTGAAACCATTCCTATTATAAGACAATATGAATAGCACTGCGCTATAACAGAGTAAATACAAGAAAAACAGAAATCATAGCTGGTATTATATTAAGTTGAATCAAAATAAAAAAATAACATCAAGTAAAATCATAACATCCCTTTGAGGATTAATAAAGTTATTCTTATTCTCATTGTTTTTGTTTCAGGATTTGGAATTGACTGTGGAAGGAGTGGCACACATGGAGGAATTTTCAGAGGAGTCGTGGATGTGTCAGCAGGTTCCGGACCAGTGTCTGAGCAGGAGTGTCCACCTGGAGATGTACTGCCTGGAGCTGCTGTGTTCTTCGCATCCGAGCCAAAACTCCCTAACCCCTTTGCGAACTACAAAGGTTACAAAGAAGCTCCATTTAGGGTGCCAGACTAAAATTTTCAACTGTTTTGTGTATCTGTGATCACAATACCTCAAAAAATAAACATTTTTAGCCAAAGATTCCACTTTAATCCAAAAATAAATGCAATTTATGTACAATATGTATTTTATTTTCAAGTTTAAGTTTACAGTGAAAAGAAAGTATTTTTCAAATTTGCATCATATACATAGTTTTATTTTTTATTTTTTTTACATGTCCATAATAAAATCAATGTGTGGTAGACAAGACGGTCTTATCTTCTCTGTTTTCTTGCTCACAACTCTGGGTCATGTAGCTGAGGCCTTTATGGAGAGAAGAGAAAAGTAGCGTTAGCACACATGCTCACAATGCTCCATAATCAAATCTAGTAATTATTATTTTCAACTCTACCCTGGCAGAACATATATAACTAATGGCTTGATGCTGATTGTTTGAGCATTACAAATGGAAGTGCCAGACTTTCAAATGAATTAGCAGTGTATTAAACTTGGTGATAGTGAGCAGAAGATCTACATTTTTCTGCAGTATTGGATCTCAGTACAGTACAGCTGGCACTTACAGAGAATGACTTGTGACTAACTTACAAATTGATTTTTATTTCTAAGAGGTATGTTTTGACTTTGAAACTGATCAGACATGAATGTGGGATGTAGGTGAATGACATTACCTGTCCTCTGTGAATGTGTGTCTGGACCAGTTCAATATCAATTTATAAAGCACCACCTGAGCTTGTTTACATGCGATTGTGCACTTCACGGTTAGCTCTAAACTGCCCTTTATTCAGCTACATCACAACAGTATCACCAACAAGTCAACACAATAGCCCCTAGCACGTAGCCTGTAAATACCGTTACTGTACCCCCTAAATAGTGTATTTCCCGGGGACGGGAACGAGACAGCCATCTCGCTGTGTGTATGATATAGCCTTATCTCCTAACATTATACGCATGAAGCAGCCAGGAAGCCGGGTCGCTGTGTGTAGCTAGCGGCTAATCTGACTACACAGACACAAAGAAACCGTTAGCCTGTTGCTACAGCCAGCTACTAACATCACCTCCCGGATAACAGTTGGGCTTTCGGTCCTATATATGAAGGGACATATTTCTAACGTTGTTTTCAGACTAAAGGACTGTGGAAGATGCGCAGTCTGTAACTACACAGGACCAGACTGAGATACATGTTAACAGCTAACGCTACTTTGCACGTTAGCTCACGCCAAGTCCTCGGTGATCTCATACGATTTTCAAATCAAGCTGTAAACATGACCTGTAATGTTTTCTTACCTGGTTACTAGGAATTGAGCCATGTCAGCATCTGTTTTCAGTCCCACTTCAAGTTGAAGCTGCCTCCATGAGTCGAACGCGTATCCGATGTTTATTCGGGTGCTTATAAAACCTTCGTTTTCCTCTTAGTATAACTTTTTATAGGACTTTGTGTGGTGCTGGGTCGTTTTCTGGCCGTAGCAGAATCCATTGCTACCCAAACACTAGTTTGGATCCACCGCGCTTGTCTTTTTCCGGTCTCCAAGCCGTCAAGGACGCGCATTCAGCGTCATTTGACGTCACGTCCGTCGGACTGCGCGGGAAATTCGGACCCAGAATTGCAGTACAGTATGCAGCACACAGCCTGTTCAAGGCAACATAGAAATACGTGGGTCGGCTCATTCTTTTTGGTTTTGAACGCTTCATCACCTATTAGCATTATAATACTTAAAGTTAATGTTTATTTTTTCAAAAATCCTGCCCCAAGTCCCTTTAAGTGAGTGACTTTTTGTTTGTAATTTTTTTCAGTCAAGTGGAGTTTAAGTTTATAGCCCATTTGTTTGCCTCCGGTGGAGTGCCTCTTTTTGTTTCTTAACTTTAATAGATATTGATACTGATATTGATCAGTCTGTTTGTGTTTTGTTTCATGTTCCTTGCTTAGCAGTTTAGAGATTGTGGTTTATAGCCCATTTCTTTAAGTCACGTTGCTTAAAAGAGTTCAAGTAAAGGAAATATATTTCGCAATAAAACTTGATTGAATTGCTTTAATTCTGCGTCTGAGTCCTATCTTCAGCCCAGGCCTTGACAGATTCGAGTGAGGAAAAACTTCACGTGTTGATGGAAAAAAAAACCTTTTAACAGGGTAAAAAAACAATGGAAGAAACCTCAGGAAGAGCCACTGAGGAGGGATCCCTCTTCCAGGACGGACAGACATGCAATAGATGTTGCGTGTACAGAAAAGAGCAACAAATCACAGTTTACAAGTTACATCAACATAAAGTCTGATACAAGTTATTTGTAGATTGAGTGGATCCAGGAGACAACCGAGCAGGACAAGGACCAAGTGGTGCCCAAGCCACACGACCTCCTATCCACCATGGTGACCTGGATAGGCTCTTTCTCTGCTGACCGCTCTGCTTCTCTCACTCTCTCTCTTCATCTCTTTCATTCTTATTTTATTTTTAAAGCATAATTTTTATTTTTAATATATGTGACGTGCCACGGCAAAACCAGCAGCAAGTCGGCTGGGAGAAATTCACAGAAACGAAGAAAATATCGTTTTTTTTCTAAATTAGTGATTTTCGTTTTTTTGCAGAATGTGCAAGTTGAGATCATGAAGAAGCCACTCCATGTTTCAGATAACAGTATTGGTTGTCTTAAAAGTGCATACTGGCTACCTTTGACCATTCACAGGCTTTTGTTTGTTTTTTTGGCCAATCAGGTGCACGTTAGTAGCGAACCGCATGGCTACTTATGCAGCCCCCAGCATAAGTTCTGCCACTTCTAGAAGCTACATGTGATTTCATCATTGAATGAAGATGGACCGGGAAAAATGCATTGCAGAAGAGCTAAATCGTGGCTGTTACAGCGCAAATCTATGGCAGTAATTTTGCGAGACGCCGGATACTTCTGGTTATTCCGACGCCGATTTCACTTCTGATTCTGATGAGTGCACTGACGATGAAAGCGACTGTATTACACTGGAGAACATCCCTAATCTACAGCTGACCTAAGCCGAAGACGAGGAAGACGGCCTCGCAGCAGAGGAGCTGGAGCGTGAGATATCAGACGCTATATCTACGGTAACATGTGAAGTGGATAAAGACAGCGAAATGGAGAAAATCCGTAACTTTGACTGCTAATGCTACGTAAGAAGAAAGGAGAACTCTCATTGGGACACATTCGTGTAGCGACAACCTTTCTTCAGAGCGTACAGCATACGGTTGGATCATCTGGCTACCGAAAGAGAGTGGCAGGACATGCGAATAATTGCATATCTCGAGGCAAACAGACGCACAGTAGTTACTTCATACATGACTACATCCACAAAAAAGCCCCAGACGAAGAGAAACCACTTATTCCATCAGAGGTAATGACGTCTGCAGGAATACTTTTCAGTTTCTTATGGGTTGAGTTTCCATTAACATCCAAGTAATCTACTTTGTAATGTGTTCATTCGAAGTCACAGTCAAATTCACAGGAATTACAATCTGTTATCTCATGTTTTTTGTTTTCATGTTTATACCTTAGCCTACATTGTTATTAGCAAGCTCAGTACTGTCGTTTTAAAATGATATGCACATCGTTACTAAGCTGTAATGGGAGGTTTTTTCTTGTAATGTGAGCATCTGCTATTAATTTGAATAATGCTTGAATTGCTTGAATTGACTGATGCTCATGATTTAGCACCTAGTTTACTGGAGGATAGTTTGGATGAATACATCCAGAGCTAGGTGACAATGTTATTGTAATAAAAGCATTTCCATTTCAATAAAGTACCTTCTAATTCTGATCAGTCCACTAAAGTGCTTAAGGAAAATAACACTACATCAACATTAACAACATGACAACTGCTTTTGATAACCATTGTTCAAACCACTACAATACTTTCTGCACTGCAGGCTAACAGATACCAGATGTTACTGAATGAGTGTAGGGGGAGGGCTTATCTAAATGAGATGCAAATGAGCACGACTGTGTTGACTAGCCAGGGGGTGAGAATTTCCTACTGTGAGAATTGCAAATGTCTTAGGGCTGTTTTCTCCCTAAAGGGTTTTGAGATGTGCATACATTCAAATGGCCACAACTTCTTCAAATATTATTAGAATTTGTAAATAACTCAAAATGCCTCTCGGGAGACTTGTTGCTGGTTTTCTCATGGCTGGTAACATATCGTTAAAGTATCCCCGCCTGATCCAGAAGAACTTGAATTAGTTTAAGAATCAGAACTTAAGAACCACCACTCGAAACCACAAAGAAAAAGTCTTTTTCAAGACTATCCTCATTTGATGAAGAACGTTGCAGTTATTGTCTGCTTCATAAGCCGTAAAAGTAGTGTCCAACGAAAGAGATTTTTTGTGCTCCCAACCGAGACCGACTCTACCCTCAGCGCTCCCAATGCGGACATCCCGCTGGACCTTTGGACCGAGAGATCCTCAACAGAGTACTGGCCTTCCCTCTGGCTATTGGACCGACACGGCAAGCCCGCAGTCCAACCCAGAACACTCGAGGAACCAAACTTCAGGACCTCCTGACTACCAGACAAAGCAGGCTGGACATCTTCATACAGCTGGATCCACACACGAGAATGAGTTGGTGTCTAAAGTTCTGACTTCTGTCTAAAGTTCTGACTTCTATCTTATAAACTTAAGAGAATTGAGATTAGGGTCTCGTTAGTATTAAAAATTACTCCCGTAATATTTAATACATAAAAGCCGACTCATAATTTCACCATCCGCCTACTATCACATAATCCTATTACTTTACTCATTACAGTCTTTACATTCTCTGTTGTTGTTCATTGAAATTGTCATTTCATTTATTTTACCCTGAACTAGTTAGTTAATAAGCTAAGTTAATATAACCGTCTGTTGTTGTCTGGAACTTAAATTTAATGTGGAGAACCAATGGATCTGTGTAAAGATCACTGCTTCAGAATATAATAACAATGGATTGGATTTGTATGGTGCTTTTCTGAGTACTCAAAGCGCCTCACAGGGTTTCAGGTTCCATTCATTCAAACACACAGTCATACTGGTGGTGGTGAACTACAATATTAGCCACAGCTGCCCTGGGGCAGACTGACGGGAGCATGGCTGCACATTCAGCGCCAACGGCCCCGACCACCACCACAAACATACACTAGTCATACACATTCACACGAGGCAAGGTGGGTGAAGTGTCTTGCCCAAGGACACAACGACCATGACCCAATTGGCAGGGGCGGTGATCGATTTTGAAATTAAATAAATTGATTTGAAATTGATTTGAACTGTTCAAGCCAAACTTGACCAATCGGATTTGACTAATTCCCTCTGAATTAGTCAAATAGATAAAACAACAAAGGTGGTGCCCCATTTACGAGTGTATAATTAATCACCAGTGAATAATTACCTTTATTATTAAGTAGTGTATCTCCCACAGCAGTCTTTCCACTCTCTGTGGGTTTCTCTCAACAGACGTAGCTCATTTAGCTTGTTGTCGAGTGAGCAGACGTTGGACAGTAGGAGCGACGGTACTGCTGGTCTGGGGGGGTTAGCCTTTAGCCTAGCATGGATCCCGGCTCTCTTCCCCCTCTTTTGTTTATGTTCGCGCTGCTTCCACCTTCTTTTCTTACGGTTGGCTGGCTCAAATAAGATCCCATACTGGCATAATATCCCAGGTAAAAAAGTAGTATACTTTAGTGTATTAGTAATGTGAATAAAGTACATGAAGTATAAAACAAGTTTGCTTCTCGGCTTTTGTGCTTTATTTGAAGTGTATTTAATATGTACTTTAAAAAGTATACTTCAAAATAGATGTAATTAAGTTCAACTTCAGAGTCCAAAAAGTAAGTATGCTAATTTTTGTAATAATCAAATTGTTTTTTAATTGTACTTTTTGAAAGTGTACTTTGTTGTTAGTGTATTTTAAATTGTATAGAAGTTTAGTTTTTTTTAAGTGTATTAAATTCAACATACTAAGAGTGGTAATTCAGTGTACTTATGGGAAGTATCATTTTTGGAAATCAATTGTTAGTATACTTTTTAAAATTGTACTATGATCTCACTTTATTAGAAGTGTTACTTCTGTACACTTTATACAGTACACTCTAAAATAAGTGTATTTTTAGTGGCATATCAGAGTACTTTTGTAAAATATGTTAAAATACAAAAAATTATAGTGGTAAATTGGTAATTTAGTGTACTTTTAGTGAGCACACTTATTTGTAATACAGAGTTAGTATAACTTTTGAAAGTGTACACTGATTTCACTTAATCAGTAGTGTGATCTTAGTACACTGTAAACAAAGTGCACTACAATGTAAGTGTACTTTTATTAGCATATCAAATTAATTTCAGAAAATATGCTAAAATGCAAATGCTCTTAGTGGAAATGTATTAATTTACTGTAGCCTAATGGAACGCGTATTTACATTGTTAGGCTGATTTCTGAAAGGGTAATATGATAAAATGCTGCAGTGTGGAATAAGTGTATATTTTGTTCAAATAATATTTTTTCATTAGGCTCCACGTCTTGTTGAGGGAGTACATACAGGTGGCATATTTGAAAAATTATTGTTGAGCAGTGCAACAGATCAAGATTCAAGAGAATTGACCCAGGAATTGGACCTACCCACCAGTCGGTTCACACATCTAATCAGCGTGCGTAGCATCATCGACATCCAATCACTACGTAGAAGTTTGGGCGGCAATTACTTACACTGCCACAACTATTCAAATACATTGACAGTTGATATTTGAAATTCATCACTGATACTCAGGCGGTAACATGGTAACTTAACTTTAGCACAATGTATGGGTTGTTTTATTTCATAGACGGGTCCATTATTGCATCAATTATAAGGATGCATATAGAAATGTAGATATTACAGTCACCTGCAAGGAAGACCTCCAGTCCAAGCATGGCTGGATAGATGTGATTTTGCCTGCTGAACAGCGAACAGGTGCGAGAAGGGAGCGCGAGTTTGGTGAGTGATGGTTTCAATATTTTTTATATTTTCTGGTATATCTAAGTTACCAGGAGCTCTGTTGACATAGGCTTAGCTAACGTTAGCTACAGCTTGATGAATTGAGTCATTAAACACAGCAGGAGAGAACACAACGCTAGCCAGCTAAAAGCCGTTTCACACCACGCGCGAAATACCGTGCGAACTATTCGCACGGAAATGTATAAAAAATGATTTCATGGTTTATAATGGGAGCTTGCACACCAGGGCAGAACTTCCGTGCGGCAAAAAAAAATTCTGGAACCACTTTGTCGTCTGCGGAATTCCGTCCGCAAAACTACATGCTTGACCAATGAATCCTTTGCTTTGTAGACGGGAAGTGACATCATACAAAGCAAACGATTTATCTGAGAAAATGAGCTAAAGTTTAAACATTCTGGTGTCCCAGCTAGAGCTTATCGGGCCCAAAATTCAAGCCCGACCCGTCTCGAGTCCGTTGTGTCTGAGCCCAGCCCGGCCCGTCACATTAACTGCAATTATGAGCCCAATTTAAACCTGAAATTTTTTTAATACTTGGGCTGTTATAAATGAATCTGACCACTTTTTGCAGTAACGATCTAATGCGTTGATATTTCCACACCAGTAATCAAATTAAAGTTGCGCTGTGCGTTACTATTACTTTTGTCATTTTCCTCAGTAAAAATATACACTTTTGCTTTCTTCTTGCGTCTCGAGGAGTGATGTCACGTGTGCGACAAGTCAGGTTTTCAGCATGAGGAAAACTCACGAGTAAAACCACGCAGCGACACAAACGTAAACAACAATGGAGGGAGGAGAGAGATGCGTGTTTTCTAGCTGGAAATACAGTCATTATTTTGAGTTATTAGCCGGCTCTGTGGGTGCTGAAGAGCTTGAACACTCCTGTCAGATAATGAACCGCGACTTTTTTTCGTTTGGTGCGAAATTAGGACACAAGAATGCGAACATTTCGCACCAGACTCAGTGTGCATGCTTAACATGCGGAATATTGCTGCACGGATATTCCGCAAATCCGTGCCGCATTTTTGTATCGCACCGGTGTGAAACGACTTTTAAGCTCCGGTGGAAAATCATTAGCTAACGCTACCATTAACGTTAGCCTAACATTAGCTAGATATTGTTACTAAAGTTAGCTGCTAGCTTGTACAGCTAACGGTAAATCACAAAAAAGATAAATATATGGATAGGATAGAAGATAGGATATATGGTCTTCCTTTGGTCAGTCTGGCAAAACGACTGGCCAGGAGAAGGGGATGATGAAGCAAGGAATGACCGTACGCTTGATTTATGACTTAACAGTAATGGAGCATTGTGATTCCTCTTTACAAATAATAATGCTGAGGCATCTTAGTATCATATTATCAGTATCATATCATGCATGCAAGTAGTCTAGGAAGTGCCAAGTTCAGCGGTATATGAATCATGGACTACTTATGGATAGTAAGTTTCTCATTCCACGTCAAAGTTGGGTGAAATGTACTTAATCTTGTCCTCTGTTAGTGGTTTTGACACAGGATCACTTCAAAAGTACACAGTGAAAGTACTTCATATTATGCGTGCACGTAGTCTAGGAAGTACTAGGTTCAGCGGTATATGAATTATGGACCACTTATGGAAAATAAGCTTTTTATTCTACGTGAAAGTTGGGTGAAATATCCTTATGTTTTTCTTTCGTCCTTTACTCTGTAATCCAGACGCATACCTTCGTGATACCTTCAGTTTATTACCGGGAATGATTACTGTAAAAGTACCGTATGTTTCACGGGTCTGATGTGAGACTGCACTCTGCCCCACAGCCACTACCAGCAGCTCTTCAGAGCGGTTTCATTAGGATTACCGTAAATGTTACTAGATTCACGCACTAGAAAACAACGCGCGGCTGACCAAGCAAACGCGAACCACAGCTGGCTTGACCGCAGTAATAGACGTAATCCTGTGGGCTGTGTGAGAAGTTAGACTCTCTGCATGACCTGTGGCTGCTAAACAGGCAGCGCTGCGGGCAACAGTTGGCCTGTGGACTGTTGTTTGACCACTAATGACGTTACTTATTATAACATAACATAGCACTAGCACATAGCAAGCCTCTGTGCTTAAGTGAAATAAACAATTCATTCAGTATGCAGGCTCATGGGCTAACGTTATCAGCTCGCCGTTAGCGCACCCTGCACCCATCAAACAGAGTAGGCTAATACCATGACGCCAATCCTTTTAATACTGTTTTATCCACTTAACAACTCCAGCACTGCTCCCTGGCTTGCTGGCGACCATGACTTGCTTGCCAGAAAGACGTCGTTTGTGTAGACACTTGTCACGCAAACATGTCTGACAAGTTTGTGTCAAAATGATTCAATCAAAAAAAAAAAGACTTCAAAACTATTTTTACTTTATTCAAAAAAAAACAAACCACTTCAAATCTAAAAAAAATATTTTCAATAAAAAACAACAACACTTCAAATGATTTTTATTTTTGCATTTGAGTTTTTTCTTTGATTGAAAATATTTTTTTGATTGAAGCAACTTTTTTGGGATTGAATAGTTAAGACACAAATGTCCTACCCATAATATGGCCGAAACACAAAAAAGATTACTTCAATCAAAGAAAACATTTTCAATCCAAAAAAAGTGTTCAAATGCAATTTTTTGAGTCTCAAATATTTTTTTGCATTCAAAAACTTTTTTGTCTATGATTGAAAAGGTCTTTTTTTTTATTTAAGTGATTTTTTTTATAGAAAATTTTTTTTTTTTGTTTGAAGCAACTTTTTTTTTTTGATTGAATTATAAAGACACAAATGTCCTACCCATAATATGTCCCAAACACAAAACAACTTTACTTCAATCAAAAAAGTTGCTTCAAACAAAAAAACCTTCACTTCTATCAAAGAAAACATTTTCAATCAAAGAAAAACAGATTTCAAATGCATTTTTTTGAGTCTCAACTATATTTTTGCATTCAAACACTTTTTTTCTTTGATTGAAAAGGGGTTTTTTGATTGAAGGGAAGGTTTTTTTAATTGAAAATTTATATTTTGATTGAAGCAACCTTTTTTTTGATTGAATAATAAAGACACAAATCTACCTACATATCTTAGAATGTGTTTGCCATGGGAATTTTTGCAAGCTGGGTGCACAAGCATTTAGCAGACACTGCATGAAAAGTGGGATTTTCGTCCCTGTAAACGCCCGAAAATCTCCCTACTTTTCGGCAGTTAACGACAATTTACAGCCTGCAAACACCGCGTTCACTGTGCCACAAATTGTCGGACACGAACCATGATGTATGTGGAGCTCCCGGAGGTGCGAACGGCTCTAATTTGCATATGAATAGCAGCGAAACCACGCCTGGCCAGAGAATGTGTGGCCTGGCTTGAATTTCCTCACTCAGTATTGGATGAAACCACTACTTTTAAACATGAAAAATCACTCGTGATTGGTTGGCAGATCTGTCAGATCTGTCAATAATTGGTCACCCTGGGTCATTATAAATGTAAACCCCACCCCTATATATATATATTAGGGCTGTCAAACGACTAATTTTTTTTAATCGCGATTAATTTCGCATTTTGTCCATAGTTAACTCGCGATTAATCGCAAATTAATCGCAAATTTTTTTGGCACATTTTTTTTTCTGTTCTAAATGTACCTTAATGTATTTTTTTCATGTTCTTAATACTTTTAACAACATAAAGGTCAAATATGCTTGCATTATGAAAATGTTTATTCAACACTTCAAATCATGCAGGAAAATAAATCCAAGGTTGTCTGCTTTTGGTGAGGGGGGGCGTCGGGCTCTCTGCATCTGCCGTCTGTTTGGCTTGCAAGTGGTGTCCACTGACACTGCACGTTTTTCTTCTTCGCCATTTTCACGCAGTGTGCTGCTTTCTGTCAGTCGGTATCACACTGATGATCGCCATGGCTCCGGTGCAGCAAAATAATAAAAAGTACGACTTGAAATTCAAACCTTCTGTCGTGATATATTCAGAGGAAAACTCGGGAGAAGCAGCTGCTAGATGTTTCTCTGTTGACCCCAAGAGAGTGAGAGAAACGGAGCTTCAGCGTCTGTCCGAGGAGGACAGCAGCAGGGCCAGGCTGCCCTTTATTTTTTTTATACTGAGCGTTAATCGCGCGTTAAAAAAATTAACGGCGTTAAGAGGATGTTGCGTTAATGTGTTATTAACGCGTTAACTTTGACAGCCCTAATGTATATATATAGATATATATTTATTTATTTATTTATTATCTATTTATGATATCATCAAAGACATGAATGAATTTATTGAGGAAAGGAAAATGCCAGGAAGGTACTGTTTATTCAAAGAAAGAGCTTTATTAACACAAACACACCACAACTATGTACAAAGCATAATCTGCCCACACAACAACGGGAAGCTCACTAGAAGCCCAAAATCCTGCAGCACCGTGAAGTGTCTGTCTGCCGCCTCAGAGCTGTAGGTAATTGCCGGCCTTCTGTCTGAATTCGGTCGATTTTTGCAGACGTCTGTGTTGCGTCGCTCTGTACTTTGGAATCGCCTCTATAACCTCGACTGTAGCACGGCACAGAACTCGGTGAGCTCCCGGCTCCATCCAGACACCCCGCCGTCTTCCTCCTCTGACATCAGGTCCATGGCGGCGCACTTCCAAAAGGTCCACCTCATCCTCAGCTAGCACTCTGTCTCGCTTCCGGCAGCTGTAAAAACAATCAATAAGGACGATCAGTACTGCGCGATGCACTGCGTATGGACATAACACATCTATTAATGCACCCGAATAATAGTCACATTGACCAAAAACGGATCTAATCTAACAAGTCTTACCCTCTTTCTTCTCGATCGACTCCGAGCTGAACTCCTCACAGCTTCAGCCTGCGATGGAAGATCTGGTTGTTTGTACCTGAATCTTACAGGCAGCTGGAAAACAATTAAATGAGAGTGGTATGAATAAAGACAACTTAAGTCACAGTAAAATTAAACAAGGAAGGAGAAAACAGTAAACGTTACTTACACACGATGGCGTCATTATCGGCATCATGTAAATCCGGACTTGCAGACATAGCTCCAAGCTAATAGGATGTCACAGCCTCGTTATGAGGCGAGGTTAGTCTGTGAAAACAAAATGCTCGCAGCGATAAACCTCCGTGTCCCTCTGCGGCAGCAAAGCGCTGTTCTTTGGCGTCACTCTCCGTGGCGACCCGGCAAAGCTCCTCCCGTCAGCGCAGGCCTCCTCTCGACAATGACCGGGCCGCTAGCCTAGCTCCTGCTAGCCTAGCTTAGCTCCAGCTAGCTAGCTTAGCTGAACTTGCTTCGTGTCCAATAAAACACAAACACTTCGACTGCGATGGAGGGTCCAACTCACACACTCACAGCACGGCGTCCGACAACAGTTCACAGTCCATTAGTGATAAAACATGACACTGACGGACACACACAGCCCACTGTTAGCTGCTCGACGCCATTAACTCTCCGCTTCTTCTTCCTCGTCACTCACGCTCCGGTCAACCCGGAAGTGTATAAACTCTTACAGGTCATGAACTCTCACACATAATAAGAATTACTTTAACTTCTTTTAAACATTCAGAACCCATGAAATTATATTTAAATGTCACACATTTTAAACAGAAATTATTTGTACATTTCAATATCTTATTTATCTCAAAATATGCTGATGACATACACAGTAATTAATCTAGCATACTTTCATTAAATAAATATATTCAAGCTAAAATTTAAGAGTCTATAATTAGACTATACTGGGCCTCATCTATTTATACCAGAGATTTTCTAACAATGAAGTTAATACCTTTTAGAAAAATGTCACCAGAGGTAAAACTTGCCCTGCTACCCTGATTTGCATTTGTATAGCTCACAGAATTTTCATTTGTATGTTAAAGCCTCCCCTAGAATCAGGGGGAGGGGCGTCATGGGGGGACAACTGCCAAGCAAGGCCCACGTCAATTTACGACAATTTACAACAGTTTTCGGTGCTGCCTGCAAATTGCCATGAATTGTCGCAAACCTGAAATTCCACGACAATTTACAATGCTGACGAAAATCCCACTTTTCATGCAGTGAGATTTAGCCAACAAATGTAAATTTGAAATGATAAATATTACTTAAAAGACTGTGAAACAAATCAAGTTAGCTTTTTTGTAATGCCATGCCAGTCAAGATTAAGTCTCCTGTTACAAATACTGTCAGAGTGATGGATGGATGGATGGAGGTGGATTCTTGGAAAGTGTGGTGTAGTTGCTATATGAAGAAATGCAATATAAAAGCTATTAAAAAATGAGTCTCTACAGTTACTTAAAGGGGAAATCCAGCGAGTTTTCATAAAGATCTACGTTTCTCGAGGTCACCGAGTACTGTCGGTAGGAAACAATTGTTTTCGTGATGTTTTGTACCGACAGTACTCTGTGACCTCAAGAAACGGAGATCTTTGTGAAAACTCGCCGGATTTCCGATTTAAAGTCTGGTGGTTTGTGTGGAAATTTTCAGAATCATTCTCTTAAACAAGATGTACGTGGTCAGTCTGGTTCACAGATAGTCAAGATGGGTGAGGTGCTGAAGAGGGACCTCAAATGGCAACGTACAGCACAAGTTGAGTCAGATTCCGACAACACATGTTGCAACATGTTTGATCAACCCAAAAAACGTAAACCGGTACGTTTAAAAATGTAACCGCCTTCATCAAATAATGAGCAGTGTTCCCCAAAGAATTGTCAGAGTTTACAGTGGTGGATTATAGCCTATTGGTGCTGACATGCATGTAATAGCGCACTTTGCGCTTGCATTGAATTATGTCCCGATATCAAAGTCCAAACCCAACCTAAAAACCTATGCCCTTGGTGCTCAGGGTAAAGCTTTATGTGATATAGCAAAACTGCATTTTTGTGAGAATGAGTTACTATTCAAGACTGTATGAACTCTGTTGATTTATACGCATACATTCACACCATGAAAATTGTGTTTTGGCCTGTGTATGATTAGGAGTGTATAGCTGCCCTTTTTGTTTAGGGTAACTAGCTTGATGTTTTCTGCATAGGTGTTTGTGACCAGTGATGAGGAGGTCGCCATCCCTCAGGTGGAGTCTCAGCAGCCAGGGGCAGCGCCTGCTGTTTTTGTTGAGATGGACGAGGACACATTAAAGGCTCTGAAAGGTGGGTGGGTGCATATGTATGCTAGTGATGCCAGGGTTATCTCTGCCACCACCTGAACCCTCCCATACACCTGCAGCCATTGTCAATGAGGTCATGAAGTGAATTCAAGACATGCACCCCACTGTTAATTTGAAGAACATGAATGTTACGTGTTATGTCTTAGAATACAGACCCGACTTCCCACATATTACAAATTTGAAAATAATCCACGGCATAGACCGCGGAACCGAGGGGGCCGGGCGGGCCACGGCCCGGGTAACTTTTGTACTCTGAAAAACTATTTTATATGAATAAAAGCCTAAGTTGTTTCTGTGTTTTTACGAGCCAAACAATACTAGTCGCCACACACCTTCACTCACTCTCACCAACTGCTGCCGATAAAAAACTCCCACTGACTGCTGCATTTTAATTTGAAATTAGTGTGCGTTGTTTATCAACTACGTCATGTGTGAGCGCCGTCTCGAGCTAACGACGGGCACCTGCCAAACCGCTGGCTGCATTAATGTTACCAGGCTGCGACAGTGAAGAGACAGAAGTCAATATCTGATTTTTTTACGAATAAAAAGGCAAAACAAAATGAGCAAGCTACTCCAGCTTCCACTGTGGCCTCAACAACAGACCCGGAGCATCCATCTCCACCACGGACTCCGACGACCTGCCAAGCCCTGGCTAGCTGCTCTCCTACGGCTTCAAGCCAAGCTACAGAGTGCCACTGTTCAGGTGAGTGCTGCTGGAGGGATCTCACAAAGCCCAATCAACCTAACGACCCTGCTGTGCTGATGAAGACCAAAAAGTTACAGGGGACTGGGTCTTTTCAACGAGCAAGATCAGTTCAATATCAGTGGTTCAAAGATTTTAACTGGCTGTCATTGTGTTTTGTTTGTGTGTGTGTGTGTGTGTGTGTGTGTGTGTGCGCGCGCGTGTACGCGTGCGGCTCTGCACGTCAGTCTGATATGAGTGTTGATTTGTGATAATAATGACTATGATGTTGATTTAGATTCAAGGCAGCAAGATGAGTTTCGGTTGTGGACTGGACTGGATGTACTTTGTTGTTTGCTATAGTTTCATCCGTGCGTTTATGTGTAAATAGGCTTGGCCTGTTGTGTGTGAATGTTAGAGTGGGATCAGAGGGGTTAATCTGAGCAAGCATGTGTGTGTGTTCATCATGCGTGTACTGTAGATGTGACTGTGTGGTGTCGGGAAAAAAGTGCCTCCCAACAGCATTTAATACATCAGTAATATTGTCTGTTTCAATGCTTATGCCCCCCCACCCCCTCCGCGTGACTTGAAATTATGGCCCCTCCTCGTTCAGATGCGTTCCGCAGTCCATGATCCACGGCCACTTGTGCCATCATTGTCTACTGTTAATACTCCTTGTTTGAATTTCACTGATTGAGCAATATGGCACAAGTGACAGTGGGGTTGGTACGGATATAACCACAAGGCCTCTGGCAGACTGGTGCAGGTAACCACAGCCGTGGGTATCTGTACCAATACCATGACCACAAGTGCCATATTGCTTTTATATATCAGTTCCACTTCCATTACGTTTAAGATATCAAATTGTGTTTTCAATCATTTATGTAGATTTATTTATTTATTTATTTATTTATTTATTTATTTCATGCACTCCAAGAAATAGTTCTAATCGGAGATTCGGTGAATTGGAGAATTTTATTATAGCAGTTTAAAATGTATTATTAATACAAATATACTGTATTTCCACACAAAATCAATGTATATCTGGCTATTAGCTTTACTGCTTGCTTGAGTAGTTGTGGTTAACCCAACTTACCGTAATTTCCGGACTATAAGCCGCTACTTTTTTCCCACGCTTTGAACCCTGCGGCCTATAATATGATGCGGCTAATCTATAGATTTTTACGGGCTAAAGGCCTCCAGGGGGCGCTCTAGGCAGCGCAAGAGCAAGACAGACAGGCGGAAGAGATAATGCGCCGAGGAAGACGCTAGTTTGATTGTGTTTTGAACAGATATTTTGCGCATCATGCACACACCCTCATCGTGGAAAACACACGAAGAAATGCATATGATGCAGCTTTTAAGTTAAAGGCAATCGATCTGGTTGTCGAAGAAGGAAATAGAGCTGCTGCAAGTAAGCTTGGCATCAATGGTTATTTTTTTAACCAGCTGTTTTACTTTCGTTTTACTGCTGTGTTACTGCGTTACTGCCATGTTACAGGCACTATTCGGAAAAAAGCATTTATTTATTAAAAAGGTAAAACCCGTGGCTTATAGACAAGTGCGGCCTATATATGTAAAAAAAACAAAATTCTTTTTAAAATTAGTTAGTGCGGCTTATATTCAGGTGCGCTCAATAGTCCGGTAATTGCGGTAAATTCAAATTCAATTCCCATTTATTCATCTCCCACTCTAAAAAGTAAAAGATGCTTGAACGCTACGAGGCTACTCTGAAATCGTTGGTCAGTTTATTGTACCATTCATAGTAGGTCATGGAAGTTCTTTTTTTTTTGTCTGGGGAAGTCGAGGGAAAGTCATGGAATTTTACATTTGACTTAACATGGGAACCCTGTGCTTCTCTATACTTCACAAGCTAAACTAAACACTTGCCCTACTCCACCTTCTCACTCAATAATGGAATCACTGCCCTGTGGCTCTGAGTGAGCAGAACATTCATGTCAGACATGCATGCTAGCGGTGAAAATTATGAGTAATGATCCTCATCCAATCAGAAAAAAATGAAAGATCAGATCAAATCAGATCTAGCTGTTGTGAAATGACATTCATATATGTGCTATTTTCTGTCACAATGTGATACTTATTCTTTGTGTCATAATGTGATACTGACCCTTTTTATACTGTATCCTTGTTTTAGAGCTGCCAGGACTGGTGTCTAAACTCAAAACAGTCCTAAACAAAATGGCAGATTCACCTTTGTCTTCCATGAATTCCAGCCAAAGCGACTCACTTTTGTCTTAATCTGCTTGTGTGTTTTCACAGATGTCATTGGGCAACTCATCAGTGCACGTCCTAAAACGTCTCTATCAGAGGCTGAGTGGGAGGAGGATGTCCCTCTTCACACAGGAACTGGCCACATTGGTGTTTGGAAGAGAAACTTTGGCCAAGGCAACCCTGACAGGGAAAGGGAAAAAAGGCAAGCTTGAAGGAGCAGCTTGAGCCAGAAAAAAACAACGCATTTATAGGTACAGTAATGTCATAATTATGAATACACATCCATTGTCATGATTAATTGACAAATCCACTTTTATAATTAATGATTGTATTTCAATGTTATACATTGTCTATCTTGTTTCAGTTCATTCCCATGTCTCTTTCCTGTTTTCACAGATGCAGTGAGGGAGCGATTCCCCAACACAGAGGTGACCGAGATCCGTGCCCTTCTATGGAAGAAGTACAACAATGAGAGCTACAAGGCCTTATCTCATAATCAGAGTTAGATGTTGTTCGTTGAAGTTAAAGGCTGTTTGCTGGTGCTGTGCAATATCTGCTTTTGTATTAGTGTATCATCTTTCTTGTGAGTGTGTTTGTGTTGTTTTCCCCTCTGTGTCAGTTGTGTGATCTATGGCACAGAATGGTGATGTGTAATTATGTTCCTGTTATTGTGTTATTATTATTATCATTATATGTCCTTTGCTTGAATTATGTATTTTTGTTTGAAGTGTAATAAAATTCCTTTTCTGAAATGCAATTTGTAATCTGTTTATGTAATGCACTTGAAATGTATTGAAATATAATACACTTGTAGTATAATAGCAACATTTATGCTTAAGTATAACAAAATAGGGATAAAAGTACAGATGAAATATACTTCAAACACAATTGTTTTCAAGAAAACAATATAATAACATTGCACTTAAAGTATGTGTCTATGATGTTTAGGTTGTTATTGAACTTCACTTTAAATACATTATCATTGTCATAGTGGGACACTTTAAAAGCACTAAATATAGTAAGGAAGTGTATTTGTAGATCACTTGAAATATTAAAGAGGCATACTAAATTAACATAGTTTATAGTAATAATAAGTATGATAACAGTATGTACAAAATGTACTTAAACACAACTGTAAGTTGAGCTGCAATGCCTTTTTAAGTGTATTTCCATTAGAATGGTGATATAATGTAATTGTACTGTGAGTGTGCTTAATCACTCAAGAATCTTGATTTTCATTTGTGTAATTTAGTGCACTTAAAGTTGCACAAAAAGTTGTTCCATTTTAGCATACTATTTACACTTGAAATGTAGTCAAATAAATTTTAAGTTCAACTTAATACATAATTGAATACACTTAACTACACTTGGATTTTACAAAAAAAGTACAAATTTTACATAGTACACTTTCAAACTGTATATTTTTAATAGATTTTTTTTGTCCAAATCACAACCATTCATTATAGTTTTAGCAGCCTGCATTACCCTGATTCTTAGTAGTGTCTCTGCTGTAAGTTTTGCAGACAAGTCATCCAGTAGAAGTAGTCATTAATACAACTGAGTTAAGTATAGAAGCCTGAGAAAGAAGTCTGTCAGACCAAATACAAATGTTTGAAATGATTTATTGTAAAGCTATAGGAGGACCATGCTGTGTACTCTGATAGCCAATACGTGGTTTTTACTGCAGTCAGCACTGGCAGGTACAGTGTTAGCATGCCTCACAGACGGAACATTCAGGAGTTTAGAGCACGTGGATAACTGCTGACACATTTTCTACTTTTATGCAGTGATGTTGGGAAGTACAGTTTTATGGTAACTGATAGAAATTAAAAACTATGAGTACTGTAAGTCCCTCGTTGTAATAAAACAGAATCATCCTTTAAAGGCCAGAAAATTGAAGGGAAGAAACATCTTGTTTCCTTTGGGAATGTAGACCTATGAGGTAAAGAGACATATATCAAATTACGTGAGTAATTTATAACATGACTTAATACTTAAGATTCCAACAAACATACAAATGAGACAAGAGTAGTTGATAAGTGCTGTGCTTTAATTGGAAAAGTTATTTGTTTGTTTTCTATACACTTTCCATTCTTTACAATCATGACTGCACAGAGCCTCGACCTGTATCATCACCCATCATTTGACTGACACACTTTCCACACACATGTTCATGTCCAACAGAGGAAATCATCTGTCAGTGACCGTTGCCTCATTAAATAACATCGTCAATCAGAGCAGTGTGCCACATTAACTCTAAATCCCTCTCACTTGATCAGCTTTTCTCTTGTCACTGAAACACTCTTATCATGAAGCCGTCCTGCCGGGACGGATCCCAGGCCATTTCTCGCTGATATGCAGCAGCGCTTCATTAAACCGAGAGATTTCAGACCTAATACGAACTCTCAGCCTCTCTGACGGATGAGTCAAGCAGCCAGCACCGGACGGTGTCAGCCATTATGTAGTATCAAAGATTAAGATGGACTGATGTGGGTTTTTTTGAGGTCAGATAAGAGTCTTTACATTTCATCATTTTCAGGCAATCAGCTGAGAAGTCTTCAGTCTGCAGTCGTTTCTAGTTTTGTTAGGACTGAAAAATAGCTTCACAAGCCAGATGGATGCATGCAAAATGCTCAACTTGATCATACTACTGTGTACTGACACACAGACATAGTTAAAACAGTGTTTTTTTCCTCATGTAATGTGCATATTTAGCTTTTTTATATGTTTTTGGATTTTTCTATGGAAACATAACACACCAGGTCAACATTTGATAAAATACACTTGAGGAGATCATTACCACTTTCATGTCTGTGAAACATCTGCTAAATATGAATCTATAAAGCCAGGAGACGTAGCTTAGTGTAGCACCTGTATTAGATTTGTGCTTACTGAGAGGTTCTTACGAGTAATGGAGAATATGGATAAGGTAAATAACAAGTGACAGTTTTATTTCAGTACAAAACACAAAAATATCAGTTACATTGACTCAAAAATATCCCCAAATAAAATAGAGCTCTCTTTTGTTTAAATAAAATAAAAATAATAAAACAAAACTCTCTTGGAAAAGAAATAATTGTCTCTGGATCCAGCCTCTTTCGTTCAGTTCTTGTTGTGATGGTCCTGTTTTTTGTGTTGTTGGTCTTGTGTTTCTACTGTACACTACCCGAGTAGGTATTAGTGTATGTGTTCACGTGCTTATCTGGGAAATCCTGTTGCGTTTCGCGATGATCTGACTGTGAGGACCCTGTAGTAGCTGGCCAGTCTACTAACAGAAGTCCTCAGAGTTCTTCTGGTGGGCTTGGCTCGCCATCAATCTCAAACTTCTCTCAGTGGATCTGGGGTCACCAAAAACCAGTCTACACATATTGTGCAGAACAACAAATGAAATTACTTTATCATCTTCAATAAAAAAATATATCATCATAAATTAAATATCAGATTCAATCAATCAAGATTTCTTCCCTTAGCTTTTTAACTTATAGAGATAATCTCCCATTAATTTACTATTTTTTAACAGTATTTAGACATGAATTTCCTCACATCTACAATGAAATTACAGCATTTTAAATAACACAGTAACATGTTTTAACCTTTAAACATTTTTAACAGTTCTTTTTACACAAAATGATGAACTTATAAACACAATATAGCAATATAATATTCAGTAAGTCCAGCATAACTTCCAAAATACTCCGACTGGCTTTAACTCAAATTCTACCGTGCTAAATGATACTATTGTGACCAGTTAGCTAGCTGACGGTCTTGCTAGCTGACGGCCATGCTAGCCGGCAGCTACACCTAAATAATGCCTTCACTCACCGGAGTTTCAAAAGTAAGTCAACAATAATCCTGATCCGTCAATGTAAGCAAATATGCTCGGCGATGCTGCACCTACTCTCACACACTTTTCCTCTCTTTTTAACAGGTTTTCTCTGAGCTGGGAAGTCATTTTTTGGTTAACAAGACCAGGCTCTGTCTAAATGAGCAGACAGAGAGCCAGAACTTCACTTTAATGGTCACCCTGACATAAAAGCTGCATGTACAAAATCACCAGTCGATTCTGAAAAAAGTGGCAGATGCACACCATTTCAAGACCCCGTCTTCCTTTACGGCTCGATCAAGAGAGGGATGTTATGTGTTCTTTCTTGGAAATCCTGTGTGCTAGTGAGATATTCTCCTCTATCATCCTTCTTTTTAAAAGTCTGTCTGCAGATTGTCTGAAACTGTCAAGAATCCATCATTCCGTCAAATATGTGTTGAGATATTTCAGCGTAGAACAAAGAAGTGGACTGACCAACACTTCCATCCCTAAAGCCACTAGAGTGGTTCAACAGAGGCTTTTTTAAAGATGATTTTATATTCACTTCCTCATAGTTTAGGCTTTTCTTAACTGCCTTGGGTAGATTGACTGTCTCTGCACAAATAGCACATAAAATGAAACTGTTTTAAAAACAACTGCAGAAAAAGAGATCACTTGTGTTGCTTCTACATCCCGTTTAATCAGGTGGTCCACACAGTTATGTTGAAGAACCTGGCAGACAGAAGTGTATTTCAGGTATTCTTTGTTATTCCACAGTTAGGTTCCTCTACAGTACTCAGCTTGGTTATCAGATGGCTCTTGCATCTTGGCTAGCAACAGTGTCTTATCAGTGTCAGAAACACTTTGTCATTCTGTCACAACCCACTTCATAATTCTCCTGAGCCCTTGTTAAAATCTTTCACCCTTAAAGCACATTTGTGATTATGCTTCGTTCATATCAGCCTGTTCCCGGAGATGAATCAGGCCTATCTTCATTATGCTGATATTTCTAGAGCTTAAGAGGAGCTTAGCTGCTGATGAGTTGCCCTGTCACAATCCAACAAGGTGTCCCCTCCTGCTCGTACTGTCTTCTCTTATCCTTTCCAGCAGTCTCCACTCTCTCGCTTCATTGCTTGAGTGTCTCCTTTAGTCTCTGTCACTTCTCTTGAGAGTCCAGACAGCCACCCATTCTTTACTAACAATCCTCCTCTTTCTTTTTTTTTTCTTTTTTTTTTTTTTTTCTTTATTGGTGAAATTAGGTGAAAGACAAGGTGACATGGGGGACAAGTACATCACACCACGAGGATCAACCAATACAGATAGTGGACATACAGTACAGATAACAACAAAAAACAACATAAAGTTATGATGATTATGTATAGAGGTAATATAGGTGTGTGTGTGTGCGTGCATGAGTGAGTGTGCATGCGTGCAAGTGGCTGACAATCCTCCTCTTTCCTTCTATTTACACAGCTGCGTGTTGTCTTCTCCTCTCACCACAGTAATTTCCTTTTTTTTCGAGCTCAGACACTCATATCAGCTCACTCCTCTGCTGTCCTCTGCGACACGATATCACACCCACCTTTGAAATTCAGGGTGACTTACAGGCCCACGTATTATTTGTCCTGAAAGCCGCCTGCAGCCACTTTGTTTATTTCCAGGTGAGACACAGTGTTTTGTGAGGGGTGTGATAGACAACCTACACACACTTCTTCACTGTCCTTGTTTGACGACATGCAGACAGTGTCTGTAAATATGGGGGTAATTAGGAAGAGTCAATGAGTGATATGGGAGAGTTACTGAGAGCTGCAGGTGGAGAGAGGCAGCCAACAAAGTCTCACCTTCATGAAGTGTTTGTCTGATGGCTGTGACTATATCGTATCTAAAATCTTTGAGAATCATTCACGTGTTCAATGGACTGGAACTCTCATCTAAAGGGGCATTTCACCGATTTTCTGCATCATGAATGGTTTACTTGTTGTTGGCAGTGTTAATGTGCTCTACTTTACTGTGCGTATCAATGATTGGTTAAGCTATTCATTGGAGTATGGTGTTGCTAATTGGAGAAACAGATGACCAGAGACAGATGTAGCAGGATTAAAGATTAGGTTCGGGTATGTCAGGTGCCTCTTGTGTACACTGAAACAGCTGTAATCATTTGTCAGTAAGTGGGTATCGTCCTCAGTCATTGAATTTTTAGTGTTTCTGTTTGAGCAGAAGTGAAGGGATTTGACCTAAAAGAGGGAATGTCATACTACTTATTTGTCTAAGACAGATGCTGAAGCCACATGTTAGCTTCTGAAAAATGACAGAATACTTTTTTCACTGTGGATTTTGTTCCTCATCACGTATAACATGCAAGCTGGATAATCTGGTGTCGTGACCCATGCATCAAACATCTTTCTGCAATTTGCTAGAAACAATTTCTTGTAAAATGGAATGCTATAGGTTAAGGTTCTCATTTGTAATCTGAATGTAAATAGTGCTTGAAAACGCCTCTCGTGAGTCCAGCAGCCCTGGCCTGGTATTACCAAATGGCATCTGAATAACACAGCAATTTAGTAATTTCACATGTTATCACAATGTAGTTTTTACTATGAAGCATCATTTCACACCATTTAGTCTCAACACAGGACCTACACCCAGAGACCACTCATCGTGTCCCATGTAGAACCAGAACTCAATGGGGATGTTTTCTAGTTAACATTCACACACATTCAAAGGCCGTTAATTCACATGACTATAACATAAGTTATGTCTGCAACCTTTTTGACTTGGATCAAATACTTAACGTAACTCACTTAGCTAATGAACTTTTTTAACCCAAACCATGATCTTGTCCTAAACCCAACCGAACTTCAACCATTTCCCAATGTTAGCAAGGTGTTTATTAGGTTTGAGGACTATATTCAAATCCAAGAGCGGCAGTCTTGACAAATACCATGATAGCAGCTCAATTTAACTTGCACAGAGTAACAAAATAGGGCTTTCCCCTGCCCCCCTTCACTTTGCACTAACCCTGGAACCTCTGGTGTAAGCTATATGCCAGAACCTGTCATTCCCAGGTGTTCAGATTGGCTTGGCGTCAAATAAATTGTTGCTATATGCTGATGATATATTATTTTTTGTAGCACAACCCCATCGCTCTATACCTGCACTTCTGGGTCTAGTGGAGTCCCTCTCCAGGGTTTCAGATATAAAAAAATGGATGAATTTAGAGGCCCTCCTGCTTACACCTTGGCCCCTAAAATGTCTTTCATCCTGGAAACATTCAATGGCCTGCTTAAGGCATTACATACTTTTGCATAATTTTCCCTCCAATCTCAACTGTTAGGATCTCATTTTAACAGGCTAATGGCAGATTGAAAGATGGACCCACCTCTACCTCTCTTTGTGGGGCAAGGTAAATGTTGTCAAAATGATTAGTGTCCCTAAATTCCAGTACTTGCTTCAGGCCATCCCAGTAGATAGTCCACGGGCATATTTCAAACAATTTAATCAGTTATAAAGGAAAGGAAATTATGGAGGGAACACTGGTCATTCCAACCAGAGAGGGCACCACCCTGGTTTCCAATTGAGAGCTCCCTTCTCAACACTTTACCTCCCCTGTCATTATGGCTTTATCCAAAGCTACCTATAGATAGAAAACCCTTCAACTGGAAAGTATGGGCCAAAAAAGGAAAGCTTTATGTCATTAAAGACTATATATGATGCGTCTGTGTTTACATCTTTCACCATGTTAAAGGTGGAATATGATCTACCTCAGAATAAATTAGGGGATGGCTCCAATTTAGACATTTACTTCACTAGGCTATTCCAAATCCTCAAGTTACTCTTACCAGATCTGACGCCCTTGGTGAAATACTTAATGTCATGAAGCTTCAATATTTTACTTGGTGCGACAGGATAGACAGATGGTCTCAAACATGAGAGGCAGACCTGAATCAGTCATTTAGTGATGAGGAGTGGAGTGCCATCGTGCGAAACCCTAAAACATCCTTTTGATACATTTGAACCAGATAATTGCAATTCAAAATTCTAAAAATGGTGTATTGGACGGCTGCAAAATTATATGGGGTTGGATTAAGAGAGAATCAGCATGGTGAAAAAATGGGGGCGCCCCAGGGACCCTTATTCATTAACTTTGGTCTCGTCCCAAGGTTCAGAGGGTAAGCAATTCATGACAACATTGTTTTGGTTGTTTGGCGGATCCACTGGGCTGAAAGTTCCTTGTTAGAGAATGGAAATCGGTGGGTCTTCCTCAGTCCAGTCAATGGTATATCCGATTAAGTGTAGTGGCAGCCCAAGAATAGTTGACATGCAGGATGGTATATCGGCTAGACCTGAACAATGGGGGAGATATATTGATCTAATCCCAGGACCATAATTGATTCCTTTTGGAGTGGAGTGACTCACTGTGAGCTGTTGATGTAGGCATGGAACCCCTGCTGTTTAGTGTTGTGTAATTGTGTATTATTATTGTTCTTAATTTCACATATAGTTTGTCTTTTTTCTCTGTTTTTGTGGACTTATGTGGTCTGTCCATTATTGTTTGTTTTGTGCTATTTTCTGTTGGTAACTTTGTTTTTTACTAACGTAAAAACAATTAAAAATAGCAATTCTAAAATGATGCCCCTCGTTACCTTAATAATTTATAGACCTTACCGTGGAACTACTTTCTACAACAGAAATAATCCCCATACAACAGGCCACACTGTGGATTATCAGTGTGACAGGAACACTGGTTCTGAAAAGTTATGTTGCTGTTGAATGATAGAAGTGAACCACAAATGAAATTCTGCTGACCACTATTGTATGGTGATGGCAGTGTAGATGTCAGAGATAGTTGAACCAGAGCAGAAATCTCTCAGTATCATATAAACGTCATGCACATATTAGGGTTATTTGTCACTCGTCATTTTCCACCTGTGCTCACACGTCATTTGAACTCACCCAGTGCTTTTCAAAATGTACCTAAACACATTCTAGAGGACCTTTCTTTAATCTGCATACAGTAATTTATCTGTATTCACAGTGGAGCTGTCAACACATGTACAATATTTTCTTGGAGTTTAATTTTGTCCACAATGACAGTAATGACCTACCTGATGCAAGTTTAAAGAATTTAAATGAAATGCTTCAACATTTTCAGGCAGTTCAGCATCTGTGTCTCTGAAATCCTGCCTTTACTGTCCTTAGTGGCACGGTAAAATATAGTAAAAACTGACTTCACTGCACTAGAGTTTTATTGACTGTAAACATGCTGAAGCGATCCCCTCGACAGCATCGATGCTGAATTGCTGCCATAGGAGTGGGAGTATTAAAGCGGCAGCTCCTTACACTTCTGGGGCCTCCGTGACTTAATGTGCTGACGGCTGCTTTTTGCTGTTGGGAGAACAACGAAGTGTTGACAGCCACACAGCTACAGCTGCTAGCATGGAGAGGCGCTGATATAGCTGTCACATGAAGAGGGAACACTGAAACATTAAAGGGGTCTCAAGTATCTTCCTGTGGGAAATAACAAAATATACTGCAGAGAAGGATGCAAAGTAGGAAAGTGATGACCTGTGTAGGAAAAGTAACTTACTTAGTTTAGTTCTATGTGTGTGTGTGTGTGTGTGTGTGTGTGTGTGTGTGTGTGTGTGTGTTTCAGTCTGTCGCTCTGTGTGTACAGGCATAGAGCAGTCATGGACATTAGCCTAGTTATCTCTGCCAAACACTGAACTGATGACCTTAAAGCTTGAGCTTTTCTGCCCACACTCACGCTCCCAGAGGAGGAAACCTATTGATTTTGACCCTGTGACCTTTACTCTGTTGCCATTGTTTCAGTTCACACATTGGATCTTCCAATGAGCATGTCCTGCCCTGTTGCTCGTACACAAAATCACTACTGGGCACATTCATGTTGTTACTTGGATTATTCTTGATTGATTTTCCTTTTAAAAGATTGCAGTAGTTTAACATTTTGGAAATTCTGCTTATTGACAATATTTCTGTGAGTGACATACACAATTAATATCACTAGCATGTCTGTGTAACAAGTAAATTAATTTATCAGCTGGGGCAGGCTTGGTGTTTTACCTCTTGCTACTTGTATGCTAAGCTAAGCTAACCAAGCTACGCTATTTTTTGTAGTTGTAATTTTTGTATTCACTGATCAATTATCAAATATCACTGATGTAAAATGAAAACATCAATCCATATCTTCATTTTTGATTATAGTGTGCCTTTGTTTTGAAATTCCCATGGCATGTCTGTGTCACCCCATGTGTTCAAGCACACCTCCTTCCTAAACATTCAAACAGAGCTAGCAATTTTGAGGAAAGTCAGGTCGACAACTCACTCAGCAGTATGCTCACTTGTTATCCCACTATGGCAATAAAAGCTGCCTTGTTTCAATGGATACATACAGGCTGAAGTTCAACCATGGCGTTCTGTCAGGAAGATTTTAACAAATGCTGAGTAAAAAAAGGTATGAATGATACGTCTCATTCTCAGAACCACCTCTTTGTGGAGCTCTCAAATTGTTGTTCAAAGAAACAGTTTCTACACATTCAAACACCTAGCAGATGTGTAACAGCTTTAACTATATTTTATGTTTAGTCCACCTGATGAATGTAAGCCCTATATACACTCTCCTTTTAGCTCTGTTTTTGTCTCCACCAACTCCTGAGACATAAATCTGTCTGTTCAGCAGTTAAACGCTCAAATATGTTCACCAGCTAGTGGCTAACGTTGTCTGTCTGCTGTTTGCTGCTGGTCAGGTTCATCACAACAACAACATCCGCTGCCAGGTGACTGAACCAAAACAGTAAAATTGTGGCCCCTAAACCGAAAACATTGAGCTCCACAGAGCTGCTAGGAAACTGCAACTGTTGTTACACTACACTTGGTGACTTCTCGGACTAAGGTTACCCATTACTCTTTTATTCTATGATCATTGCGTTTGTGTCCATGATGTGTAGTACATTCAATAACAGGAGCAAGTTGTCCATATCAGCTACCTTCATGTGTCATTAGCTGCAGACAAGTGCGTTTAATATATGTACAAGGCTGAACGTATTCTCTTCTTCCTTTACTCTCATTATTATTTATTCTATGTTTTTCTGATTGCTCAAGACATTGTATTGTAATCATCACAAAATCCCTCAGAATCCTCAGCATTAGTTGATTACCTAACTGCATGGAGATAGATATTCATCAGCCCTGCTCTAATGTCCTCTGAGGCCTGATTGGATCCCACTGAATTTCCACCCAAAATAATCACACAATGAAGCCAAGTGCTCTGCTTTCACAAAGAAATACCACTATTTGCAATTCCAATCAAGTTAAAGCATTCATTATTTTCATCAGCTTCTTACTCCCCAAAGGGGAAATGCAGCAGGCTCGCTTTAATTGAATTAGCTTGCAGCAGCACCGAGCAGCAGTGAGATTGATACAGCAGTCCCTGTGTTACTTGGTCATACATCTCAGGCTGGTGCCACGGTCCAAGCCAACCATAACTAAGAGCTTATTGACCCTCTATAGCTGCCATATTGGCTAATATCTCATCTGCTGCATAAAGGAGACTAAATGGAGCTCATGGATGATGCGACTGAGACGTATGGCGCATATAAACAGACCGTGTGCTCATATATGAAAGGAGTTATATAACACTGTGAGATCTTACAGAACATATACAGACTTTGTCTCAGCTGCTGTTGTAATCCTTCTTTAGTCCCACAGGCCAATTTTGGCGTGTATATGGTAAGTATGTCATTCCCTTATATAGGCTGTTTGTTTTGAGGGAATTCAGACCTGCTAATCTCAGTCCTGAGTGATCTTATCAAAAGTAGACAGCTCTAAGTCATCAGTTCACAGCTACATTAGCCTGCGTTTGAGTGACCACCTGTGATCTGATGTCACTTCATGCTCTTTATGAAATAAACTTATTTACATTTATATTTACATTTTGCATTTTACAGGGCATTTATCAGTTGCTTTTGTCCAAAGTGTCTTACAGTAATTCATACATTCACACACTGATGGGGGTGGCTGCCATGCAAGGTGCCGACCAGCACATCAGGAGCAGTTTGGGATTCAGTATCTTGCCCAAGGACATTTTGACCTACAGACTAGGGTAATAGAACCAGCAACCTTCTGCTGGCTCTACCCCTGAGCCACAGGTGCCCATCATCCATCACTGGGACAAACAGACAGCATTGTTTTTTACTCAAAGAAAGAAAGAAGTTCAGATAGAACATTTGCTGAATTTCCAAAAAAATGAAGAATTAGTCATAGGCAGAGTTTCACAGAGTTTATAAAGTGTCTCCTGACTCAACAATTCACTAAACTGACACATTTGTTAAGGGAGTCTGGGGACTTTCTCCACGGGGACAAAGACGTAGCCTATATTGTTACTGTTTAGTATATTTGTAAAATATCAGAATCAGAATACTTTATTGATCTATGGGGGGGAATTGTTTATGACATGTTTACATCAATAAAACATTTCTTCTTTCATAAATGGAGTGTAAATGGTGAAATCAGTGTAAACAGTGTGTTCAAACAGCTGCTAAATGTTGGTAGGTAAGACTTTAGCACTTTAAACACAGAAGCAGAAAGGCTGGGACAGACATGCTGCCACAAACTGACACTTTTTACAAGGAGACAAACAACTTCAGGTTCTGATTTAATGCTCAATTTACAAGAAGGAGATAATGACTTAGAATTTGTCATAGCTGTTTAGCATGTGCAAACTCACTGCGAAAAGAATGCGGTCACATTCGGCCCAACCACCTCTGAATGTGGTCTGAGGGATCGGGTCTTAGATGTGTCCTCAATGTGTCTTGTGCTCTAAGTCCACACATGGACTTAGAGCTGTCCCCTTGTGATCAGATTACGCAGGACAGATGTTAATACCAGGTATAAGCAGGTACAATTATATTTAAAGTAGACAACTTTGGTGTCAGCCCAGTGGATTCCAGAGGCAGTTCACTCATATATACAAACATATTTTGTCACCACCAAATATATCTATCCATTTAGGGTGGCATTTTATTGAGTCTGAATGCAGTGTTGATCTGTTTATAAAATTAAGGTTTAGCTTTCTACATCTGCAAGTGACTACACTGATGCATCCATCCATCCATCCATTTTCTTCCACTTATCCACGGATGGTGGCAGCAGGCTAAGCAGAGTACTCAAGATGTCCGTTACCCCAGCAACAGTTTCCAGCTCCTCCTGGGGGATCCAGAGGAACTCCCAGTCCAGATGAAAAGTAATCCCTCCAGTGAGCTCTGGGTCTGCCCCAGAATCTCATCCCAACTGGACATGCTTAGAAAACCTCCATAGAGGAGGCATCCTAATCAAATGCCTGAAACACTCAGCTGGATCTTTTGTATGTGAAGGAGCAACAGCTGTGGCTGAGAGGCAGAAACACAACCGATCAGAAGTTTTCTCTCCAGAAGTCTTCCCAACCTCCAGCTCCATTCCTCATGCTGCCACCAGTGTTTGGGCTCCAGTGGGAGTTTCCTTCTTAATGGAAGCACCTAATTCATACGACCGCTTCCCATGGTGTTTTACCTCCTGTCGGGTTTGGAGTGCCAAAGTCTTTTTTGCTGTTCACATAAATGTAATCTTCTTTCAAATGTTCTGGGTCTCTTTTGTTTCTCTTGTAAGCCTCTTCTCATTGAACTGTAGACTGGAAAATATGAACAGCATTTAAATGTTGATTAAATATATCTGAGACATTGAAGTAACAAGTGTAGTTTCTGGGCTTTTCCTCCTCCAATGTGTCGGCGTGTAGTTTGATGATAAAAGAATTCTGCGGAGGCAAGGCTGGGTGGAATGATAGAGCAATCTTTATTGAAACAGAATCTTGAGCCCTGCGTCCGGATCAGAAGCGGCCGCTTTCTGATATTATCAAATCTATGGTAAAAGCTATGCCAAAATGCTTTGCCCTCTGACCTATCAGAACTCCTAGCCTTCGATCTTAAGAGACCTACCAAGTGCAACCCTCTCGTTCTTCCTGTGAGGGCCTTTTTAGAGTCCCTTCTGCAGTACACCCACTTCTTCTGATTGGTCCCTTTGCCAAATTATCCAATAAACTAAAAGAGGAGTTTGACCTGTGTTAGGCATCTTCCACCATTTGGCACGCAGGTCAACCTTAGCTAAGCACTTTATCGTCTGTTAGCCTTTGACTCCTTACAGTTGGAAGCCAACCCCTGGACCTTCACTCACACAATGAAAATCAATAAGTCATGATTGAATCCAAACTGAGTAGATCAGTCATGATTGAATCTAAGCTAAGTAAATCAGAATGTGTTGTCCTCCAGATACCTCTCAAGTGTAACTTTTCCCACCTTATTTGTCATAAGCTTTTGCTCCAACTTTAGACGGCCCGCCTTTTGAGCTGATCAGCTTAAACAAGGGTCAAATGACTGTTTGTACTGTGAAGGGGTTGTTTATAGTGACCAACCCACAGAGAATTATCACCCAACTCTGCTGTTCCCCTCACTTATTACAAGTAATTGAATATCTTTCAGATCACCAGTTTGCTTTTATGGCCGACAGCAAACCTCTGTTTGGGTTCAGTGCCACTGGTTTCATCAGCCAGCAGCCGGCAGCTGTTGTCAGTGAAAAAGCACCGATAAAGCCATAGTACGCAATTTGTTGGGTGGAAAGAAACAAGACTCCAAATGAATCCTAATGTGTCTGACAGATGAGACAACTGTTTGCAATCACATTCACAAGAACAACATCGTTATGAGGAGAGAATTATGTCAATGTTGTGTTTACAGCAAGTTATCCCCAAATTGGAAATACTGATTTAATATTCATACAATGATACAAGTGAAAACTGCTACAATGTGTGACATATTCACATTACATTTCTATGACGGACAGGTGGTGGTGGTGGGAGTGGTGGTGTTATAGTTACACAAGAGAACCAGGACAGAGAATGCTGGTTAACATGTTTCAACATTTGTAAGCGTGAAACCACTGGATATTTTTTAACAAAATGTCACTCTGGGACATTTTCTGCGTTTTTAGTAGCAACAAAACAGGATATTTTTGGACAAGATGTGCAGATACTTACCTGCCATGCTTGTGGCACCAGAAAAAGCTGACACTAAATGTTTTCTAAAAGTAGTTCTTGTGTCCAAACCAGACTGTAAGCATGTTGTTGGAATATGAAATTGATAATTTAACATAAAGAAATAAAGTTTCAATATTTCAAACACAAAGTTTAGTATGTTGACAGGCTGGGTTGTGATAGTCATTACAATACATTAGACAGAATGTGTGTAATTTTTCAGTCCTGGTTAACTGGCAGTATTCTTGACCTGCTGCCTATTATCTTTATCATTTTTTTCATCTTTTAGCCTGTCATGTCAAAAATGAGTACACCCTTGATCTATTTAAGCAACCACAGCTGTGCAGCTTCATGTATTCAATCATCAATCATTTGTTACACTGTGTGACTGTGTGACTATTAATAACTCGACAGCCATTTTCATTAAGCAGCCAAGCAGGTGTTCCGATCTCATAAGAAATCCGTCTGCCTAGGCTGCAGGTCGACACATCCTGTCCCTCCAGTTGCGGCTTCACTGATATTTTGTATACTGCTGGTAAAAAGAGGCTCTCAGAGGCATAATCCCTGTCTGTTCCATCTGGCTTTGTAACAGTAACAGCCTTGCTTTGATTTTTCCTCCCAGTCCTATGACTGTCCTTGCTCTCCTGTTATACTCCTATCTGCTGTGTAATTGGCAAGTGTGCCCTGCCACCTGAGACTCCCATTAACCTCCTAAAAAAACAAGAGGAGAGTGAAAAGAAGGGGGATGAGATTCTTTCTCCACAAAATCAGCTCATGGAAAAGTAGGCCACTGAGCCGACGGCCACTATGATGACGGCTGCAGTCTGATACAACTGTTTTATTATTCATTGCACACTACACTTTTGTTCTATAGACAATATGTATTATTGTACGATTTAAGACAGACTTTTGTTTCCTTGTCATGTGAGGTCTTAGGACATATATCAGATTGCATATTAATTGAAACTAGACAATTCCCTGCCGGGGAATCACGAGAGTGGGCTGTGCGCTTTGCCCCATGACAAAAAAAAAATGATGAAAGCTAAAGCAAAACGTGAATCCCACGTTGATAATTTGGACTTTTATCTACATTTTAAAGTTTGAATGGTGTGTCCAGGTCAAAGTATGCCAGAGATGTCAATGTTTGAAATCTTTTTTTCGATCTTTTCACCTGGTCTCATTCACTTTGTGTGTGTGTGTGTTTGTGTGCATGTGAGTGTGTGTGTCTGTCTGTCTGTCTCTCTGTGTCTGTGTGTCTGCGACTTTTTTGATCTAGTCCCATTCATTCCTTATGGGGAAGCTTACGCAGGTTTTTCGCGACTTACGTCGCAAAAACATGAATATTCTAGAAAACTGATTAATAATCTGTTTGTGTCTGTGTGTGTGTGTGTGTGTGTGTGTGTGTGTGTGTGTGTGTGTGTGTGTGTTTGTGTGTCTGCAACATTTTTGACTTCGTCCCATTCATTCCTCATGGGAAAGGTTTATGAAGGTTTTCGCGACTTACGTCGTGAAGACATGAATATTCTAGAAAACTGATTAATAATCCGTGTGTGTCTGTGTGTATCTGTCTGTGTGTGTGTGTGTGTGTGTTTGTGTCTTTCTGTCTGTGTGTGTCTGTCTCTGTGTGTGTGTGTCTGTGTGTGTGTGTCTGTCTCTGTGTGTCTGTCTGTCTGTGTGTCTGTCTGTCTGTGTGTCTGTTTGTGTGTGTCTATCTCTTTGTGTGTGTCTGTCTCTGTGTGTCTGTGTGTGTGTGTGTGTGTCTGTCTCTGGCACTCCCTCTGTTGGCCCAGCTGATCCTGGTTGCCACGGGGATGGTTGTCAACAGCCCTAGCAACCGTGGCTGAGACGGCTGGTTTCAGAGACATTTCAGCCTCACATCTAGGATGTCAAACTAGTGCTATTTATCCAAAACCAAACATGATATCGGCAAATATGTCTTCACCATCACGTGGGAAAGGCCTTAAAGAACACACTCATCAGGTTTGGTGGTCCTAGTTTCAGAAATGTGGAAATAAGAGCGAGATAAAGAAGGGTACAGTTTTGAAAATCCTCTTCCCGATTTACATTGGAGTGAATGGGACAGTTGAGAGCTACTCTTGTCGGTTGGAGGCAGATCATTCAAAAACCGTAAATCCTACTGATAAAGTAGATACATTGGGAGAAAGAAGACAAGTGTTGCTACAACTGTAGTAAATATCACTGTTTTTGAGTGACATTTGTGGCCGGAATCGTCACGGAAAGAGAACATTTCTGAGAAAATTTTTGAGTTTCCCGCACTCTGTCAGTTGGCTCCCCCACTCTGCTGCACTAACATTCCGCCAAACACACTCATTTAAAACCCTTAATTTTTCCAAAATCACTCACCATGTTTAAGGGGTCAGCGTTCAAAAACTATACATCGTAGGAAAAAAGTTCAAATACAACTCAAATAGACAAGACTTGTGTGAATGTCTGAATTAAATGGAGTTTCTAGGTCAATGTATGCCAGAGCAGGAGATCATTGAAAAACGTCAAAGATTTGCGACTTTTTTGACCTCCTCCCATTCATTCCTTATGTCGCAAAAAATTAATATTCTGGAAATCTGAATGATAGCATACCGAGTCAGATTGAGCCATACGTTTTGATATATTTTTTGTTTGTGTGCGACCAACGGTGTGGGACGAGTTAGAGACAGAAATTTGGGAGGAGGGGGAATAATAAGAAGAGGCGCGGTGAATATGGACACCTATAGCTTTGCTATAGAGGTGTCCATAGTGGGCTGGCGAGCACAGCCCACTAAATATAACGTCAGTGTTTTCTTTGCAATGTAAATTGTTTAGCACAGCCCATCTGTTCTGAGAGAAACATGTCATCAAATACATTTTTATCTACAAAATGGCAAAATGTCACAAATGTTCATATAAATTGAATAACAATGTATTTGTTTTGGAGCAACTAAAGCATGATTGACATTTTATGGTTGTCCCGTGAAGCTTGGAAAGTTGAAAGTGAATTGAAGCACAAAATTTTATTGAAACCCCATTATTTTCATAACAATAACCATAACTGCCGTTAGAACAGAAAGGATGTTGGACTGAGGACTGACTCGTGTTCGGCAGAGTTAGCACTATCTCAGGTGGCTGGAGTGCAAACGGAGTTTCTAATGTTAGCCTGAACCTTGTTAGCATCCATGAACAGCTCTCTATTCTCTACTTATAAACTGAGCTTTTTTTTGTCCAACCCGTAAACCCACAAACTAGTTAAACATACAGTATGTAATTTCTGTCACAGGGGTTTAGTTTGATGACATAGTGCAGCAGCGTGGGATCTGCTTGGGAAAATGTCAGTACACAACATTTTAATTGAGAAATGTTACATGTGACAGACCAGAAGCAGTTTAATCCATTTGTTACATGTTTGCCGTTGTGTTGACAGGCCTGCCATGCTCAGTTTGTAGATGTCATTTCTAGAACACAGGCTTTTTGTTTGTTCCTCAGTGTTCCTGTGAATATGTAGATTGTGGCTTCTGGGTATTTGCCTGCCTCAAAGGAACAATTATAGGTAACATTTCTAAAGCCTATAAACTCATCAAATTGCTGATTTCTCCACTATATCCACTCCTGTAAGAGGCTGCAGAGCCGTGAATAGAGCGTGTTTAGGATTGATAAATGTATGGGTTGAACTGGAGCTGGAAGACCCTGAGCTAGGGCTTAAGGACTAATGGCTCCCTCAAACTAGCTCAGAGGAAGACAGCTGCAAGCGCCTCCATTAGCTGCAGAGGTAACGAGTCAGTGATGCACTTTGGACATTATTGTCGGCAGTAAATCACATTTAAGAGACAATGACTTTCAACCTCAGGTGGGATTAGTTTATTAGGAAGAGGAGATCTGACATTCAACAATGACAGAGTGAGAGACAGACACATTTGAGGATGCTCCCTGTTCCAACTCATACAGTCCTGCTGACAATTATGGAACATAGACATGCACACACACATACACACACACACACACACACACAATGCATGCACGCACGCACACCCCAGACACTCACAAACAAACCTTAGTGGATATGCGCTTTCTCAACCTTGAAAATGATTGTTCATTTCACCAAATGAGGTGCATTAGAGCTGTGAGTCATTACAGGCACTCATAATCAGCCGGAGTGAGCCGACATCATCAGTGGTGGGATATGTGTAGGAGAAGAGATAACGAGGGTCCGGAGGACAGTGATGATAAGAGGGGGCCTCAGTGGCAGTGGTCAACCAACACAGCGCATAGCAGAGGGCTGAAGGTGGACAGGATGTGATGAGCCGTTTCCTCTTCAATGAGCTGGATGGCAGAAGCAGCGGGCTACTGTGTGTGTGTGTGTGTGTGTGTGTGTGTGTGTGTGTGTGTGTGTGTGTGTGTGTGTGTGTGTGTGTGTGTGTGTGAGGGAGCTGTATGTCCACGGTGTGTCCACAAACCAGATAATTGTGGCAGAGGGTTGATGGAACACACAGGTCAAAGTGGGAAACAGAAAAGTGAGACTTCATGTGCCTGGAAACGTAATGTGTATGTTTGGAGGCATGAAATGCATCATTTGCACAAATAAATTGTGGCCACCAAATGTCACTTTGAACAGTACAGAAAGCATATGAACAAAAACTAAATGCACTAAAGTGAAGCTTTATGAGCCATGATGTACTCAAATGTCTCCTATATTTTTCAATGAAATCTCAATATTCAGCTCTGTTCACAGATTTCTTGACAGCTTCACTTAACTGCTGTTTACTTTTTATGAAGCAAAGTCATGCCTGTCGTATGTAAAATGTAATATTCAATAGAAGATAAATATTCTGCATTAAAATGGCTAAAATGGCTAAACCTTTGTCATACAGTGTGTTGAGCTGTGTACTTACATTATCCCAACTGTTTTTAACAATGTTCAGACTACCTTGTGTGTCAACACTTATGACTGAGTCATGTCAGGTACATTTCCATCAGCCATGGTGGTTGTTTAATGTTATATTAAATCACCAATAGGATCAATTGTGTTTATTTGTCTTACTTAGACTGTCTATCCGCCAGTGCCAGATTACTTCACTACATTAGCCATTAGGTAAAATTAGCCAGCAGCAGCACTAAAGGAGAGTGTGTGTGTGTGTGTGTGTGTGTGTGTGTGTGTGTGTGTGTGTGTGTGTGTGTGTGTGTGTGTGTGTGTGTTAATGAAATAAAATCCATTTCCCTTCAAGCTCCAGTCAGCTGTCAACATTACAGTAATGTGCTGCAGTTAGGGACGATGACTTCACACACACAAGCTGCTGCAGAGCAGAGGTGAGCTGAGCTGCTACATGTGATGCGCTGTGGAGAAATGTCGTCCCGGCAAAAACGATCCAAAGTCTGGCTGCATTTCACAAAGTAGGACGACACCTCTGGGATTGTCACCTGTAATACCTGTAAGAGGGATCTGCGCGCCAAAGGTGGTAATACAACTAATTTGTCCAAGCATTTGGCCACACAACACGGCATTATACTCCAGCAATGCAGTGTGTTTGACACACTTAGCAGCACCAGTGCTGGCAATAGCACAGCAGGTAAAATTAAACAACTGGCTAACGTCATGTGATAATGATAAAAATGAGGTTAATTTAATCAGCCCAGCCCTGCCCGTTCCTTGTTTGTTGTTCCTCTTGTTCCTCTATGGGATTATCCTTAGCCAATAGCCACTTGACTTGTGGACTCATTTTACTCATTTGAGTATTGTTTATTCTCAGCAGTGAATAATTAAGATTTATATTAATAAACCAGGTTGTATTCCTTTCTGTACTCATTTACTACTTGTTTTTCAGCCTATTTGGGAATCGATAAGAGAATCCATAAAAAAACGGATCGATAAACAGGAATCGATAAAGCATCGGAATCACTAAATCCTTATCAATATACATCCCTAGCTGCAGTCAGGTTGATAAACGGGAGAGAAGATTTTTAATCCCAGAAGTTAAAATTAATCTCTGAGCTTTCCTCCCGTCAGTAAAGGCTCCAGATCAGATCAGAATCTCATGTGACTTTTCATTTCTCAGGTCTGGCTTAGTTCGGAAGACTCTAACCTGAGCATGACTCCTCCCCCAAAATCTCTGTACATGTCTGTTTTGTGTTCACTGGGCAGAGACTGCATATTGTACATTTAAAAATATTGTAAATGTAATTGCTATAGCTCGAGATTCTCTATTTTGTGTTAATTACTCAGTTGTTGTCTTCATTTTGTGTGGCCTGAACACAGTCCAAAATGACGCTCTAAAAGCACCAGTGCATTTTGCGCTCATGCATTTTATCCCACAAAACATGCAGTTCAGAAATTAAATCTTATTCATGCATGAAATAAGCACTTGGCACTTTGCGTCCCATATTGCTACAGGGAAAAGTCATCTGGAACAAAGAAAGTGATGTATTTTATTTGGACATTTTTTGTGTGACTACAGCATTTTTCAAGTCAATCTGTATATGTATCTGTATATGTATTGAAAAATGACCCTTTCCTGCTGAGAGTTGGTACAATCTATGTGTTGCTCTGATTGATTACAAGCATATAGCTTCATCAAACACAAATCAGGTGGATGACCAAAAGAACTGTGGCCTAAGCACCTCCTGTGTCCCCAGTTTGGCTCCAATGGTGAAGTGATGTGTCATATTGGTAAGGATGGATGTCTACTACATTGTGTGTTTTGATACTATGAAGAAGTCACATTTTTTCAAATCCTATAGATAGGGGTTGTTAATTCTGGTTTGGCAAAATATGACATACGAAAATCTGAGTTGTAATTGGCTGTGAAGTTGGGGCTTAATTGCCCTTAACTGAGACTGCTGGGCAGTGCTTCTTCATAGGCTGTGGTTTGCCCACCAACGGCTCTCTCTGTCAAATGCTTAAAGGTCCCACATTATGAGAAACACGTTTTCTCTGGTCTCTAGATATATAAACTGGTCCTCCCTGAGCCTAACAACTCCCAGAATAAGGAAAGCAAGCGATTCCTGCATGGTCTCTGCAGCCCACCCACTGGTAAAACGTTGCACCTACAGGCTGTTCAGATGTTGTTACGTAACGAAAGGAGAGATTTTCATAGGCCGACCTCCTCTGCGCGATGATAGGAGTTATCTGAGAGGGGGGCGTCCATCCCCGAGGTGAAGTTCGGTGTGTCCAGCGGTAACATAGCAGTGTTTCGCAATTTCATCGCTCAGAACTAGACAGGCAAATTGCTCTGTTGTTGGTTGTACAAATCAACATCAGTGCCTATATTCTGTCCCAGCTACAGAACAACAGAAAGAGACAGTGGTTGTGTTTCATTTTTAACAACAACGTGCCGGCTACGTTTCCTGTTAGCTTGTATGTGTGTGCTAACAACTTCACATTGGACTGCTTCAGTAACGAAGGTCAGTACAAAAGTTGGCTTTGCCTCGACACTGACCCTCGTAAAAGGATCAGTCCCACCCATACCAGACCCAGCAACTGCACCCGAGCCACAGGTAAGTGTCGCCAAGTTTTGATGGTATTTACAGTTGCCTACGAGTATGGTCAGTCATAGGGTGACCATATTCTGAATCCCCAAAAAGAGGACACTACTACGCAGCAAAATTTTGAGGGTTTTTCAGGTCAGGTCGAGTGTTTTTTTGCTTCTAACTCAGTTAAACGCATATTCTGAATTCCCAAAAAGACACTTAACCAGGCCTCTTGAAGATGCTGAAAAATACTCACACAAAGTTGCGTTTAAACAATATATTCATTTATCTAGGTCGTTAGAGCCTCTGTTTGCCACGGACACATACTTTGGTCATACAAACTCTGGTCTCTCTACTGTTTTGTTGTATATATTATTATTGTTTATAGTATATTTTGCATATTTTGTTTTGTTGCATATATTATTATTGTTTATAGTATATTTTGCATATTTTGTTTTGTTGTATATACTATCATTGTTTATTGTTTATTGCACACTGTGCATTGTATATATACTCTATGTTGCCTTCTATTTATGTTATGTACAAAGTGTTTTATTTGCGGACCCACTACTGCTGTAACAAAATAATTTCTCAGTCTGGGATCATTAAAGTAATTCTATCTATCTATCATACGTCCCAGCTTTGCAGACAGTACACTCTGCTTCCCATTTTTCACGACCCTGGCGAAAACACGGGTACTTTTTCCGAATTTTGTCTGTAAAAGTGCATTTGCGTTTCGGCATTTCTTCAGAGCAGCAGAGAGCTCTGATGCGCTGCACTGTTTTATAATGAATGAATACACGTTCCGGGGTTCGGCGTGGAACTCCGCCTCTCAGAGTGTGTTTCCAAATGAACCATTGAACGTGTATGGTAAATACAATGGTCTGTGATGCAAAGATAAAGTGCACGCTACACAAACTCAAAACCCCGGACATTTGAAGGATTTTATAAACTCCCCCCGGACAGGCCGGACAGCCCCCCAAAAGAGGACATGTCCGAGTAAAAGAGGACGTATGGTCACCCTAGTCAGTCAGTCAGCTGGAAATTGGCTAACTAGTTAGCTCCGCTTCGGTCCGCTATGCAATGGCTTTTGAAGTGAGTTTAATGTTAATAATATTACGATTGAGCTTGGTTGTCACAGTAAAAAGTCTGGAAACGTGCAGACTGGAGATAGAGACAATGTGAACAGTGTCCAGGAGTTTTGAGACTGTGTTGGAGACAAACACAGCTTTCGCTAGCTGTTAGCCATTAGCTGCATGGTAGTAAAGGTAACAACACATACGAACACACTAAGTAATATATTCAGACACACTAACCATTCTGAAACATCCTGCTGCAGCCGCAGAGTCTGTATTTCTTCAGGAGCCTCTCCTTCTGGGCCTGATTCTGGGTCAAACTAGTATGGTTGAACAACAGCATCTTGGCGAGCCATAGCGATACATCCATGTAAACATCAGAAACAGCCTGCTCTCACTAGAGCTCACTTGAGCTCCCTTGAGCGACTTTTAGACAGCTGAAATTCAGGACCACCGATGGGTTTTGGGCAATACATTTCAAATACAGTGTTGTTGGACCACTGACAGCTGTGTAGAAAATTGATGAAAAAACAGTATAATATGGGACCTCCAAGATCAGGGTCTGCCTGGCCTAGTATCCCTGAGAACTGCAATCTATATGAAAATATCACATATTCAAATGTATGTACATTACCAACATTCAGTAACTACTATGTCTTTTTAGGGTGATGGGTGGGCCTGTGCCACTTCTCACTATTGTCACAGTAACAAGTTGTCATTTGTCATTTCTTTGGTTGCCAAGCATGAAAGAAGGCAGGTCTTAACATAACACGTGCTGACCTGAGGGCAGAGTGAGAAGATAAGACGCTCGACAGTTGATGAATGATGAATGTGGACAGCATTTTTATTTTTGCTGAGACCATGATGAACAATGATGATAACCCTCATCCCTGAAGGATTTTGTTTTGTCTGTATCTACAAACTGACACACTCGTGCCAAGCTCAGTGCACAGTTGTCAGCACAGGAAGAGAACTGGACCTGACTGAAAGTGACTGATCACAGTCAATTGAGCAACACTGCTGGGAGTTTGTGGTGTGAATGAGCAAGGTTAGTTGTGTTCAAGGCAGTTCAGGTTAGGCCTGAACGCTTCTCAAGTTTTGGGAAATGAAGTAATTTATCCTATGTTTTGGCTTTAAACATTATGAGGCTTAAACCAAATGTATAATTGAATATCGTCTGCATAACAATGGAAGGAGATACCTTTAACATGACATTATTAGTTGCCTGGGCGGAAGCAAATAGACAGCAAAACAGCACTGGGCCCAGGACAGAACCTTGGGCAAACCACAAAACAGAGATTCGGATGATGATCCTGTAAGAAAGTGAAGGTTTTCTTACATTTCATAACTGTTCCCACAATCTCTTAACCGTGAAAGTGTTAATAGTTGCCTAACACTATTAAGTACAGTAATTAAGCAAACACCCAGGTCATATCCATGATGTAGTTGCCATGTGCAGATATTATAGAAAATGTTGGAATTGATCATTAAAAATGTCTGTCGCTGAAAAATCCAAGGATTTGCAAATACTGTCCAGCGCCAATGTTGTTGTCAGACACAGGGCTCAGTCTAAAAGGCACATGGTCAAACAAACAAGTGCCTATCGCACTGCCTATCACACACTGAAGGTGTGTGTGTCATTGAGTTTGAATTCAGGTGAACCTCTGACTAAACTCAGCACTCAGAAGAGAGTCTGGTTTGCTCTCTTCGTTTTCCCCGCTCCTCTCAGTAACTTTGCGATCATGAGGTACATTTCCTCTCCAGCTCCAGTCAGCAGTCAACATTACAGAACACAAACACCCGACAATGGAGGTCAACTCCTTGTATCAGTACCTCAGTCAAGTTGATGAACAGTCAATCCGCTTTTTAATTCCAAAAGTTAAAAGTAATCTCTGAGCTCTCCTCAGCAGACTCTGATGTGACTCCAAGTGTTTGTTCCTCCAGAAGGCGTGGATCTACACCAACTGTCTCCTCCAGAGTTGACCTCCGTCTCTGCCCGGCTGGCCCCGCACAACATAATAATAATAATAATAAATATTTGAATTAAGCACATTTTATGTATCGACTGCCTATGAATAATCTTGCTAAAAAACAAAGCATGGTAACGTACCATCAAAGTATCCACCTTCTTAATCAAAACCTCTTAACTGAAAGAGCCACCACACATTGACCAAGTGCTTTAACTCCTTAGCTTTACAACATGACAACACTGTGATTGTGCAGCTTCAGCACAAGGCACATGACAGCACTGCCTTCTCCGCACTGTCACAGTACTTCATTGTTCTGTATATGAACCATGTATATGTGAGGTATATGTTGATATATGAACCTTACGTGTATGTATATGGGCTCTGTCGTTGGTGAGAGAGTCATTATGTAAATGAATGCATTTCAGGAGTGAGCAGGATGAGCTGGCTGCCAGCATCTGTCACAGTCTGTCTGTTAGTTACAGCTGAGACTCATTCAATACAGACATGAATCAACAATGGCTGAGGGGGGCAAGGACTGCAGGGAGAGAGAGGGGGAGGGAAAATAGGAGGAGAGAGGAAGAAAGGGAGGAAGGAAGTGTCTCACTTGTAAATTCCTCCTCTTGCATACACACTCAGGGGTAAATTTCACTGTTTATGAGGCCTGTCAGACACTTTTAATCAAACAAAAACAGCACATTAGACTTCTTTGTATTTATAGAAGAAATCTATTTGGCAGATCACGGCACAGCATGAAGATCAGTGAATAATGCATGTAAAATTCAATCAGCTAAATGAACCTAAAGGTATTTAACAGCCACATAAAGTGTGAGTCTTTATTCAAATAAGCCTATTAGATAATTAAAGAAAAATGTGTCCAGAATGCCCCGGATTCTGACTATAAAACATTACTGCTGTCACTGTTATTATCTTCATTATGTAAATCTGTCTGCCTCAATTATGACGTGTGTGAGAATTAACCATTCAGGCACTGCAATAAAAGAGATCTGTAAAATTGTAATTAACGTCAATAAAATGGAACCTGTCTCATTACATAGTAATTTCTATTCTTCCGTCTTTATTACCCTATGTAAACATGTGGAGGTTCCACAGTAAAGGATGCAGATTCAGATGAGCAGAGCAGATCACATGAGTGACATTGTTGCATCCTTCAGCAGCACTCCCTCAGTGCTTTTAGCCAAGACACCTCTGTTCTCCACGTGAGACTGTCTAGCTTCAGACAAACCAAAATGAAAAAGGATGCATTTAGGGTCCCCAGGTCAAATCATACAGGCAAAAATGTCTATTTACTTATAACCAGGAAGTAGCTCAGATGTTGCTGCAAAACAAATACTGTCCAAGATGAACTATTCTTTAAACAGGCCTAGTTTTGTACTGAAGTGCACAAAAAAGTGTGAAACCTGCAGCAGACCTACTGTAACTTAACAGTGCAATATGTAAGAACTGGCCTCCTGTCCAATTCATACTCCAAACAAACTGGGGGCAACATGTCAAAGAGTAACTGCTACTGCTGCTAACTGTAGCTGCTGTTAAAGATTAGTTCTGTTAGATGTGAAGGTTGCGGTCCTATTAGTCACATCTACACTGAGTGGGAGCTCAGAGCATCAGCAGACTTTTGGTGTTACACCGATAGCAAAGGTGCTTTAGACGGTAACCCTATAAAAGATATTATAATGTAGTCAAATAAAGCTTAACCGAATCTTGGAGGATGCATTTAAAAATTGGTACGAGATAGTTAAAAAATATAAACTAGAAGGAGACAGTAAACTTCTAATTTGGCCTTCTCAAACATCTCAGTTTAGGCCTGAAGAAACTGACATCACATTTGCAAAGTGGAGAGAAAAGGGGATTACAGCGATGTGTACACTCTTGGAGGGGAAAACTTTTGAAACTTTTGAAAAAGTCAAAAGAGAATTTGATTTAAATAATGGTGACCTGTTTAGATACTTACAGCTAAGACATTTCTGTGAGACAGAAATCAAAAGAGGAGTTTCAGCAGAAGGAAACGAAGTGATTGAAATGTTTACTAATGCATATAAACGTACACCTGTAAAGATTGTCTCTAAGTTGTATAGAGGTCTACAAAAACAAAATGGAAGGAACTCATTATATGTAAAATGGAAATGGGAGCTAGAACTGAACATTAAGCTGTCAGAGAGTGATTGGCATTCTATGTGTAGAACTCAACTAACTTCCACCAGCTCTAAAAGATGGAGGGAGTTTGGATGGAAGAATTTAATTCGTTTCGTCTTCACACCACACATCAAAACTAAACAAATAGGTGAACAGCAGCAGTGCTAGACACAATGTGGGCAGATGAGTGCCAATCACACGCATGTTTTTTGGTCATGTGTAAAATTGCAGGGGTTCAGAGTGGGACAGAGTAGTTTGAATTCTGGAAGAGATCTTTTCCTACAGGATACCCAGGGATCCCCGGATACTGTACCTTGGCTTGATTCCAGAAGGTATTATTCAAAAAAAAGACTTGTATCTTTTCAAACTACTGACCTCGGCATGTAAATAGGCCATAACAAGACACTGGCTGAAAAGTGAAGTATTGTTGAGGAGATTACTAGATAGAAAGACTGACTTACTATCTCAGAATGAAAGCGGGACCCTGGACCAACAGTGGCATAAATGGACAATGTATATGAAAAAAGATGGGTCAAACACTCAACAGACCTAATGGACAGTGATAAAAACTGTAACAAGAGTGGTGTGCCCCACCTTCACATCCTTTTTAAATTTTACTTTAGTGTTCTCTTTCCCAGGTCGGAGATTGCATTGTTGTGCACTTGATTTTGTTTGTGAAAAAAAAAGAAAAAAATGCAAAATAAATAAAACATTTTAAAAAAATAAATAAAGCTTAACAGTGTGACCACCAGAGCTGCTGGTTGCCATCCAGCATCCAACTGTGAGAGCTCGCCCAACATCTCCAGGTAGAACAATTATTGTAAAACACTTACAGTATGGCTATTTCATCTTATGTCGAATGCAAATAGCAGCACACATCAAACAAGGCTCAAAACCAATCTGCAAATAAAATAAATATAGGTTTAAACACTGTAAATTGGCACAGGACATCAAAAAGGCAGCTGATCCTGTTCTTTGCTCTGTGATATATTTGGTTAATTTCTATAATTTCTTGTGACTTCATCAAACAAATGCATTGTTTAAAGTGCTTATGAACACAAATTGACATGCTCTGGCAGAATACAGCGGGTGCTAGAATGCTGGTTGTCCTAGCGTCACGGAAATGTAGGTTTCAGACTGGTAAATAAATAAAAAACGGACAACACTGAATAAAGCTTTGTGTTGACTTATTGACTTATTGCCCTGCTCTGGCTCTTTATTGAAGATGAATGTACACAGTCTTAGTATAGCCTACTTAATGCAATGAGTGTGTTGTTTATGCGGAAAAAAAAACACATAGATGTTTTTTTTTATTTCATGCCAGATGAAACAACAAAAAATGTAACATCCAATGTAAATGCAATATAAATCTCAGTAAAAAAAACTTGGACTTACCCTTGGATCGCTCCAACATAGATGCCCTCTGACGAGGTCCTCTTCAGCTCGGCGCCAGTCTCCATTTATCTCAGCCTGCAGCAAGGCCCCGAAGTAAATGCTACCATTGGTCACTCCAGGAACCCCGCTCACTATGTCCTGCAGCCCAGAAACCTGGACTCCTGAATATCAGCATATATATGTTCCACTCAAGGAAGGCTGGCCGATAGAAAAGAATGATCATCTATCACGTCTGTGGTATCAGAGTAAAACTTTTCCAACTCCTTCCACACAACAAAAGTTGTAAATCATGACAACCCTCACTCAGGTAGATGCTGCAGGAGTGCACTCATGTGTGAAGTCATCATGCCAGCTTTCCTCCATACTACCCCCCATTCCCTCCAAAAAATATTCAGAGTCATACCATATCAGATGTGATCAATGGCACAGGGTTCCCAGGTTCTCACAACTTGTCTCATCCTTTCAACAACCTCTCCTTCACACTACTGGTACTGGGTTGCCAGTTCTTCTCCCCACCACATCTTCTTTGCAACAACCTCTACCGCTCCCCTACAATGTACATACTGTTGTAAGCGACATGCATACAACTGGGACATACTACTTTCTCATGACAGTGCGGCTTAAACTTTGACTCTCTTGCTCCAATATCCATCACAGATGTAGCATGAAATTTTACAAAGAACATACAAAGAATGTGGTAGTGACACTTGAATGTTTTCATCTGTCCTTTCAGTGTCCGTCATTCTGTCAAATGAACTGTCATCTGTCAGGGAGTCATCAAATGTTTGTGCTCTCTTGGCTTTATTCATATTTGCGTGACATACTGTGATGTATGTGACATATCTTTTGATGCGCAGAGGATTGTGAGTCAGAATATCCTGCCGAATAAATAGATGAACATCATAGTATTTTTGCATACTGCATTGCACTTACTTCGTACTGGGACATTAGCATTACATTAACATTTACATTTAGGGCATTTAGCAGAGGCTTTTGTCCAGAACGACTTACAGTAAGTACATTTGTTACAAGAAAGAAACCAACATATCACTGACGATAAAGTAAAAAAGTAAAAATAGAAACAATTTTCAAGCTGCCCTCATCTGAGCGTAGTAGCTGCTATATACCAAGGATACCTTAAGTGCATAAGTGCTATGATTTAAGTGCAAAGGGTAAGAACATAAAAGTGCAAATACTTTTTTTTTTTTTTGTTTGTTTGTTTTTTTGGGGGGGGGGTAATGCTATGCGGGGTCGACCAAATGAGTCTTGAGGCTTTTGCGGAAGATGGCAAGTGATTCGGCTGTCCTGACATTAGGCAGGAGTTCATTCCACCGCTGAGGCACCAGAACACAGAAGAGTTGTGACTTCGCTGAGTGTTTGCTCTCAGTGATGGGGGTACCAGACGGACGGCTGCTGTAGTAGAGCGAAGTGCTTGCACTGGGGCTTGAGTTCTGATGCAGGAGAGTCTGTCATTGAGAATCCCGCACAAGTTCCTCAACAACGAAGGCGATACTGACATCCTCGACAGTGACTGACAGGTCCATGCAAGGGAAGTCTTTCACTGGGAAGAGGAGTTCAGTTTTACTAAGGTTGAGCTTCAGGTGATGCGCAGCTGTCCAAGCAGAGATGTCTGCTAGACATTCCGAGACGCATGTTGGTACCGGAGGATGGGTAAAAGAGAGGAACAGTTGGGTGTCATCTGCATAACAGTGGTAAGAGAATCTATCTGATTTGACTGCAGAGCCTAGTGATCTAGTGTATAGTGAAAACAGAAGTGGTCATAATAGTGAGCCTTGAGGGACACCAGTTTGCAAAAAGCAGGGTTTGGACAAGGAGCCATTCCATGTGACCTGAAAGGTACGATTTGTCAGGTAAGATGTGAAGCATCGTTAGAGCAGAGTCAGCGATGCCAATTTCAACCAGAGTAGAGAGGAAGATTTGGTGCTTCACTGTGTCATACACAGAAGCTAGGTCGAGGAGAATGAGGACTGATGAGTGGGACGAGGCTCTGATGTCACCGAGTGGCCCAGTCACAGTGAGGAGGGCCATCTCAGTGGAGTGAGCAGTCCTGAAGCCTGACTGTTTAGGATCAAAGAGGTTGTTTTGTGAAAGACAGGACAGTTGGTTGAAAACAGCGAGTTCCAGGGTTTTAGACAGGAATGAAAGAAGAGATACAGGTCTGTAGTTAAGGATGTCAGCTGAGTCTAGGCCCTTTTTTTTAGGAGTGGCTTTACTGTAGCTGTCTTGAAAGGAGCTGGAATAAGGCCTGAAGTGAGGGAGGAGTTGATCAGGGCAGTGAGGAATGGTGCATTCAGCGCATTATTTCAGAAAATCTCAAAAAAATGCTTCTACTTCCAATCCCTCAGTCATCACATAATCTGTGGCTACAAGATCCTAGTTTCTTTCCCAATTTAGGCAGCTTCTAACCTTGTCCGGGATTTCCCCCAGTTTATTCCCGGCTACTCCTTCTGTATTGGAGCAGCCTCAATGGCCCCCAGCCTAAGGGTCCCAGAACACATGATTAAAGCCTACCAACACTACATCCACTCCAATTTTTGAAATCTGCACAATGCCCAGTCTTAGCTCTGCCCCAGAGCTGCCACTGATGTTTAAAGAAGCCTTTTCCACACCGCAGCTGCTCAACACTTAATCATCATCGCACTCGTACTCAATTGCCTTCTTCAACATCGTGCTTATATTTGGCCTTAATGATCTATCATATACATCTCATTGATGGTTTTGTTCTTGCTTGTGATCAACACCTAATTAGCATTACAGTGGACCTTTTTGTTCACTTAACCCTCCTGGGCTGACAGACGTGCCGGCGCGTCCAAATAACTTGACCGATTTAAGATGATGGTGCTTTAAATTGTGTTGATAGGTAAGTAAGTAAAGCCAGACTTACAAGAAATAATGTACACCACGCTTTTTCATGAATATTGTCATCACGTTTTGTGTGCGTTTGGTGCAGGAAGAAACATTCAAAAAGGGCTTTTCTCACAAAAGTGGCGAAAGAGTGAAAGTGAAAGTGACGTTGATAGAGACAGTGTTAGAGATAGTGAGTTTTGAGAGTTGAGAGATTTGTAACATTTTGCGTGTTTGGAGCGCGTATAGTTAGTGTGTTGTGTAGTGTAGTGTGTTTAGTGTTTAGTGTAGTAGTTCTTTTGTTTTGTGTGTCAAAACAATGATGAGACTGCTGAATGTGGAGCAGGCAGTGCAGCTCCTTTGAGCTAGAAGGAGCTGAGGAAGACCTGAGCCTGAGGCATTGCCTGCATTTAAATGTAAATAGCTACATTTATCTAAAATTGCAAAAACGTATGTACAGATTTAGCAAACAACAAATTATATTTGCATACTGAGTAATAAAAATGGTTCGTTAAACATATTTGTGGTTTTTACAGTAAAAAATCTAACTTTTCCTACTCGGAATTTATGTTTTTTGTGTGATTTTAGGTCGATTGTGCAGTAATGCAGTATGTCAAAATTAAATAATAATTGTACAGTCACACAGGTGAGGTTGTGCTGAAAAAATGACACCAAACAATGCAAGTTAAAAACTGCTTTTAAGGTGAAATATAATGTAATATACCGTAATATAAAACAAAAGTAGTCAAAAACAGCCAATTTTGCCCTGGACCCCAGAGGGTTAATGGGCCATCGCAACAGTTCTTCCAGCCTCCACAAGGTGTATTGTCAACACTCAGAGCAAGAGCTTTACCACTACAAATGTGCACTCCGCAACTGTGTCAGCAGCTTAGGAAAAGGATGGATAACATATTGACGGATAACAAGGATACTGATTACCCTAAAATTGCTTTTACAAAACATAGGGAATTCTTATACATATTCAATGGACCTCTTCGTAGTTTTTTTCATCATTGTCTGAAGATCTGATTTTATTATATCCCCTAAAATTACAATCTGGCATATTAAAACAAAATCAACAACAGCTAACAACCATGGTACTAATAACTAATGTGTTGTCACAGGTTGGATTGCCAAAATAAATAAAAACAACAAATTTAAATCCTTTGAGGAGCAACATTAGCATTAGTGAGGGTTGCGTCCACAAGTATGCAGTCACCTACAGTTCCTTAAAACAATGTAACAAAGATGCACGATGCAGGGGCTTTAGAAGTGAGTATTTGCCTTATACCTGCACCACTGGTTACACTCTGCCATAGCTAATTAACAGCAATCTCCACACTGCCTTTAAGCTGGGTGTAAACTATACCTCAGACTGTATATTTCATTTATAAGCTTATGCAAATATAAACAGTAACTTTATTGAACTTAGTTCACAGAAGAGCTGTTAAAGTTAATCACCAGCCTCAGGGGCACCGCCGGGGGGAAAGGTTAGGACTATTCCAAGGGCCCGGCACTGACAGGGGGCCTTAGAGGGGCTAATAATATTATTTTAATACTGTTGCCCTGTTTAGGCTTTTGAAATAAAATGTATAATTTCGTCTGTTAAAATAAGCAAATTGAACATGGTTGTCGTTTTCTATAACATATTTCTCGAATTCTTTATCATGTTGTCATTTACCCTCTCTCTTTTTGGTACAGTCTGATTCTGGCAGAGTGGGACACGTGAAATGTATATGCTCAGAGAATGATCAGCTGTTCTAACGTGAGCACTACCGCTGCATGCAGGTGTACACATGAGAAGTCGCTAAGCAGGACTGATGGTGGTGGTGAGGTGAACTGAACTATGAAGTCCGGATACAAAAACGCGTGACTCAGTTTTTCCCAAAGAAAGGTATTACTGTGTGTTCAGACCGAAAGCGCACAAAGAGGAAAATCCGCCTTGTCTGCCTTGTCCACTCCACCTTAAGTCACTTAAGTCACCCTGTTCGTCCTTGCTTCTTCTTCTGGCCCGCACGCCACTCGCGTTAAACACCACCACGCACTACTGCTGTAGCAGCCCATCCATTTACCGACATCATGATCACGGAAAGTTACTTGGTGGAAAAATACTTGATAACTTTCTTTGAGTTACTTGATGCTAGCATGCTATTTAATGACTCTGCATAAATAATGACTGTATTTCCATCTACAAAACGCACATCTCTCTCCTCCCTCCATGTTGTTTGAGTCACTGCATGGTCTGACACGTGAGTGAGTTGTCCTCATGCTGAAAATGTGACTTGCTGCACACGTGACATCACTCCCTGAGACGCAAGAAGAAAGCAAAAATATATATTTTTACTAAGGAAAATGACAAAAATAATAGTAACGCACAGTGACTTGAATAAGTACATTAATCTGATTACTGGTTTGGAAATATTAACGCGTTAGACTAGTTGTTACTGAAAAAAGTGGTCAGCTCATAATTACAGTCAGGGACATCGAACTGGGGGGGAAAGTGGGACTGATTACCAGGGCCCTAATGGGGGATGGGGCCGTCGAAAGGCCTGAAACAAAAATGTTGCTTTTATTTTATTTTATTTTTTTTCTAAGTAATTAGTGTCATAACTAAATTAAAATTGGCATGTTAAATCGGATGAGAGATTTTACTCTGTATAAAAAAAATAGTGGAGGCTGTCTGAGGTCCCTCCCTACCCTCAAAATACATAATGGTTCAGTCCACCCCTGCAGCTGCAGGAGCAGGAAGATGCATCTCTAAACAGCTTAACAAGCGGAGTGGCTGCTGCTCATCAACATGTCTTTATCCAAGAAAGCCAAAACAGGGAGCCTTAAACGAAAGAAAAAGGCATAAAGGGAAAGAAAGCAGCTGCTGCGGTGTAGTCTTCATCTGAGCCCAGTGTCACAGTCTCAAAACTCTAACCATATCAATAAATAAAAATGTCACACGTTTTGCAAAGCGACAAATGTAAATAAGCTGCTAATTTACTGGTGTGACTGACGTGCTAAGCTAAATACGAAGACATATTCCGAACGAAATCTTTATCACAAAATTAGACTTTATTGCTAAATAAACATGTAAAGAGTTGAGGAACAAGTTTCTAGGTAAGGTATAGCCACGTGAAAGTCACTGTAAAGCGTTTTATAGCACCAAGCGACTTTTTCGTGGACAACGGTTTTGTGATGCAAATGAATCACTCTTTTGAACACATCTGTTTTGAGAAGAAAAAGGCTTTATTTTCATGACCCAAGACAACTTGCCGGACTACTTTCGTCTGCACCAAAACCGGGCAAGAACTCGGCGCACAAGACACTGTCGTGGGTAAGTCAGTGTTGATTCACAACACTGCTGACGGAGATGCCATACAGATTCATATCAAAAAACCCGATCTATCCCTTTAATGCTAAGTCCTCTCTCTCCTCCAAGTTACCAACTGCACCTTTAACAAGCTTAGTAGCGTCAGCTGAATGCTCCATGAAACAACTGATCTGCAGACTGTAAATGATGCTGTGATCAGCTCATATGAGACGGATGGTATGGCACATTTACTCACGAGTTTACAATATGTGAGCGTACGCATCATCAACATCAGCTGTAAAAGGTTGTATGATCAGAGAGGTGGTTTTGCGAGGCTAAAAACTACTAACAGGATATCACTGGATCCCCTACACTTAATTTGCTGGCCAATTTTTTATAACAAATTAAAATGTTATCCCATATAATATTTTTTTATGTAAATGTATCAAATTCACCTAAACTTCTACAGTTATTTAGTGTAGGCAGACTAGCGATCCTGTTATTCATCACGTTTATGGTGTACATGCATCTGATTGAATGACTCATCTGGTCACCTGTGATCTGATCACCTGTGTCTTTTAATCCTGGTGTCTCTGTCTCACTTTCACTTACTGTCCTGAACACAGTTAATGATCCAGTATTTATTTCAATTCTATTTTTTATATGATAACAGCTTACATTGCACACATCCTGCAGTCAGTATGCAGTAAAATTAGTGAAGCAATTGAAATATATTTTATGTGATTAATTCTGCATTAAAAATGATAAACCTGCTGTTTGTAACCTTCAGTATTAACCACATAAGATATCCACATTTTCGTGGGCAACCTGTAAAATGTAAATGAGCCACTAACTGTCAGCTCTGCTAGCAGCGCTCTTTACTGCCAGCAGGAAATACCGACTTCTGTTTTTCTATATTTTGCAGCCCAACAACTGACTCTCTCACAGCACAAGTTACAACAGAGCACAGTGGGATGTTTCTGAAAGCTGTCAGTTATTCCATCTGGATTTATAGCTGATACTTATTATTAGTCAAACATGCTGAAGGTCAGATGGGCATCATTGACTTCCATTCTAATCTAAAAGTCATGTTAACATTTTTCTTATAAATATGTTTGATCATGAAGTAATCTGACGGGCGGCAGGTTCTTTTACTGATAAGACAGTGATGTCAACCTTCAGTACAGTGTCACATAGACTTTGCCTCCAGAATCAGCACCATGAGGGCTGTAGTGCAGAGTGATCAGTGTGCAAATGCGATGTCAGTGACACACTGTGGCAGTAGACCAGGTAGCTGAAATGAACTACCAAATACCTTTCCTCCTCTTTGGTGCCCCTCCTGTTGTTTGTTGGTGCACTCTTTTTTAGTTTAAGCGATTAAACAACACTTTAATACACTGGACTGGACCCAGGATTTGTGTCCCAAATGTGACTGAAGAGTTCAGATTAATTTGTCAGTTATGTCACTGAAGTAAACTAACATACTAACATGACATAATTGACATGACTGAACTGAGTTACTTTAATGCAAAGTACCATCTTTTCTTAATGTAACCAAACCACAACTGTTTCACAACAATAACAGTCACAATATGTTGTAGTATGTGAACTGTTTATCAGCAAGCCTTATTTTGAAAGTGTAACCAGACGTTGCATATTTCATATTATTACTAACTTGACATTGTAGCCGCTCACATGAAAAACTGAGGAGTGCATAGCATCATATGATGCTCATGACCACTGTCCAAGCTGGGAGTTGGCTCCAGGTCTTTGTCACCTGAGTGTAATTATATGTTGTTTTGGGCTCTTACTGAAGTGACTGATATTGTTTTTTTTTTGTTGGAGGACAGTTGCCCATGTTTGCAGCAGGGTGCTGCTGGAAATCTACTCTGCGTTGTCTCACCTTGCTATGAAAAAGATAAGAATTTGAAAACAAATGAATAAATCACATTCATGAATAAGTGCAAATGATATACGTAAAAAAAATGGATGACTTTCCCACTGAGCATTCTTTGACCTCCACCACAAACAGCAGCGGCTCCTCTGATAGTCCATCACCTGAGCCGACTATGCTGAGCAGCTGTCCTGCGAACATGAAACATCTCCAGTATTTATCCCTCTGCCTCTGTGGCTCCCGCAAGGTCAGCACATATGACAAGGATCTATCTCTCTGGCTGTCCTTGGAGTCTTTCTTCTCATGCTTTCAGGCAGAAAAGAAGTTAAGCATTAGCAATGGCCTTCAGCAAGATATTCCAGTCAGGGTGAGTCCTCCCTCTTCAACAGTAACAGTATAGATCAACCTGAAGGTGACAGAGAGCGGGAGACTTCTCAGCCTGCCTCAAATCAGGATAATACGCCTGAGGACACAAGATCAAACAGTGTGTGTGTCATATCCATGCACTGTAACCCACTATTGATTCTCCCTGGTGCCCCATGGGAGTGACATCCACACACACAGACACACAGACACACACACACACACACACACACACACACACACACACACACACACACACAGTAAAGATATGTTGGATGTGATAGGAAGCAGAGGCAGTGCATACATCACTGATATTAATTACGATTCTGGATCGACGCTGGGAAGAATATGAAGGGAGCTGAAATTGAACGACAGTATTTGTATCACTTCTGGGGGTACAGCAGCATGAAACGGCTGCAATGATACTGTGTGTGTGTGGGGGAGGGGGGGGGGTCAGAAGAAGGGGGAGGGTAGCAAGGAAAGAATGATGACTTTTAATCTCAGGGGACAAACATTTGCAGTTCCTTGACAGCCTCCTTCTAACACACACACACACACACACATAATTTTTCTCACCCTTTTTCATATCTACAGCATGTAGTCAGAGGAAATTACTGATGGACATCATATTGCAATGGATATCCCCAGACAAGTCCATATACACACTGAAATAAGCAGAATATTAGCCTGCAGATAAACTGCAGATATTAGTGAAGTGTTAGTTTAACACCCTGATAGATTTCTGTGCCTCTGTCCTGATTGAAAGCAGCCCTGCCCATACTGACCCAACACCAGGAGAGCTATTCCCCTGGTAGCAGTTACAGGGAGGCGGTTGGTGTGCTTGCAGGGTGACAAACTGGCTCCTGCGCTCTCAGGGGGGTTTGCTAGAGGTCCCTGCTGTTAAAGCCCCAAACAGTAAGTCATGTCTGTATGCAGGAAATGCTGATATGTGTACGACTGCTCCACTGTAGAAATATTTACATACGCTGAAAAATCAAAGCATTGGATTTACTTAGTTCGATGGTGGACGTTGGTTGCACGCAGATCATTTGGTTTGGCAGAAACTTGCAAAATTGTGTAAAAGCAACACAAACTGTGTGTGTTCAGTCAACACAAGAAATCAGTGTTGACAACAAAGTGATTGAAATGTGATTCGAATTAAATTAAACTGAAAATTAAATATTTTACTCCTTCACAATTTCATCACTTTATTCCAACACAATTGAATCCCTTTTATTGCAACACCATTTGTTCACTTTATTCCAATATTTGCTATTTCAATATTTTAATGTCAATTACATTTTCATAGATGTATTAGTTAAATTACAATTAATTAATTTTGTTTATACACAGTATTTACGCTAACATTAATTTGAATTTAGTTTAATTTAATTCAAATTAATTTTGAAACAATTAAAATGTAACTAACCAATAATTTTCTTGTTGTCTAATACTTTTCAATTCGAATATGGAATTAAAATTATTGAACGGTTACAACCTTTATTCCATTTCATAACATTAAATGTGCAGGGATAAAAAATCAAATGTGAGCGTTTTAGCCGGGTGACACAATTCTCTAAGTCACCAAACAATTTACATCTTACAGCTATATCAACTAATGCTGTCTCATAAGGAATACAGTACGTCCTCTTTCAGATGCTGACAGACATCCTGGTTGAGGTGGACGCTGGTATCTTTGTCTTTCATAAAGTGTATCTCCATTGCAGGCTGCTCAGTAGACCCCTGGATGAGAGCTGCATAATCTGTGACCTGTAAAATCCAAATTCACAAACTATTTTTTTAAAAATCGATAAAATGTCTGCATTCAATAATAAGGACAGATAGAGTCAGGAATGTTCACACACATAAGCATACATGAACCACGCTCACAGGCCATATTCAGGCTAAGCAAAAAAATAAATACAAATCAGCAGGTTATAATTCTCATGTCTCAGTCATGTTTGCAGGATGTGTGCAACAACATCACAGTGTTGTTTTGTGTATTTTTTTCAGAATGTACTCTTACATTAGCCGTGGCTTCTGAAAAGCTCTCTAGAGTTTTGGCTTCTGTCCTCTCTTTACAAATTTCTTCAGTAGCTTGTGACATTGTACATCTTCAATTCAGTTGATGGCGGTCACACACAAATTCAGCATTTATCTGAAAAAAAGGAATAATAATAGATAATAATAACAAACATAAAAATACCATACAGCAGTGATTTAGTAAGGCCTGTAAACATGCAAACATTTAATGCAGTTAAGCTACTTTATAATATGTGACAACGTTTGTGGCATCCTGCAGGTTTACAATACAAGTTTAGTCATGGATCCCAAGTAGAGCTTGTTATTATATGATATGGATTCATAATATAACTTTACAAATATGAGCTTTTCTTTACAAAATACAGCTGTGACAAGAGCATCTTCCTCTTCATTCCATGTTTCATTTTTTATTTCCTTCACAGATTGACTCTAATTCAATCAGACGCTCATCAAGACTTCATTTTCCTGAACATCTCACCAGCCAGAGTTCAGCTTCAGCCCAGACTGTTTCTCAGTAACTGTGTTTGCACGCTGCTCATTACAAACTGCAAATATGTTATGAGACAAACATAATGCTGCTGGAACTACAATTCTACCACCATAATGAGGAAACGTTTTAGTGAATATATTTACCAAATATTTCAAGATGACATATTTTACATTTATTTTTCCGACAGTATCCACTCTTTTAATCTAATATAGTAGCAACTAAAGCATGCAGGTTCGCCTTGTTGCATCATTTATAGTTTAACTTTATATCTTTGATTTTCTCAATACTGTTTTGTGTTATTGTATAATAATAGTAAGGCCCTTTCTTTTTTCCTGTGCTTGACGTCACTTCTCGCTGTCATTTCCATGTGATGGATTTCAAACAGTCATTAGATCAAGCTTCAATATCTACAGCCTAAAGAAGAAACAGAGTTAAAACCGGCACCAGCAGAACAGAAGTCACTTCCACCTGATAACATGAGAAGTGCACGGCTATAACAAGATAGAACACATTTGAACAAAATAGAAACTTATCACATCATAACAAGAAACTTCTCCTGTTATATATAACAATGTGCCGTTTATCATGTTAAAACATGATGGCTTATTGTTATAACATCAAAGATTTCATATTGTAGCGTAAAGTGTTTTAAAGCATTATGAGATGAAACGTTCGTATTAATTGATATTATCATACACAATGAATAACTTAGATTATTATAACATAAAACACCTCTCATTAGAACAAGATATGTTCATGTTATAACATGAAACCTTTCATAGCCAGATTTTTTTTAAAATGTTTTCACAAAAAATGTTCCTTGTGATAATGTGCGCTGCAAATATGTAAAATATTTTGTTATAACGTGATAAAAACAAAGAAAAGTTTTTGTGATCCTGATCTGTTTTCTCTGTAGGAGAATAGGATGTCTTTGTTCATAGCTGCTTCTAATGTATTTCATTGCTCCATATGATCATACTAAATCACTGCAGTGGCACCTTAAAAAGCTCATAGAGGGCTGAATACTTGTACATTTGCTCGTGTAGTCGTGGGAGCAGTCTGGAAAGTAAAACCTTTTTATATAAAGTGTCCCCTGGAATAAATCATTTATTATGACTGTCAAACAAACCTGAATAAAGTGTCGTGGGAGGCCACCTGAGCTGTGTGGACCGTGTCTGGCTCCCGACCACTGTGATCACTGTCAGTGAGTCATGGGTGCATCATCCTGCGCTGTTAAAGACACTGAGGCAGAAACTGTCCTGACAAGAGCAGCTGCGCGCACTGTGACACAACTTGGTGGAAGAAAAGCAGGATTTCATTTAATTCTGAGAGCGTCTGATGTGACGACTTTTACCGCGAGAAAATCCACGAGGAGCCCTGAGAGGAGTGTGTGTGTGTGTGTGTGTGTGTGTGTGTGTGTGTGTGTGTGTGTGTGTGTGTGTGTGTGTGTGTGTGTGTCAGGTGTCGGGGGCAGCCTACAAAATGAGAGTGCGCCCCAGTGGAGGAGCAGATGTGAGAGGCGCGCTGTCGGGGCCAGACGCACCGCGATAATTAGCCGCGGGTATATTACCGGGAATAACCGGATTATGAGGATTTGAGCGGAGACATCGCAGGAATCCGGTGTCATACAAGGCGAGGGATTAAGTCAAGCGCCTTCACTCCTCCGGTCGCCGTCATGGGGATAGACCGGCGGCGGAGAGCGTCGCTGGCTCTCACCTTGAACTTCCTCGCCCTGTTCCTGGCCGTGTCGGCTCTCACCACCAGCTACTGGTGCGAGGGCACTCGGAAGGTGGTGAAGCCGTTCTGCACCGGACCGGTCACCACCAAGCAGTCGTTCTGCATCCGGTTCAACAGCTCCAACATCAACGACACGCGGCTGGTGCAGTACATCTGGGAGACCGGAGAGGATAAATACGTGATGAGGAAGTTTCACACCGGCATCTGGTTCTCCTGCGAGCAGAACATCAACATGACCGGTGAGTTTGTGAGGAGAGGCACCGGCACCGGAGCGCAGCGGGCTGTGCGCCACGGAGAGGCGCGTACGCCCAGCCGCCGCTTCTCGAACCATTTCCATAAAAAACAGACATTCCCGCTTTACCACAGACTAGATCTGAGGATTCATCTCAGAAAAGAATTTAAAAGTCAGATTAAAAAAAACATGGGAACACCTGATCATAGAGACAAGGAGAGTTGATGCAGGACTTTCAGAAAAGGCGAGAAGGTCTCATCAGGTCCACATATTCAGATCTCTTGTTTTGTCACGACAACAATCCCAAACTGTGGAGGTATTCAGTTCAGAGTGAGACGAGAGGAGGAGAAGCAGCTCGAGTTCACATGTGACTGTACACAGGTGGTTCTGATGGATCACAGCAGCTGCTGATGAACTTTCTGTCAGCTGATTATCCGCTCATCATGCGGATTCATTTTAAATGCCAGACTAAAGGCTCATTGTACCCTCACCTGATTTAATGTTGTATTCTCTGACATATGTGGGACGATATGAAAATGAATTATTATAATAGTCCTGGTCAAACTGATTGTGATTCTCTCTTAACTAAAACTAAACACGGTAACTGAAACTCTGGGGCAGTTCAGAGTAGATCAGAATACTGTTTCCTTGTCACTCACTGACAGGATTAGCGTGAAAATGAAATTCACTACCATCAACTTGCTTGTTTGAATTGCCATAAAACCTTTAATTGCCCGCCTCTACTACCAAACAGTATTTACTACAGTGTGTGAGAGCTGGGCCAGCTCCAGATTAACCAGCTGCATCTTCCCCCAACTATGAATGGAGGAAAATGTGTGTACAGTATCTGTCTGTCTCCAGACTGCCATACAAGCTCTTGTTCTGCTGGCAGTGAAAGCCCACAGAATATTTGGCCAGCACACTGCTACAAGCTGGGCTTGAGGCAGGAGACTCTTCTGACATGTCGGGGGAAGTGGCAGAGAGCTTGTTATTGCACAAACACAGAAAGGAAATCCCTTCACAGATTGCATCAAACAGGGATTTTCTTTCCCCACATCACAACTTTCTCTTTGTCACACCAAGTGAGATAACTACCTGTGATTCTCTATCTAAGACTGGAGAATTGATGGAAGTCCCTGTCTCACTTATCAGCATGCTGCAGTGTCACACCATGAATGTACAGTCACTGAGTGCCAATGATGTGTCCAAATTCTCATCTTTTCCAGGTGAAAAATGCAGAAGTTTCCTTTATGTTGCACCGTCAAACGAACGAGGTAAGAACACGATGCATACACCCAAGTCCACCAATACTACAGAAGCATGTGGCAACACAGTACCATCACATTAATGCTAAATGGACATGGAATAACAGCTCATTGCAAGTATTCAATGCAAAAAGAAAAGAGGTTTGTAAGATCCAGTAAGAAATTCAATCTACGGTAATGAAAAGTTCTCTGTGCTGCTGTGAGAGTGATGGAGGCAGAAAGCTCGCTCTCAGCACCAAAACAAACCTTTATGAGTCTGAAATCTTTTACCCTTCTCAACGTTCAGGGCTGTTTTCTGATCGCTCCGAGTTAGGTGCTTCCCCTGTGGAGACCATTTTGGCTGAAGTGGACATTTTGGAAAGGGAATCGAAGATCTTTTGTCAGTGTGATGAAATACTGGCACCGTCTCTGTACCGAGCAGACACTTGTTAGAACATCTGTCAGCCTCCAAACGCTGCATGGTCTCATTCTTTTTATCTTCAAGCCTCCAATTAAATTTGAACAGGCTTACTGCTGGTTACTTGTCATGAAAGTATGACTATCATGTCATTCCAAGGCAGCTTACAGTTTCCCTGCTTAAAATGAATAAATCATCACTTTTCTACACCTAAAGTAATCAAGTCAGCAACATCAAACCAAGGCTGAGCCATCCTCATTACACTGTTTTGGCAAAATCTGTAATTACTGGGCTGCAGTGCCACAGAGCAGTGGGACTCTGTTCCATAAGTGGTTACCAACAAATCAACTGCTTCCTTTATTCAGACTGACATTGTGCTCAAGTTAGCAGTTTTGTGTTGGAGAGGGATTGCTTTTTGCCTGAATCAGTGACATAAACAACCACGCAGTGATTTTCAGAAGACATGAAGGCTGCAGTCGAGGTGTCCAAGAGCAGCGTGTTGATAAAAGTGTTGTATTCATTTATAAGTGGTTATATCTGTAACTTAACTTACAACAGGCCTCATAGTGTCTGCGTCGGTCTCATCCACTCCATACTCATCCATTTTTGTGTGACTACTAGAAAAGGTTTAAATGTTTTAATGCTAAAAGAACCACATCAGTTTTCTCATACAGCAGCTCTGTATTCCAACTCTGTCTGAAACAACTCTTTTTTAGCTCCTGTCTCTTTAAGGGCCCCTCCCAAATACCCTGCTCTGATTGGTCAGCTCACACACGCCTGAGCCAGCTCCGCTCACCCAGTCTCTGGTCGACTCTGTGGTGATTTCAGTTTCAAGTTAGCTTCACTTCTACCATGAATAAAGACATTAATTATTCGATGCGATGTGTGACTCGAAGGTGTAGTGTGATGTCACAAAGTCACAGAATTAAAGGCGGGGTTGTTGACAAGGCGTTTCAGGCACTCCAGGAGCAGTGAGGAGCTCCTGTTGATGCTGACGTTGGGCCTTGTATCTTTCAAGACATTTTACATGAGCAAGAACCTCCATGAAGCACTGAAGGAGAGGAATGAAATGAAATGAAAATTGATTCACTGACGTAATCACCGTTCCTTCTTTGTAGGGCTGCACAATCAATCGCAAAATAATCAAAATCTCGATATGACTATGTGCAATATCCAAATCGCAACAACTGCAATTATGTAAAATGGTAAAAAATTAAGAACCGGTGAAAAAGGGCAGCCCTGCCGGAGTCCAACATGCACTGGGAACAGGTCTGACTTACTGCCGGCAATGCGAACCAAGCTCCTGCTCCGGTCGTACAGGGACCGTACAGCCGTACAAGGGGTGGTCCCCCTTTTTGAATAGGGGGGACCACCACCCCTAGTCCTCCTTCATGGCCTCCCCGAACTTTTCCCAGACCCGAGTTTTTGCTTCCACGACTGCCCGTGCTGCTGCACGCTTGGCCTGCCGGGACCCGTCAGCTGCCTCAGGAGTCCCCCGGGCCAACCAGGCTCGATAGGACTCCTTCTTCAGCTTGACAGCATCCCTTACTTCCAGAGTCCACCACCGGGTTCGGGGATTGCCGCCACGACAGGCACCGGAGACCTTACGGCCACAGCTCCAGACAGCCGCGTCAACAATGGAAGTGGAGAACATAGTCCATAGTCCATCCGGCCTAGGGTGTCCTGGTGCCACGTGCACATATGGACACCCTTATGCTTGAACATAATGTTCGTTATGGACAAACTGTGACTAGCACAGAAGTCCAGTAACAAAACACCCCTCGGGTTCAGATCGGGGAGGCCGTTCCTCCCAATCACACCCCTCCAGGTAACACTATCGCTGCCCACGTGAGCGTTGAAATCCCCCAGTAGAACGACAGAGCCCCCGGTTAGAGCACTCTCCAGTACCCCTCCCAGGGACTCCAAGAAGGCCGGGTACTCTGCAATGCTGTTCGGCCCATAAGCCGAGACAACAGTGAGAGACCTATCCCTGACCCGAAGCCGCAGGGAAGCGACCCTCTCGTTCACCGGGGTAAACTCCAACACATGGCGGCTGAGCCGAGGAGCTATAAGCAAGCCCACACCAGCTCGCCGCCTCTCACCGCGGTTAACTCCAGAGTAGACGAGAGTCCAGCCTCTCTCAAGGAGTTTGGTTCCAGAGCCCAGACTGTGCGTGGAGGTGAGCCCGACTATCCCTAGCCGGTACCGCTCAACATCCCGCACCAGCTCAGGCTCTTTCCCCACCCAGCGAGGTGACATTCCATGTCCCCATGGCTAGAGTCACCGTCTGGGGATTGGGTCGCCGGGGCCCCCGCCTACGACTGCCACCCAAATCACACTGCACCGGCCCCTTCTGAACCCTCCTGCGAGTGGTGAGCCCACTGGAGGGCGGGCCCACATTGCTCGTTCAGGCTGCGCCCGGCCGGGTCCCGTGGGCAAAGACCTGGCCAAGCCTGGCTCCAGGGTGGGGCCCCGGTGACGCCAATCCGGGCGACGTAAAACTTCCTCTGTGTTCTATCTTTCAAAGGTAATCATCCATAATAATCATGAATTATATGGCAATCGCATAATCTGTCAAACTAATCGCAATATCCCTTTTTGACCATATTGTGCAGCTGTTCTTCTTTACAAGGTCCCTTGGGCTCGGTGCCACCAGGACAAATGTGATTGGTTTAAAGAAATATAAACAGGCCACAGTGATCTCTTCCTTTATAGCAGACTGATAAAGTCAGACCTTTCTCTAGCACTGACCACTGCTGTGGAGATGAGAGACTATGTTTGTTAAAAAACACCAACAGAAACTTAATGAGCCTTTTCAGATAATGAAACTTTGTATTTGTAAGGTATTTTTAAAGGCCACTGAGAGAAAGAGATCGTCAGACGCTGATATGACGGCTTGGTTGCCAGCGTATTTCAACAGCACAATGTTTTTCTCGTTACACAACCTCAGTCACTCTATATTCTCTTCCAAGCATCAGTCTCTTTTGCTAGACTCTCCCACACGCTAGTAGCAGATTAAGATATTAGATATATTAAAGCCAAATGAGAGGGGAAACGCTCACAAAGTGCTCCCACTTTTAAGACTCTAAATGTCCTCTAATAACATTGTCCTGAGTCCTCTCCATTCTCCTACAATATGTTTGATTAAAGATATCTCTTACTGATATGTGGGATTCAATTTGGATCAGGTAGAAAATACTTTGTTACCTGAAGGATGTAACTCGATTCATAATTCATTAATAGGAATGGATGAATGGAATATTTAGGCATCATATTACTTTAGTGATTAATTAAGCACACAAAAGCTCCCTGCCCTTGGGTGATATATGTAATTACTCCACAGCTTACATTTCCAGGATTTCAAATCCGCTGATATTTAATTCCACCACGCACACCGATCTGAGCTCAGGATGTTGGACATCTCCTGGTAGATCATGTATCCTTCCTCTGACTGTGAAGGTTAATGATATGGGTGACGGGGTCAATAGTCCACCTTTCCCCACTCGATCTCCTCCCATTCCTCCATCCTTTCCTCTCCCTTCGCCCTTGCTTATCCATATTCTTCCTCAATTCCCCATCCCCCATCTCTCTCTCTTCCAATTCCTATCACTACACCCACTCCATCATTCACTCAACCGTGGTCACCCCCACCCCCGCAACATGAAGATGGTGTTTTTTTTTCTTCCTCGTTGCTATTCCTTTGTCATAACCGCCTCTCTCCATAGGAGTGTTGTGGCTGTGCATTGTTGCGGAGTGCCTGTACATCCTCCTGCTAGCCACCGGAGGCATCCTCATGTCTATAGAGGTGTGTCACTTTGGCAATGTCATCGACGGCCTAAAACTCAACGCCTTCGCCGCAATATTCACCGTGCTGTCAGGTGAGTGACGTCGTGATATTTTCCATCTTTGACATCAAATGCAGTCCAATTGTATCAAATCATTATGAAGTAATATCTGAATATTAAATTATCACCACTTTTTGTGAGAGAAAGTTCAAGAATTCCCCTCCCAGTGTGTCCCTGTGTCGTAAAGACAGCTTGAGCAACACGGCTAAAGCTAGCAACAATAAGAACCCCAGTTTGAGCTATTCCAGCCATCCCACTGTTAGGATTGTGTCCATCAGAAAAATGTATCCATCATTTTACAGTCACTTCTTCCACAATGTAAGCTTTGATGGCCCGTGTGCATCACCTGATGTTATAATTTCTTGGTAAACAGCTTTAAAGCTGGCAGTCTTCCTGCAGGCGCGGTTATCTAGCTTCCAATAAACAAGCGGGAATTTCACTGCTTTTTGTTCATTACCTCTAAACTCCCGCTGAGTCTAATGCCGTTCCTTCAGATTTGTCACACAATAATCATCTTATTTCAGCCCCCATAATATCCTGTTTCTGAACATGTTAACATGACTCTCCAACATTGTTTCACATTCAATAAAAAAGTCTAGAAAAATGCTGTCTGAGCTGCACAATGCTGAAGCCATGCAGAAGAGCCCGGCCGGAGGTGGACTTTTTTTGGCTTCATGCACCATTGAGCAGCTTTCATAGGAATGAATGAGGCTCCACCTCCAAGGCTGTGTCCAGCAGTAGTAGGTCTATGATTCCTTAGCCTGTGATGGTACGGCAAGGAGCAATTTGAAAAGCTTGGAACAGCGCATGTTTTCCCTGAGCTCCCCAACAACATATAACATGACAGTTAGCAACCTTATCCAATCAGTACTAATATTATTGCTTAGCGCACTGATCTGAAGCTTCTATGGACTTGAATGTGCCGCTGATATCTCTGTCATTAAGATACTTAGTTACTTGCACTAGTTTGCTGAGCGCCGGAGTTATCACCCACCCACTTTTCTCCGGTAACCTCCCCAGGAACCTTGTGGAATGAAGGGTTCTAGCGATCATCAGCTGAGTTTCTTTCATGTTTCCACATATGGTGACAGGCGACTGTCAGCACTCACAGCAATGAGTAGATGTCAGCACCCCATCTGTTACCCTGTGGTTACAATCACAACACTGAGTAGTAGTGTGCAGAGTCTGCTCCGTTTGTGTTGCTGTTGGATATGAAGTCGTATTAAGAACTATTTTAGTGAAACGCCACAGACTTTTCCTGATCTTTATAAACAGCATTGTTGTACTAAAAGCAGATCATAGTGTGTTTGGAGTGGAGAGGTCCTGTGAGGTGATGATGGACAGAGACAGCTCGTCCCCTTGTAGTCTTTTTGCTCAGCCTCTGTCGCTGAAGCAACAGTTGGGAGAGCTTGCGGTGGATGGATTTGTCACCCTGACACTCAGTCTCCAAAGATGACGCAGGTAAAGTGAGCACAACAAGGGACAGCTATGACACATTTTTTACTCAGAACTTTTAGAAATCGTTGCTATCATAGTATTTGTCACAGTACCCCCGGCAGCACATTTTCTATATGCAGGTGCAGACTGATAAATAAACGCACCCACTATGTTAGAAAGCAATTGCAGGACATTAGAACGCTCCTTCCTCGGGTGACAACGAGTGGCACCAGATGACAGAGCCCTGCAGCTTTGCCTGATACACCCTCAGTTATTCATTCAGAGCAGCTGATAATAACTCTTCCTTTAGTTTCTCTTATTTCAAATACGCAGTAGCTATGATATTTAACCACAGCTGGTTATATTTGTTCTAAAAAATGTATTTCACTTACTGTGTGCTTTGGTGACTTTTTTGATCCCTGATGATTTTTATTGAATTCATTGTTTCATTAAGATATCATCTTAAACATATAAATAATTAGCTGTTGAGTCAGATTATGAGGCTAGGATCTATACTTTCATGTCGTTATAATCCAAATGATGATCTGGCCAAGTACACAAGCCCAAAACAAGCGATGGATATAAACATATTTTTTGGAAAATATGTATTTTTATTTCTGCTAGACCTTAAAATACTTGAGTCCTACTTTTGTTTCCACGCTGGCTTTGGGCCAGTCACATATTTAGGCCAGTAGCAGCCTCTCAGCCCCTGAGAAGATTTCCAGCCGGTTTGTGGCCTGCCTCCCTCTCTCGGCGGAGGACTTAACAATGACCTTCTCTCTAATCCACTCTGTGAAAATGATCCTGACCACCACACTCCAGGCAGTGAATCAGCAGTGAAAGTTACTCTGCTCAACAGCAATGACTCGCAGCATTTTACTGACTTGACAGGCCAGGACCAAGAAATGTTTAAATGAGCCACAGGCTGAAGAGCCGGTACACCCTGGGTCTGTGGGTATGCACATTATTTTATACATAGAAACATCCAAAAGGTTCAAGTAAGGCTGTCTTTTCATGCTAGAATAGCCGAAATTTTGGGATGCATGAAGTGATGAAGGATTCTCTGTGCAGCTGTCAATCTTCAATCTAAAAAACAACCAGAGCCAAGCATCATTTATGGAGACAATAAAATTTTAACAGGTGCAACAACAAAAGTTTATTATGTACAGTGTTCTCTAAGGTGACGATGGCCTTCGAGTCAAAATGCTTGTGTAACTTTAGTGTGCTCCAGACTCCATCCCTGTCCTCAGCTGGTGCTGAAAAGCTTCCAGGTTCTTGGATTTGGTGGCGTTACAAACAATCAACATTGTAGCACATTTTTGACATTATTACATGGCACATGAGAACATCAATACCACTCTCATGTCTGTGTGTTAAGTAAACAGCTAGAGCTTGGAAACAATTAGCCTAGCATAGTAAGAGTTAAAGCAGCTCGCCTGGATAGCTCCAAAATATGGCTACCAACATCTCAAACACTCACTGATTCTTCATGTGCAACAGTTCATGCCTCGGCCCAACACTTATGGGCAGCTTTCCTGGTATGTAGCATTGGTGGCAGTGAGTACAGGTTCTGGTGCAGGTTTCTGTACAGGTAGGAGTTTACCAAACGTGGCAACTTCAATGTGACCTCACTGTGTTGGTAGGTGTATTTTATACCTTTACTCGAACCACACAAGATGTTTCCCCTGCCTCCAGATGCTATGCTAAGCTTGGCAGTCAGTTCATAGACAGGAATAGTATTGATTTTCTCAGATGTTCAGTCTGTTATGCGTTATTATGGATTCCAACACTTTTCTTAATAAGACCTGCTGTAGTACTCTGCCTCTGATGGGTGTCTTTGTTGGTTGAGTTGGTTTGGTTTGGGGAAGTACTAGCCTATCAGAGGCAGAGCATCTTAGCAAGCAAAAAGCAATGCGATGCATAACAAGACGTCTGTTGGCTCTGTCAGTTTCCAGGGGACCACACTGTCGCTCTCTTATCAGACCAGAAGACAAGTGTGTGTTTTCTATTAAATGATATTGTGACCAGAAGTCACTTATGTCACCAATGACAGAAGATACTGAAGAGTGATGGTGATATAAGACCAGGGTTGAAAATCCGGAAAATGTCCTTTTCTGTCTGAACTGGGTTTAGTAAAATCAAATCCTTACATCTTTCTTGAGATTAGCATGCCTTACCTTCCTTGAAGCATCAAGCACTTTTTCTGTAAAAAAAAAAAAAAAAGGCCCCTGGTCAGCAAAAAAGTTTAGGTTATCTAGTGTGCAACACTCCGACTCCACTGACACAGTTCTGGAGAGACTCTTTTCAGAAACATGGGGTATTTAAACCTTGCTGAGCCTGTGACTGCATATAGATCAGTCTGGAGTTAGAGATGGGATTCTACCACTCAGACTAATTCTTTGATTTTAGACTACGTACAGAGTCAGCTAAGTCCCCTTTGATCTAACTGGCATGTGGAGAAACGAACAGGCTGTGCCCTCACTGCGTAGAAATCCTTCAAACTTTGTAACAGTTGCTCGGTGCCTCATCAGTGTCCTGTGACTTTCATCTGTTGTAAAGTTAACAGAAAACCACATGTCTACTTTTTTTAATGTCATCCCACCAAACAAGCGCCTCCCAAGTTACACACATGTTTACATATTTAGCAGGATTTTCCCAAAACAATTTAATCACGATACTAAGAACACATCAGCATTTTCTTTTTACATCTACGTCCCATCATAAGCTACAACAGTTTGAGTATAGCTCATTACTAAACACAGTCTGTTATTACTGTAACACATACAGTATCTTCTGCTTTATAATCGGCTAAGAACAGCCTGATTCACATCAATAAATGTGTTGCCTCTTGTCGACGGACAGACAAGTGTATGTGTGTGCGTGTGTGTATGTGTGTGTGTGTGTGTGTGTGTGTGTGTGTGTGTGTGTGTGTGTGTGTCGGGAATGTAAGATACTACTAAGTGTTCTGCTCAAATGTAATATATACAATAAGTACAATGCATTTGCCATGTGTCATTTAGCATCTGATTCAAGAACAATGTTCATAGATAATCTTTCATCTCTGGCTCATTAGTATATATCCATCTCTGTTTTGGTGAGCTATTATTACACTTGTTCATTCATTATATTTCATCATTCCCTGGCAACTGCTCAAGAATTTGTGTACAGCATTGTGACCCTTCAGAGTCAAGGTAGAAGTCGATGCTGTTTGCGTCAGCAGCTGCAGGGAAGATTTGGGCTTATAAAAGGTGTAAATAATATCTTTGCAAATCAGTTTTGGATCTCAGATATTTCAGTGACTTGGATTACACCGGGAAAGCTGTATAGAGCCATTTTGTTGCTGTGAATCAAGTCCCCAGCTACTTCAGTTGTTCAAGAGAATGATGCAATGCTGTTTTGCAACTCCAGAAATGTTTTGCCTGAACCTCACCTGACTTTCTGGGTGACACACTACCTCAAATTCAGAAACACACAGTAATGCTCCAACAGCGGTCATTGTGCATCACGATTGATCTCTGTGGACACTGCAATATGGCCGTTAAGTGGACAACTCTACCTTAAAGCTGCATTACTTGTTGTCTCTGGGCTCTTATAGGCAGAGTGTAACTAGCAGCTAACACCACAGTGACATATTGTCACCTGGGTTGGCGAAGCTGTTGGCAAACAGCTGCTTATTTACGTATCAAGCAGAGACAGAGCCACATCAGTATTCATCTGGAGTCGTTTCTCTGCTCACTCTGTGAATCTTAGTCCAATATTTACACTTCTTTAAGCTCTGTTTTGGTCTCGACCACCTCCTGAGGGAAATGTCTCACTCTTTAAATGCTCCACTGATTTTACTGACTGGTACTGGGCTGTGTAGAAGCAGATGCCTGCTGCTGCTGCTGTTTTGAGATTGAACCAACACAGTGAAGTTGGGGCTGATAGGACAAAACAAAGGAACTGAAAGATGCTAAAACGCTCTGTAGATTTGAAGCTAAGTGCAGAGTTGTGAAGTAATTCTCTTTGTCTTTGTTACAATGAGTTACCTTTTCACATTTCATTCATTATGCTCATTTGGAAATGGATTGGTGCAGCTGTGATCGGGGGCACCACCAGGGATTTTGGGCCACCTGAAAAAAAATCTAGTTGGGCCCTTGTATAGGTTGCCCATGTCTCAAAGGGCCCCCTGTCAGTGCCAGGCCCTTAGAATCGTCCTAACCTTTCCCCACCTGGCGGCGCCCCTGGCTGTGATATAAAGTTTTCAAGCAGGCTGAATCTTGTGCCTCTGTGAACGAGGGCTTTTGTACAGAAGCCAAAATATTGTTGGCGTCCAGACAGACGCAGGCTACAATGTGAACTGTTCCCTAACTAGCTCCCACTTGCCACTTCTGTCTTGGTAGACAATTTCTGGAAACCTTACAAGGTCCTGAGTAAACTCCTAAAAATTCCTCCGATAAAAGATCAGCTCCAGCTCCTCATCTCAACACAACAGTTTAAGAACTTTTTTGGGTGAAGGTGCATTTTACATCCAAAAGAGGCAGTCCTCAAACTCATATGGACCATCCTCAGTGTCACATCAGAACAGAGAGGCTATCACTGCTGGTGTCCGCATCTTTTCATTTATAGCTGGCAGGAGCTGAGCCCAGCATGCACCTCGCTGCTGAGGCCTCTCTAACTCAAGCTGGAATGAGTTGTGTTTTCACGGACCTGCCCTGGTGTTTTGCCCATTCTGACTTTCAGTCTGTATGTGTTATGTTTTATTTAATACAAACTCACTGTCTGCACAAGTGAGCTGTCTGCATAAACAGATAGCTGAAGCCTGTTACTGTAAGTCCATACTCAGTGTAGGTTTCACCCTCGAGACGAAACATTTTTTAGAATTCTGTCCGCTGGCTTTCTAACTGCTTCTCAAGCTTCTCACAAACGGTTTAGTGTGCTTGTAAAATGTTTGAATTAAGGAAGACATTTAAAAGATGTTTCTGTTTTTAATGGGGTGAATAGATTGAGAGTGGATATGGTAATGAGGTGCAGGGGAACAATAGACAAGAGCAGATTAACCTTTATTAGAGCTGCCAATCATCCGGGGATGGTGAGAGTGTACGGAGAGGAAGCCCATGAGTACGACAGAAGATGAGTGTGTGGAAGAAAGACAAAGAGATCGTTCCTGTTGTCCAGAGTGGGCGATTAACTGACCATTTCTGTTTGGGAGAGAAAATAGCCACTCAAGCTGGAATGTATTTGCATGATGTATACTTTAATAATAAAGACAATGAACTATGTTATGCCAAGTGGAAATGGAACAGGGATGTGTTTCCCAACAGTTTGGGCTTTTGTTCCCTTACGGTTCCTACACTGAGTGGTTTTTGCCCACATCCTCAAACCTTAGTCATGCAGTTGCAGTTTGGTTAGGTTCAGTCACTACGGTTTATGAAAAGATTATGGTTTGGGTTGGAATGAAGTACTCTGTGTTTCGCCACCTTATGTACGTACGTAATGAAACAGAGTAAGTACAATACATTACAAAGTTGACTTTTAGTTTTATAATGGACACTAACAGTAGTGAATGTCCTCTGTGTGTTTGACCTAACATCCACCCGAACCAAACCCCCTCTGTATGTGGGCTTTGTCGCCCTATCTAATCCATCACCTGACTTCCTCCTTTGCTGCTGTGATATCTGTTATGGCCACTCGAGGTCACTATCTAACAATAAATGTAACTATGAGTCATGATAAGCTGCTCTCACATGGTGGTTTTCTGATGAGGGCAAGCAGGATTTTCGCCTGTCCCTGAAGTTAACGGTCAAGAGAGAATTTGGGTGTAATCTTTGGTTGACAACCCAAAAACAGTGCAGACAAGAGCAGAGAGCAGGTTTGCATCATTTCGTCCTCTTAGGCTCAGGTCCTGTTAACATGCAGGGGGATAGATAAGAACGTTCTGTTGTGTGTGTCCATAGTTAAATTGTGATGTCAGCAGTCACATTAGTGTTTTGTTAGTCATTTTGTTTTAGTGATGCTGTATCTGTGTAACTGGTCAGGCAGGAAGTTCATTTTAGGTGCGGCTGAGAGGGTCACATAAACTGGAGCAGGGAAGAGGAAGGAGGAGGCAGCTGGCTGTGAGACTGCAGCTTTCACTCATTTTTTTCATTATGCTTCAGCTTTTCTTTTTTTTTTCAGTGTAACTTTGCCTCTGTTTCAGTATTTTCCATCAGTCACTGCATTCTTTTTTTACCACATTGCTCTTGCTGAGTCAGCCTTTTGAACTTTTCTGGTGCCAAGCAACATCATCTGCCCTTTATATGAGATGGCAACCAATCAAAACACAACATGAGTTGATGTTGACTGCACTGGCAAAATTGACACTGAGAGCACCATTTGTGATTTCACAGAGACACGGGAGTCAGAGCGTCTGCATCATCCTTAAAATTATGTTTTTTCTGAGGTAAATAAATGCGGGCAGGCTATAATTACAAGAGGGATTTAAATCAAATCCGTCTAAAGTGGCATGTCTTAGTAAATACAGCACGACACGGAGCTGTGGACTCCACCCACAGTAGTACACCAGCAGCAGTAGCAGCAGCAGAGGAGGAGGGGGAAATAATGAGTGCACAACCACATCTCTTTTGGAGGTTTTTGCCAACTGACCCATATCACTCTGCTAGCTGTTACGAGCCATGAGCTAGCAGCAAAATGTAGTTTAATATGCTGGACGGGGTTCGCTGATCACCGTAAATCAGTCTGACAGGATAAACAGATGTACTGTGTATTTCTCTGAATTCAGTCTGAGTCATCAGCAGCACTTTATAGGAAGACACAGGAGAGGGACGTTCATATAAAAACGATCCAACATAATTTTTCTGACATATCTGCAGCATGATTTAAGAGATAAAAAAAAAACTCTTTCTGATGGCTTGTTACCATACAGTTGTGACCAGATCGTGATTTCTTTAGCTGTCTTGTCCCGTTATTGATCCGGTTTGCTTTTATGTTGGAGCCCAAATTTGTCTGTATCCAAATGTGGGAAAATACCATCTCAACTGAGTTCAGTACTCCTGGTGAATCTCATTTTATTTATTTTTTTATGTATTTTTTTCTTTTCAAATAAATACAATAATTTACCAAAATAAAAGTAGCACTTCATACATCGTAGTAATGAAGACATAACATTTATCAGAAAGCTTTTGTTGGGGCCTGTGCACAACATGTCTCAATAAAACAGAACAGAAAGTAAATGGACCAGATAGACAGGGGATTCTGTGGTATATATTTATTCATAGTTCACATTTCCTTCAAGAGCCTTGTACTTGTTCATCCATCGATTCATTCTGTCATTCATGGTTAACCTTGCTGCCCTCTAGTGGCTGTTGTTGGACATGTAACGTTTAGTGACAACACTAAAGCGCATTGTCTCTCTAATACATGTGTGAACAGCGAGAGGAGCGCCTCGTCTGTGATCCTGCATGTCCTTGTTAACGTTCAACAACCTGGATTGACACGTATTGACTTGTTGGATTAATCTGACCTTGTGTGAGCCCAACACGCATCATTTCCACATGACACAGCGTGCCATGACTCCGGTGTCAGGTTTGTTCCTCTCATCCTGACACAGAGCTGCCTGTGATCTGCATAACATTATGATAATATTGGGCTGGGATATCTGTAGGAATAAACATGAGCACTGATAGGGATGAGATGGGAACTTAGGTGTTTGGTGCTGATTCTGGTGCGCTCTTGTTCAGTCCAAGGATTTGAGGGGCTTATGTGGTAATCGGATTGGTGGCTACACATGCTGGTTTTTATTCCTGCTCTATTTTATGGGCATTGAGAAATCCAGAGTGAGTAGAGCTAGAGGCGCTGCTTCAGCTGACAAAATCTGGAACATAACTATAGAAGGGGACTTGAGGAAAAAGACATGAGTAGCACTGATTGTGTAGTGGAAGATAAATAATCACTGACTGAACTCTTAATCTGCACTGTCATTTCTTCATTGTGTAAGAGGCTGTAGGGAGAGTGATGCTTCCTACTCGTAAGGTTTAAAGAGAGGGGTTTTTATCCTCAAAAAGAACAAAATGGTAATGAACTAATTTAACAATGTCTTTGCATGTCCAGTCAACCAGCTCACTACAGTATTACTATAGTATGAAATCTAGCATTAATTCCCAAGCCAAAGGCCATCACCAGGTTACGTGAGAAAGAATCCCTTTGCTACTATAAATGCTACTATAACAGAGTTTAGGCTAACGTTAGCAGCTCTGCCCTGCACTTTCATGGATTTGGTTAAGTTCACAGGAACCCCAGCTAACATTATACAAGATATTGGGTCCGTTAGTAAATCCAACCCTTGCATTTAAAGTAAAAAAAAAAAAAATACAGCTTTGCCGTTCAAAGTATCAGAGTGTGTGCTTCTATATGAATTAGTGAGTGGGTAAAAACATTGAGAAAGTGGATGAAAGACAAACTTTCTTTCACAAAATGTTCATTGGTCTGAAGGCTTATTGCTCCAAACATAGACACTGTCCCTGCAGTTGTTAGGTCCAAACCGCTGTTCTCCCAAGATTCATTCTCTAATAGGTTAGAGTTTATCATGATTCCTTCAGAGCCTGAACCTGAACCATACCATCTGCCAATATTGGCGTGTCACAGATATATTGGTATGAGCGTATGAGATGGTTGATATGAAAAATGTTTTTACAGAACATTATACAGAGAGGATGCTTGGGATCATTTAAAATGATTACTTTCACAGTGTTTCAGTGCACTGATGTTGTTTTGGATGATGTTGCTGTTAACTTTCAAACTGTGAAATATACTGCCTCCATTACATATGTGTCTTTGTCGGGTGTTTGATAACCACATCTAAGAGATCAATGCAAAAGATGTGTTTTTATGTGTGTATTCTGGACCGACATATCTATGTCATAATTTCCTTTTTACTTCCTAATATCTACCTAATTACTACCTAATATTGGTCAGGCTCTCGATTCCACTAGTGTGTTACTTCAGTGTTTTCAGATCAGCGACTCTGGTGAGGCACCAAATGAGGTAAAAACCCATCTGAGTTTTAGATCCGAAACTTGTGACACTTGCTATCACTTTTGATCCTAAAGTAAATCCTGAGGTCAGTGATGTGATTCCACAGTGTAACGGCTGGAGAAGAATGACAGCAGCCACGTACAGCCTGGTTCCCTGTTAACCTCCCGTTTACTGCGATATTCTGCCTGCCACCAGGCTGGATTTTCATGGTACAATCAAGGTTGAAAAACAGCGTGAAGGTACAGCGCCTGTCATTGCTCAACTAAAGCAGGAAAAGGCAATGATTTCCCCGGTCACTATCCACAGGTAACCGTGGCATAACTGTGGAAACTCTACACTGCAAAAGAAAAGTAAGCAAGAGATAAAAACAGAGGTAAAGCCAGAGTGAACAGACGGGCATTCAGTGGATCGAGAGTGCTCTGATGTTGTGTCAAAGTCTGTTCCCTCGTTGATACGTGTCTCGTCTTACAACCGACGGTTCAAAACTGGCATTCTTTCTACAGCTTCAGGAAGAAACACCCAGTGTTTTACTCTGCCTTCTCCAGGTAAGGCAAAGCATGTGTGATTGTCCGTAGACTGGAGGAGAAGATCAAGGGCCGGTCGTTGTCTTGGATAGATATGAAAAATAAAAGTATGAAATGCTAAAATGGGTGGCCAAATATACTTCAGCAGCACGCCCAAACAAACGAACACTGCATCTGGAGGGTGGAATGGGTACTCAGCCGAAAACGAGTATCTGGTTCAGATAATGTACTTTCTAGTACAGTATCATCAGTGTAAAGCATCTACTCATGATGGGGAAAATCCTTATTGGGCAGCTGGCTGAAGTTTCCATTCAAGTGTATAAAAACTGTTGAATAGTTAGTCAGTGAATAGATCTCTAACCTTATGATCACTGATCTGAAGCACATCTCTGAGGCTGTTCTGTCAACAGTTTTCTAAAAAAAATAACTAATATTGCAACGACGGCGCCTGCAGATGCCGCAGCCTGTACTTTATAGACAACACAGAGTTAGCATTACAAAACATCACAAAACTAGTGAATATCTGCAGGTGACAGCCATCACTGCCTAGAAATAAGAAGCCTTATTTTAGTCTTCCTCTTTCTGCAATCAAGGACTCATTGTTTGAAAATGACTGAATTGAGAGTGATAATTCTGCTCATGTTATCTTATAAACTGCATGTACACCCTGTGAGAACAGCTTTGCATGCATTGCAACAGCGAATGCAGGGGACAAGGCTGAGCGAGCAGTCCATTCTGTCTCTCCCTCACTCTTTTTGTCTCGCAGACAAACACTCAGAGATTGGATGATTAGCATATTCATCCCTTAGTATATTCCATCGCACCAGTTGATCCTATTAGTAAGTCATATGCTGAGGCCTGTGATTCATGCATGAATAAATCATTTATCTACATTGTTCCCAAACCACCAAAGAAAGACGAACGTTGTTTGCTTGTCTGGCTGCTGGTAATCTGACTTTCTGCTGCAATAAAATTCACTGTTATGATAAAATGTTGACTGTTCATTCTGTTTTGTTGATATGGATGTGTGATCATGGTCATATATCTACCGTATGACCCAAAAATTTCAGCACCTCGCACAACTCATTTGTGTGCTTTGTGCTGCATATTGAATGTGACTCACTGTAACTCACGTTGGCCTGTAATAATCAGTACTACGGTGTCAAACTACTCCATTACAAGTAAAGGTATTTTTCTTTGTGGAAGTTAGCATGCTAACCAGCTAGCACCAGCCCATCCTGCCTCTTAATAGCACTTTGTACCACAACTAGTCTGATAGCTCCTGTAGTTTTAGTCTGATCAGTAAATAATATAAACTCACTCACTCCATGGCTAAGTGAACTACTTGCTAACAGCAGCTAAGCACTACAGCCAAAGATATCTTTAGCAAGGTGAAAGTGAGCAGCAGTTAGCTGTTGTGCTGTCCCCATACCTTTGCATTCAGGCCGTTTCTTACAAATGACACCTTTAGATGACTGTAGCTGTGAAAGAAGTCTAAAGCGATCAAAATTGTATTTCCCCGTCACTCACATAGAGTACTTAGTCAATGTACTGCTTTCCATTGCGGCGAGGAAGCTCATATTTAATGATGGAATTTTAAATGGTAAGCAGAGGTCACACAAAACAGAGACACTGATTTGAACAGCTGTCAGAAAATCAAAAAGTGGCTTGACTCTTGTATATGAGTGTAAATGTCCTTTATGACAGATTTAAATGTGTTGATCATTTTATTTCTTACATGACACACACACAACACACAGGATTGAGCTTTACAGTGTTGTATTCAACTCAGTAAAGTGTAACACTGCCACCAAGTGGTGCCTAGGGAGAAGTGTGATTGGTGTGTGAGGGGGGTGTCAGGATCGGTGTCACCTCTCTTCCCCTCTGTGTGTGTCTCTGTGTGCTGCAGGTCTGTTGGGTATGGTGGCCCACATGATGTTCACCACAGCCTTCCAGCTCACCGTCAGTTTGGGCCCCGAGGACTGGAAACCTCAGACATGGGACTACAGCTGGTCATACATGTGAGTTCACATACAGCACTCTGCACACACATACAAGGAGAGTCTGTGTAACCAGTGATGACACAACATTTAGTTATTTATTTGTTTAATACCTGGTGCATTTAACTGGAACAACAACCTCAGAGCAAAAGTACACAACCTTGTATTGTGTGTTTGAATCAACAACTTTTACAAGTTTGATATACAAGTTGTCAAAAACAGGCATGTAGTTATTATTTATAGGTTTTCTCGTCTTCTGATCACTTATCACAACAAGCGTTAGTTTCCCTGTCACACAGTAATTGTTACTTATCATGATAAAAATGGTCCTGACAGCGTGTTGGGTCTAGAAGAAGAGATCCATTACCTAGTTCATTCTATTGTAATTAATACAATATCCACATGTATATTTCTCTCTGATACATCTGAATCAATCATGTCCTGGTGCGTACAGTGAGAACAAACTGTGTCTCTTTCCTTTAGTTTGGCGTGGAGCTCCTTCACGGCCTGCATGGCGTCCTCGGTCACTACCATCAACCGCTACACCAAAACTATCCTGGAGTTCAAGCACAAGCGCAGGAACATTGAGAAGAACCTGAAGATCAAGCAGAAGCTGCTGGAGCTGGACTCTCCCGAGCAGGTGTGGGACATGTATATCAGCTCTGTGCCGAGTACTGCCGAGGAGCTGCTGGATCTGTCGTCCAATGGCCGCAAACTCTCCAACACCTCCATTTTCCTGGACCTCAACGACCTGCCCGACCCACAGGGAGAGGAGTACTGCTAGAGGAGCTGCCTGTAGCATTTTCAGACATCAGCAGGTCATTGTCATGTTCACTGTGGGACAATAATATAATTACTGTTAACAAAGTGAGACCATGTTGGAGGCTCTGGTGTTTCACTATAAGCTTAACAAGACACAGTTGTGTGTGTCTCTGGACACCTATATATTAATCCGTTATTCACTTTATCCTTAGCTCAAAAGTTGACCACTGTTGAGGGCCTGAACACCAGAACAATGAGCTGAAAGATGCTAAAACAATTTGTAGATCTTATTTGGGATACATTACACATAGTCTATGCCTGCAGGGATCTTTGGCAACACATTACATCTGCATAGTGACAGTGTTTCATAGATTCGGCTCCATAAAGGCTAAATGTATGGATGCTATGATGCGCATGTAGCCTCGTTAAATAAGACCTTCAAGTTATGTCAAACATTGTATGTGTCTTCTATGGACTCATGTTGGTTAGCTTGATTGCAACGGTCCAACAGCACAGATGGATTAAGTAGGTGACAACAGACTAATAATCTACCAGAGTTCAAAATGAGAAACTTGTGACTGTGGACTAAAGAGTTCTGAAATACAGGATAACTGTCCTGAACTGAAGTTCAAGGACTCACAGATCATAGATACTATTGTTTCCTGGCAATTGCCGTCTGCCAGATGGCTGAGAACAAATGTTCCAGTGGGCCTTTCTTTGCTAACATATAGCTTCCATAATTTTTTTACACAATTAACTTTTAATTATTATCAAATAGTTTGAACACAGTCCTTCTGCTCAGGCATTATTGAAGCCAAAACAAGCAGAAATAGTTCTTGACCTCTGTGTTCCTGCTCATTGCTCTGCTGAAGGTTGATGACGAATATAACAGAGAGGATCTTTCCAGCAGCCTCAGACTCATCATCAGAGCCAATCATGTGAAGTGTAAATGACAAGATAAAATTTTGCAGTCTTTCTTGCTGTGGTCTCAGTTGTTCACAGAAACTGTATTAGTGTCTCAGAATTGACGGGGTGATGATATATTGATGCTTAAATGTTACATGTAGAACCTTTAAGGACCAGTGCTGAACCACATACCGTATCTTTAAATCACCACATCCACCCTACAGCTGTGTTAGTGGGTGTAACTTACAGTGTACCTCTGCTTAAGCAATACTGCTGTGAATCCAGGATCGTCAGTATAGAGATGAAGCCTGCTGTGTGGAGAGGATGCAGACCTCAGACAACACTCTTCCATCCAAAAGTAGCACACTCTGATGTCGCCTCTCGGCTCACTGCCCCGTTGGATTTTTATTCAGTGAGGAAAACAAAGTTGCTGGAGCTGTGTGTCCGTGACTCTGTGACTCACTCAGCTGTACATACACGTGGCTGGACAGCCCAGTGATAAGAAGCTCCACACATTGCTTCTAATATGGTGCACATGCTGTATATTGGAGAGACTGCCTTCCCCCCCGAAATTCACACAGCGTTAAGCAGTTTAAGAAGCACTCCTCATCAGGAGTTAATCCCTCTACTACAGTGTTGACAGAACAACGGAGGTGACAGAGGACGGACCTGAGAGAATGACATGGATGGAGGATGCCTGCAGGCAATGCTGAGTGCCTTTACTTACAGCAGCATGCCTCTGACCAAACAGCATGCTCATTTTAACCAGGGCGATGCTGTTTCTGATAACTAATAACTGCTTTAGAGGAAACACGTAGCTGTCTGTGCAAAACTGCCAAAAGTCATCAGCGAGAGGAGCGCACCTCTTTTGAAGCTCTCTGTGTAACATTTACTTGATAACTTTTCTTATGTATTCTCAGAATTGTATTGATGGAGAAACAGACCAGGATTGTTGTTCTTTACATTTTAAGTGCATTTGAAACTGTACATTATATATTTGTGTGTTTTATTTATTTGATCAATCGAAAGTTAAATGTAATGTAAACAAGATAAAGATTCATTCTGGCTCAGATTGAATTCTATTCCATCAGCCTGGGTTGCATTATAAGCCGGAGCATGGATCGTGGTGTCATTTTGTGTAGTGTGCTTTACTTACTTTCTTGTGGAAAATCAACTGCAAGTTAATGTATTGATATGAATACATTTCTATGAGAAGTTATTATTTAAAGATAAATTGGGAGAGGGAACAGCATAATAAAGAATGAACTTGTTTTGACCACGTCCTCTGCTTCCTTTACTGACCACCAGATGACAGTGTTCTCTCACATTAGCATGCAGGTACGCCTGTACTTTAAAACCCAGTTGCTTTCAATTTTGCTTTTTGTTCATCTTTCAGAGCACACACGCAGGACTGGGATAGCAGACTGGGTTCTGTTACAGGTGTCAACTGTTCACTTTGAAATCAGAATCACCCACACACACACCAACAACATCAGCAATCACAGAAATTCATTCACATTCAACCTGTTTAATTCTTTTCATTCAGATTGTGACAGGGACCACCACACCTTCTCAAGCAGGAGCTACATCTCTGGGCATTGCAGATTTACATTTTGCAAAGCAGACTTCACATTCAACACAAATCCAAAGCTGATTCAAGGCTCAATGAGACGGTGACGCTTACATTAGGCTCCTTGTAATAAGCATTAGTCAATAAGTAATAAGGCCCTTATAAGCACAATAAGCATCATCATTGTTAGATTATGAGACATTTTTAACCACTTAAAAATCAGTTTTTAGATTGCTTAAGAATGTTAATAAAAGCCTCATGACTTAATCAACTTACCCTTTGTAACCCGTAACATTTTATCATGCTTTAATAGAATACATATGTTATTAGACATGTATTATTAGTTAGTTCTGCATTTAATAACAGGTAACTATGCTTTTTGTAAATATGCCTTATTAAGGTTAATTAAGTCCTTTATTGTACATTTATTGGCAATAAACTATGCACTTCGCCAACATTCCCATTGAAAAGCATTATACATTTTTACTAAGTTAAGTGTTATGATGCTGTTATAAATACTTATAGATTCTTATTAATATTAATAGGCATCACTTTTACCCTTTAACCAATGCTTATTAAAGGAACCTTAAAGGGGCTCTATGTGAGTCATTGTCATTTACATGTATTACATTGTTTTATTGTGCATGTGTGAGTGGATTGCAACGTATCTCTTGGCTGTCTATACAAGCCTGTGAATGATATACTGGAGAAGTTTAATGCTGGTGGACTGTGGATTTCTTTGTGAAGGACTCTTTGTGACTATGCAAGTTCTCAAGTGCCTCGTCTATGGCCTCTCTCTGCTTCACCAGCAGAGAGCAACAGTAGTTAACGTACAAATGGAGTCCGCTTACATAAACTAAGCACAACAAAAAAGTTCCACAGAGCCGCTTTATTATAATGTGTTACCAAGACAGGGGAGTGAGATCGGCACAAAAATCCATTGCAAGTCTGTTTCTTAAAAATAATTTTATTTTTGATGCTTCCAAACTAGTGCAAATACATGCAAACTGAAAAGAGACAACCTTGTCGGCACGCCTTCTCACAGTAACACAATAAAACCCTGACCAGTGATAGGTCGGCCTTCTCTCACTGATGTGACCTGGTCTTGTTTTGGTTGTCCTCCAGTGGTCCTTTTTACTTCTCTCAGGGTATAGCAGGGTGCATCTGCAGTCGGATGCTAACCTAAGTCAAGCGCATAAATGTGCCAGTAGGCAGAGAGGCGAGTGATGCGCACCAATTCCCCTACATCCATTTATCCACATTCATTATTCAGGAATACAAAACCACTCAGTCAAATCTGAGCTCATATAAAGATTCTCTCGCTCATCCCTCTGCTGCTCACCACATAAAAGATTCATCCCCCCTTTTTCGGGAACAATGCAATGGAGGACAATACTCAATACGAATGTATTGATTGGTTTAAAATTCTTAACTGGTGAGGCTTAAGAACAAACAGGTAGAAAAAGAAAGTTATGGAAATTGGGGAACATGAAGGAAGATGTGGGTGTTCATCATGCCACTACAGCCTACCAACTAGAGCATCGGGATTACACTGCCGACAAGAGACACTAAAAGCTACACTGCGTATTTCACCGTTCAACTTTTTACAGCAGTAACCTATAGCAACCACAGTCACATGACGGACTGTGCACACAAATGCTTCAATTAACCACCATGAGTAGGAGGAAGTATCCTACCAAACGAGAAAGGTGCAGGGGGACTCCCTTATTTCAGACCACAAAAGCACCTTTTATTGAACATCTATGACAGATAAAATGACTGTGTCCTGTCTTTCAAACTCTAGAACAAGACGACTGATTGATAGAGGCAGATGTATTGACACTGGGTTCTCATCATTAGGTGACATGTTCGTCTGCTGGTCAGAAGCAGCTCTGTTCTCTGAATCTTCTGCAGTCCGACTCTTTGCATCTGTTTCAGTCAGATGGAAAATTTGCACAAAGCAGTGTGACGCTAACAAAAGCCTCTGCTTCCACAAAATCACTGGGTCACTGCCATCCAAAGTCCTGGCCCACCATCTGATAGAAGCGCTGGTTATGTGGCTTGTAGAAATCCCTCAGTCTTTGCATCACCTCCGGGTCAATGAAGGCATGCATCCTCCCTTTGGTCTTCCCCAGGCAGTGAGGTTTACTGCTGCCCTCCGGCTTCTTCAGGCAGGGGAAGCCTTTCGTTTTGTTGAAGTAGAAGTGCTTGTCTGTGACGATCCTCTGGAGACCCAGAAAGTCCTGGACTTTGCCCAGCTCTCCGGCCGGGTCGGATATAAGCATCTCCCCACTGACCAGATGGATCTGAGTCCTGGGGAACCAGGCCAGCCATCGCTCTAGGTGCTGGGCATACAGGCCAATCCACAGCGGGCTCCACAGAGAGTCAATCTGACCTGGAGACAAGACAGAGTTATGTTTATTCAAACTCATCAGAGCCACTAGCACCAAACATCCAACCTTGCCATTTGATATTTTTCCCTTTAGCTATGGGCCTTGTCCAGGGGCTTTCTAAGTCCAAAGACTTTTTTTTATATACTCCAGGAATAGATGAACTAATTTTAGACTGTAAACAGAAAGTATAATGTTAGAGAGTCAGATCGTTGTGGGTGTGTTGGACAACTTGAGTCGTGTTTGTCTATATTTGTTTACATTTAGGCAAAGTGGTATGCAGACTCAGCTGTTAGCACTTTTTTGTGACATGTTCAGACTGCAGACTAACAGTGGATTACTTTAATTCTGAATACAACTTTAAAAACTGATGGTTCTCAGGCAGGTTTTGCAGTTATAATGATATGAGAGAGATAAAAGGACATTAAGATTGGCCTGCCATCCATACAAAAAACACATATGTAAAGACAGAGTTCGACAGATCGCATCAGAACAAACGCATCTTTGAACATAGTAAAAAAGTTACAGTGATAGGAAAATGTTGAGAAAGCTGTAAAATAAACCTCTCAGGAAGTCAGTCTGTATCTCAAACCCTGTTTATCATTTCAACCAGGGGCCCCTATCCACCTTATTCCTGGATCGCTGATGTAGGAAAGATTACGGGTCCAACTTCCGGTGACACGCCGGAAGTAGCAGTGAGCCATTGGTTGCTAGCGGTTTTCGTTCCCTGTAGCGGTTTATTCCTAAGTTTACTGGTCTTTAACATACTGTTTACGATTATCAGCTCCAAAAAAAATGTCCTTGCGCAGCTCGGGAACATGTTGCGCTGTTCGCGGTTGTACTAATGACCAAGCAAAATTGAATCTGTGGCTACAAGAGCAGTGTGGGAAAAGTTAGGACAATTCCAAAGGCTCCTGACTGACAGGGGCTCCAAAAAATAGGTTAAAAAAAATAGCCTATAAAATTATCTAACCATCATCATTGAGTATATATTTCAAATATAACAATAAAATTCATGATCTCTTTGTTTTTACTTGTTTTTAGCAATAAAAGTGAAATTATATTGACCAAAAAGTAAACATCCATATTGACCCACCACTGCATGAAATGGTTTGGTCCTGCTTTAGCACTTATCTGTGACATGTTTAATTGCAGTCAGTAGAAACTACAGTGATCACAGTGTTGCCTAAATCAAAATCTGGTTTTCATGAAAGGAAAGAGAGAAAGGAAAGACAAAGGAAAGGGTATCAATCTGTAACCCAGTTTTTCACCAAGAAAGGTGGGTAGCCTTTAGTATGTGAGTGGTGTTAACCTGTTGGCTTAATGTCCATAGTGAAATAAGCTAGCTAGCTACAGACCAGTGTTAGCCTACATTTCATCAACATTTAATCAGTGCAGGGAAACGTTTAGCAGGATATTCATATTAAATCATTGCCCCTGCTCCTTTTAGCAGACTTAACAACAGATGAGTCAGCAGCAGCCCAGTCTCCCCATAACCCTAACCAGGTGAGCCACATTGTGTTCAATGACATGCCAGTTAGCATCATTGCAGGCAGTCTGTGGGGATTTCTCTGTCTCTTTTGCTCTTTTTACCATTACAAAAAAAGAAAAGGAAATATTTATTAATGACAGAAATTCAAACACAAATTATTTTCTCACATAATGATCAATGAGGCAGAGTATAATTAAAATAAACATGTCGTTCGAACAGATACGTCTAGTGCATCAGCAGCAGCTGTCAGCCCCCATAAAATAAAAATAGCCTGTAATACATATTTATTTCAGAATGATTTTCATGTATTAAAACAGTTTTGAATTAAAAAGAGCAGATGCATGTTTATGTATAATATAGTTCAAATTCAACTATCACTAAAATAGAATGTTTGGTCAGTAGTTTGGGGCTCTCACCCCTCTGCTCTGCAGTAGGAACAGAGGAGAAGATTTCTGCTGCATGCAGACTGTGTGACTCAATACACCTCTCAGTACAATCAGAGAAATCTTTATATTTTCTGGAAATCAGAAGATTAAATTGCAACGACCATATAGCCTCATATATGTATTTTTCTGTGAGTCTACAGTTGTGGCGATAAATTAGACCTGCATGCAGGACTTCAAGGTTCTTTACACAAATATGGGAATGATAGTCAAAAATATCATTAAAATGCATAGTTTTATATAAAAACGGCATCAAATTTTTTCTCCGGCCTATACAAGGGCCCAATTAGATATATTTTCATGGGGCCTGAAATCCCTGGCGGCGCCCCTGATTTCAACATTAACAAAGGCTGTTAAAATCGTCTTTTCTGCAGACTTGGATTACAGCAGACAAGCTGTATGGAGCCATTTTATGTTTTTTTCTTCTTTTTTTTCGTTTTAAAATAAGTATCCAGCTCCTTCAGTTGTTTAGGAGAATGCTGCAACGCTGTTTTTCTGTTAAGCTCCAGAAATTTGGATTACCAAACTCCACCCGGCTGTCCATCAGCATGGAGGGAGGAGATGATGACTGGGCTTTATGTTTTGGGTGAATTATTTCTGTGAAGGCTTTCGACATCCTGTACATTTTGCTTCTTTTTTTTTATTAAACAACACGAATAAGGCTGCATCTTCATTGTCTGAACTAATTCTCCTTATAATGTCTCTGATGCCTGAATATCTTTCCTTTGTGTTGCCATATAAAAACAATTTCCTATTTAAATATTTATACATTAAAACTACATAAGATATTGTTATTTTCAAATATCTGTTTTAAATCAAATCGATATTAAAGATACTCAGGATTTCACACAAATAGAACTGATTGAGTGGAGCTAATTCTTCTATCTCCGTCCTGCCTGAGGCTTCACCTATGATCATGAAGCTTTGTCTCATGCTGCCTGCCTGTAGATCTGCACTTGGGATTACCTGTTTGCTGATGAGTTACAGTATATGTCTGCATCTGCCTTCACTTGCTTGTATACAGTAAAGAAAAATAAAAGATCATACTGATAAAGAATCGTACCTGTGGTGCGGTTCTTGAAGGCGAGGCTCTCAAAGGGGGGGATGTCTGGGGTCTTGGAGATGATCTGTGTGTAGTCAGATATGGCTCTGGTCACGGGGTCACGGACGACCACGATCAGCTTCACGTCCTGCGACATAGCATGGACTCGTGCTGGTGTTTCCACAGTAACAAAGTAACGAGGCGTCTTCTCCATAACAATCTGTCCGTCCAGGGCTTTGGGCATCATACTTCTGGAAGTACAGGAAAAATGTGCTGTTGAGACAAATTACTGGCAAAATACCAGTAGAAGACCAGATAAAACTGTCTCGATTTGTTTTTCATCAGACTGCACCACAGTTACTTCAGGCTGCTATACACCGATCTCAGAGATCTTTTCAATAGTGTTTCACTTGTGCACCGCACCATGAATGGAAATATTCTAGATAGACTGCTTATTATTTTATTTTATACTAGTGCATTGCCCGTAGGAAATATGTGTTCCTATAGAAAAGTGGGTTAAGAAGCTTTTTCATGGATGGCCAAATGAGGCTGTGTTTGAAGGTGGAACGTCGGGGATATTTGGGTTTGTTGTGAAATCCGATATTCCAGGTTATAATTGGCCGTTTTTGACTATTTTTGATTTTGCCACTATATTTCACCTTAAAAACTATTTACTTGGTGTCATTATTTTTCAGCACAACCTCACATGTGTGACTGTACAGTTATTTTTTCATTTTGACATACTGCATTAACACAATGGACCTAAAATCACCAAACAATCTGAAAAGAAAAAGTACAAATATGTTTAACAAACCATTTTTTATTACTTATAATGCAAATATAAATTGTTGTTTGCTGAATATGTGCATACATTCTAAAAATTTACAAAGTTATATGTAACTATTTACATTTCAATGCAGGCAATGCTCAGGTCTGCCTGAGCTCCTTCCAGCTGAATGAAGAGCTGCACTGCCTGCTCCACATTCAGCTTCTCCTCATTGTTTTGACTCATTAAACAAAAAACCGACTCCACTACACACTAAACACACTACACCAAACACTACATAACACACTAACTATACACTCCTAACACGCTAAATGTCACAAATCTCTCAACTCTCAATATCGCTGTCTGTACACCGACCGTCGTTGCCTGTCATTCATCCGCCTCCGTCCCTCCCACAACTTCCTGTTCCTCAACAACCAAACTTGCTGCTTGAACACTATCGTGACAAAAGCCCGTTTTTACCGTTTCTTCTGCACCAGACACAAAGCAAACGTGACAGCAATGTTCGCAAAAAAGCGTGGCGGACATTATTTACCCTAAATCCGGTTTTGGACGTGCCGGTGCATCCGGAGGTGGGCCGTGTAGGTTGGCTAGCGGCTAGCAGCTAGCTACACACGAACATCCCCAGATTCTGATGCCACTTTGTTGTCCGCGCGTCTCCAGATCTCCTCAGACCCGAACAGACTCGGTCCGGACTCGTTTAGTCTCATTAATCCACAACAGTCAGTTTAGATGCACAGAACAGAACGGGACTGAACCACCGGCAAAATCCCGGTCCAGCTCGCGCCACTGCAGATATAAATCCGCTTGTTTCTTATGGTATGTCGTGGGCTTGAGCTCTGCAGTGATTGGCTCTGGTGCGCACATGGCTAAGGTGTGCAGTGATTGGCTCTGGTGCGCACGTGACTGTGGTGGCTCCGGTGGACAATGCTTGCAGAATTTGTAAAGCATTAATGAAATAATGTATTCACGGTATCATTGTAGTCCAAACAAATGCGAAGTTCCACACCCTTGAACCACGCAGCAGCCATGTTGAAACTCTCAGGTCATTCTGATCCTGATCCGCAAAGATATTTGAGGAACACATACACACACACACACACACAGACACACACACACAGATTCCTTGCTTTTATAGAGAGATTATCTGCATAATTCAGTAAAATGTATGGGATATTACTGGGGAATACTATGCTTATTACTTAGCATTCTTACTCAGAGTTAGATGAGAATATGGATGGATTAGCTTAGTTTAGCATAGAGACTGGAAGAAGGGCAAAACAGCTACATAAATGGGGTCATTGGTGAACTTCAGAAGCGTAATCAGGCAGATGTTTTAAACTGTGGACAGAACCCAGCTAGCTGTTTCCACCTGCTTACAGTGTTTATGCTAGGCTGGGCTAACTGTTTCCTCAATCTGGTCCATATGTAGGCAGATATGTGAGTAATATTGATCTGAGTGTACTTCCCACAACGTCAAACTACTGCTTTAACAAGTAATTGTGGAGGAATTAGAGGAAAATTTGCTCATTAAGCTAACGATGCATAAAGATATTTGCCTGACATTTATCAGACGCTTTTGTCCAAAGCAACTTACAGTAATTCATTCGTATACTGATGGTGGTGGCCGCCATGCAAGGTGCCAACAAGCACATCAGGAGCAGTTTGGGGTTCAGTATCTCGCCCAAGGACACTTTGACGTACAGACCAGGGGAATCAAACCAGCAACCTTCTGATAACAAGACATTGACATTGGCTCATTGGCTCTGGCCACAGCCTGACACTGAGGCAATGTTGCCACAGTTACCTTGAAAAAGTAATCCGATTACTGATTACTGACTACTCCTTCAAAAGGTAACTTAGTTACTTTACTGATTACTTGTTTTTAAAAGTGACTAAGTTAGATTACAAGTTACTTTATTAGTTACATTCAGCAGGTGCCGACCCCCCCTTGGCCTTTAGATTGCTCTCCATCTCTGCATACTCCTTCTCCAGGTAGGAAGAAAAAGATGTTCTGTGAGGCAGCACGGCAGTGATAGTAGCAGGGATCTTGTTTATTATGGCACCAAACCAGGGCGAGTCAACCGTGTTTAATTAAGGGCAGCATTTCCTCTACAACATACCGCCCAGGCCAACTTCTTCTAACCCTTTGTTGTCAGCACAGAGTGTACAACGAACCTTAATATTCTCATTTTTAGCTGACACAAACTCAAAATAATGACCGTATTTCCAGTTAAGAAAACGCGCATCTCTGTCCTCCCCCCATTGTTGTTTGTGTTTGTGTCGCTGCGTGGTGTTACGTGTGATTCGTCCTCGTGCAGAAAACGTGACTTCTCACGTATGCAACGTCACTCCCGACACGCAAGAAGAAAGCAAAAATACATATTTTTACTGATGAAAATGACAAAAATAATAGTAACGCACAGTGACTTGAATAAATAATTTTAATCTGATTACTGGTTTGAAAATATTAACGCGTTAGATTACTCGTAAAAAAAGTGGTCAGATTAGAGTAACGCGTCAGGGCATCACTGCACTGAGGTTATTGTCCACAATGCCTTTGCAGTGTGTTCAGTATTCAGAAACACACACACACACACGAGTCATTCTGACAAACATACTGTTACAAACTGAGCAGTGACAGAGTGTATACACAGTAGATCTCCAGTGATCCAGACACTCAGGCCGCTGACAGCCGTGCTCCAGAAACACACAAGTCTGGCTCTGCTCACCTCTACCTCTAGCAGAAGCACAGCAGATGGGACTCATTTAGAGATAAATGACTCCAGAGAGCCCACAGGACTGGCTGGGGACTCAGGGACATCTGCCAACACACCTGCCAAACACCTGACCGCCTGGCCAAACACATACAGCCTCAGCAGCATGGTCACACACAGCCCTGAATCAGCATCTCGGCAAAGTACAAAGACAAAGGATACCGGTGTTTTTATCTCCTTTACTCTCCTTTAAGTTATTTTTCATCTTATATTTTCTGACCATTATCAAATGCATGAGGTACACTTTCAGATGTTCAGACTGTATTTCAATTACTGTTCCAGGAATCTATTCGTTTGCATTGATTTCTGTACAGTCAAAACAACTAGATCTTAAATATGTTTGACAGTGAACATCATGGGTGAATTATCTGTTATCAGTTTTATATTATAACTCTGCAATAATGCATTTTAACTGCAGATATTACATTTTGACTAAAGTGAGTTCCGATTCTGTGATAACTGCAATGAATTTTATAATACCTCCAAGTTTCTAAAGTGCTACTGCTCAGCCATCGGCCGACATTCATTTAGTTGTTCAATTCAATTGTTGTCTAAAAAAGCCTCAAAACACATATAAAAGCACATTTAAAATCAACCAAGGACTTTGTTTCTTGTCTGATCCAAAGCTTTTTAAAATATAAGATTGAAAAACAAATGTATTACTATTCAACCATGACATCGCAAAAATGATTAACTCTCAACCTGTTGTCACATTTTTATGTATGTAACAAGTCATTTTAACCAAAACCTTGATATTCTGCTCAGCCTAATCAAGTAGTTCTTGTGCCTAAACCTAACCAAAGTGCAGTCCAAGAGTCATAATACATCATAATGTGTGAACTGTTTGTCAGTCAAACCGAATATTGAATAAAACATATTATTACTAACTTGACCGTGGAGCCCTTCAGGTGCAGAACTGACACTAAAGTGGAGGTAGAGGGTCGGGGTTTGAAGTGAGAAGGTGTTGGCTTTTCATTAGATGGCATCGGCTCACCAAAACATTAAAGCTGCGTCAATTCTTCTTTTTATTTTTGATTGTTGTTTTGGGCACTTTACACATCACAGAGTAACATTAGCATTCATTAGGAAGTTGTGATTGTGTTCACCTGATGAATGTAGGTCAAATATCATCCACCTTTTGTCTCTGTTCAGTACAAACGTTACTATGGGTTTATCAGAGCCTTTTCAAAGAAAGAGAGACTGAGCCGAAACACTAAAGTTGTCACCTGATAACCAAAACAATGAGCTGAAAGACAAAAGCACTGATGGGACTGCTGAGTCAGTGATGATTCTCTGTGTGTGAGCATCACTTTGAGAGATGACCTTCACATTAGACATTGTCAGCTGACCCATTGCTAATATTACATTATCTCTTAAAGCAGCTTTCAGTTGTTCATTGTTGCTATCACCTTTTTAGATGAGTACAATGTGTTCATCATTTGATCTTTTCAATGTATTTTCTGGGTCTTATTGTGAGGAGAGAAAGTACTGCAGTGAACGCGTCATTTGCGTCCTATTTTAAAGATGTATCACAAAGCAAACAGAGTCAATAACAAATGTTCCCCATGAGTTATAAATGAGACATTAATAAGAGACGGACGAGCAGAAAGAGACAACACATGGACACAGTGAGAGTGAGGACAGGACGCTCTGACTGTCCTCTGATCTCTGCTCAGGTTTCAGAGGTGCCTGCAACATGACCTCCTGTCAATACATCCACCTACCTACCCGACACACATACACGCACAGTGATTTCATTTGATCTGATCGGTGTGAGGCAGCGCTTACCACCACTTAGCCTGAAGACTTCCCTTTTAACTCCAATACCCCGAGCTGGAGGTGCCACACTGTCTGTTACACACACACACACACACACACACACACACACACACACAGCAAACACACGAATAAACACCCTTTATTCACTCGACACAAAAACATTTTCCATCATGCTTCTGGCCTCCCACTCGATACACACACACAAATGAAAAAGACACATTCTGAAAATCACAAAACTACACACAAACATTCTGCAGACAAAAAAGGGTGGGTGTGGTGGACTTTCCCCTTCAAAAAGATTGTCTCTGTGTGTGTGTGTGTGTGTGTGTGTGTGTGTGTGTGTGTGTGTGTGTGTGTGTGTGTGTGTAAGAGAGGGTTAGAGAGAGACAGAGAGATCATTTGCCGGAGTGTTTTAAATGAGAAGGGTGTGACTGATGAGGGAATGATGGGATGGATACAAACGTGCCTCCATTAGCAATCTGTCTGTGAATGGCCTCAGAGCCAAGAGCCCCACACACACACCATTACCTGAGCACAAGAGCTAATCATTGCCCCCCAGAACACCATCAGGACAAAACACATCTATTATAAATATGCTCCTGCCATAAGATCTGCACAGACTCACTAATCAACAGACAGAATAGCCAATAACTAAATATGCCCTCATGCTACTTTTGTCATAAGGAAGGATGAGATGACAGGTATTCAGTAATTTGTGACACTGGATGTAACTAAATCCTACACAAGTGACTGTGACAGGGTGTTAGGGAGGACTCCCTTACAGTGGAGAGTTTTGGTGCTGAGGATGGACTCAGACAGTTCAGTCACACACACACCTTCAGTGTTGCATTGGGCAGGTAAAAATGGAAGATCCCTTCACTATATTTCATAGTGGTTTTCTGTTGGTGTTATGTACATGTATATTTTAGTTTTGACAGACTAATCTCTAGTTAATCTCAGCCCATGTCATCAGATTCTCAGGACTTTACACTGTCCTCATTACTGCTGGCGTTCATGTGTGAAAAATGACTGATAACAATGACATGACAATAAATTGAAAAACCTTTTTTTTCTTGTTTGTCAGATCAGATTGTTTTTGTATCTCTAGACTTCTGGATTATAAAATCTGAGTAGTAGTGGTATCTGAGTAGTTTTCATTTCATCTGTGCTCTGAATCGCCTGAGCCCGGGTGAACATACTGACAGTGGTAGCTTTACTGACATCTGAAAACGGCCAGTGTTGCATCACACGTGAACACAAAAGTAATTTCTGCCTGCTGCTAGCTGACTTTGTGTCCTCCATTATGACTCACAAGACTGCTCCATGAACAAACCACAATCTGATCTGATCTGCTCTACTCTGATCTGATCTGTGATTGTGATTGTGATTGTGATTGATCTGGAAGGCCTGGAGTGATGTAGCCAAGTAGATGACTACACTGATTGGACAATGACTTCACATGGCTCTTCCTTGGGCTAGCACCATGGCCAATGAGGAGAACAAATCACCAGCCTCTATATGTAAACAAACGTCATCTTCCTCCCTTGCTACTTATCACAAAATGATTACAGTTTTTCTTGATTGCTTTGAAGCAGCAGTCAATTCAAACTCCACATTTTCAAAACAGTTGACACACAGGCCAAACAGTGGCACTCATGGTCAAAATGACTCATTTTGTTTGCAAAAGGCTCTAACCGTGCCAAAACATTTAAAATATGCAACAAAAGCTAATTTTGCCTTCAAATAACACGACTTGCAAACAAGTGTATGAGCTCTTCCAATCAACCATTACACAGTGGAAAACAAAATACAAAATACAGCACTCAGTGCAAATCGGTGCACCATTGCTTGTCATTGTGGCCTATTACTCTATGTAGCTTTCATGCCAGTGCCATTTGTTGTCAAATTTGCCTTCTTGCAAAGAATTGAATCCAGAATCAGAAATGCTTTGATGCATTTTTTTGATTCCATTGATTCTTTTTTTCGAACTGTGGCTGAAAACTCAAATACTGTAAATATTACACAAAATTACATGTAAACCAAAATAAAATCTATTAGAGTATAAGAAAATAAGAAAGCTGGTAGTCTCATAGTTCACAAAACATTCTGCAGCTTCACAGCAAGCATTTTCCTGAACAACTGACCTGTTTTAAAACATAGAAAAGAAGTTAAAGATATAAAATATTACAGTAAAGTATAACAATCTATTACTGTAGAGTATAAGAAATAGCCACTATTGATACTCAGTCTCTTCTGTCTTGACGATGGGGCCACATGGCCTCATCCACATCACATTCATTATCCTCTCTTGCAATGAACCAAGGGAAAAATCTTCTTGCATGCCATCCAACCTTGACATTCCTCTGCACCTATTTCTCACTCTCATCTGCCTTAGACCTCTTCAATCCATGTTGGCAAAGAACAACACAGCTGCTGCACTTTTTAAGGCCTGCGGACTGATTGCTCAATGAAGATTTGTGTTAAGGAGTGTCAAACAGGTGCTTTAGTGATTTCATACTGATGTAGGTAGTTTCTAATAGTTAGGAACAGATGGTTTCTGTTTGGTTACCATAGCTAAAACAATGGAGTTTGGACTGCTTGAATGACATCCGTGTTAACTGTTCTGCAAAACGATGGGGAAAATGTGTCAATTCAATGAGAAAGGGTTAACACATTTGCGAGAGGTGTCTCGTGCTCTGCTGAGACAGTGATGATGAAAACCGAGTGGATTCCAGTTTGTTTGAACAGGTCAAAGCAATCAAGAAAAACTGTAACACAGTCGTTACCCCACTAGTGACTCCTGCTGGTTGGCCTGCATGCTTGCACACTGCTGGAGTGGAAAGTGGACTGGGGGTTGTCACAGCCCATCCCGGCAGGTGAACAGAAGCAGCTGGTGACACAATGTGTTCCAGAGGAAATCCCAGCAACAAAACAAGGTGGCTCAATTAATTGGCAGTTTAAAGCCCTGTTTTACCAACATCCTTACACTGCTCATTTACTATTGAGAGTGAGATCAAACATCCAGTATGGTGAACACGGGGATTATCCAGCAGCTTATAATAAGCCTCTGTTTGCCTTTGAGGAACCTCACTTTTGTCGTCCATTTCCCAATATTTCAGGAACCCTCCCTGGTGAATTAACCCGGGCCAGCCAAGGCCACTGGCTATTGATCCTGTGGGGGCTTAGGGTAAGTATGCGTAGGAGGGTGTGGATTGAGTACAACTGGGAACAGTAGGGATTTGTGTATTAAGATGAATGTGGTATGATGGGGTGTATGAAGCGGGAAGGTGCTGGTGTGAATGTGGAGGGGATGGGCTGAGAATGGTAATGCAGCACAGGGCCTCAGCTGGGACCAAGAGTGGCAGGTGGAGACTGGGGGAGCCAGGACCCTCTGGAGTCCCATCAGTAGCATGCTGTGGTGTGTGTGTGTGTGTGTGTGTGTGTGTTGTGTTGTGCGCATGCATTAACAAATGTGAAGCAATTGCAATGAGCGTCATACAGCGCAGGAAATACGCAGCAAAGGATTGTGGGATATGAGGGAGTGCTGGATCAAAGATGTTAAAATCTGGTTTGTTTATATTTGATGTTTGATCCAAGGAGGAAACAACAACCAACCAGAGAGCAGAGTACTGACTGTGTTTGTTACACACACTTGACTGCTTATTTATGCATCAGAGTGTGATCTGAGTGTGTCTGTGTTCGTCCTTATGAATGCATCAAAGTGTGTTTTGTGTGTATTATTGGGGGACTGCTCTTCCATTTCCTCTGTATGGGGACCATTAGGGCTTGGTCCATTGTGGCTGTGCCCTGTCCACTTCCAGGAGACATCCATCATAGAGGGGCCCAAGAACCCCCCCCCCCTCACACACACACACATACTTCCCAATCCCCAGAGGAAGGCCTTAATGAGAGCCAGATCGCCTCACCCGTCTGGGCCTTATGGTGATCACCTCCAGTACAGTACAGGGACTGGACCTACCACACCTGAACCCCGGTTACACACACACATATACAAAACCCAGTGTGGCATCCAAACTTGAATCTCACCGTGCGTTAACATTTGCTTCCCCTGCTGCAGATCAATAAATCTGATTCATCTGTGCTCACTGCTGATTCCCGCCCACTCAATCCTGCTGGACATCAAATGTTTTGGCAGCCATTCTTCTGTCATTTGCATGGCAATTATATCCCATTGTACAAACACAAAAACACAAGTAGCACCATGTGCTGTGTCACGGCAGGACAAAGCCACCAATGTATGGGTATGAATATAAAAGCCTCCCTTAACGAGGTCAATATGAATTGCAAATGAATCTGTGCCATCAGAGCAGCTGATTCTGAGAGGACGGAGGGATTCTGTCCCTGCCTCCAAGGCATGGTGCCTCCAAATCAATTCAAACTGAGGTCTCACAGATAGGATTTATAAGACAGATTGGACTAACTGGATAAAGTAATGTTTTAACAATATCCCAAACATCCAAAAATATACATATTGCCCAATTTGCCCAGTGGCCACTTATGATATTACAGCCAAACATTCACCTACACCTGCACCAATGTTCCCAATACATCCCCATAATAAAATAATAAAATAAATCTGTAAAACTGAGCAGGACTCCTCGACCTGCAACCAAAGCTGATTATGTGTCTTACTTTTATGACTTTTTGATCCGTGGAAGCTCTATATTACATTATATTTGGATAAATGTCCTAATACTAAAAAACATCTGTGAGCTCATCACAATTTAAAGTACATAGGTCGAGTGTAAACAGTGAGAGAAACACTTCTGAACATATTCAGTAGGCATTATAACCAGCAGGTACAACAGGAGGCTAGAATTTTTTTTACCATCACTCCAGGTGAGCACTTATCTGTACTGGATATGATGCTTATACATCTTTGCTCTTCTCTTTGTATTGAAGAGCAGTCAAACTGAAGATCCTCAGGGAATTTAAATAGTAAACAGTACAACAAACATAGAAAGAGAAACATAATGGATGGTTTCATTACCTCCACCATGGAGCGTATGTTTTCACACATGTCCATTTGGTGTTGGTTGGGTGGTTAGTCAGCAGAATTACACAAACACTACTGAACAGATTTCCCTGAAGCTTGGATGGAGGATTGGTCTTGGTCCAGAATAGACCACATTAACTTTTGGTGCACATCCAGATAAAGAGACAGATCCTGGGATTTTCTCTCACTTTCTTTGACATTGCGAGATACGATGTTTTCAACATATTCATGAATTCCTCAAGGAATAATGCATGAAAAAAAACAGGCATATTAAGGCGGCTGGTATCTATGAATGAGTACAATTTGATGTCGATCCAAAGACAAATCTGGATCTAGTTGATTTAAATATGAATTGTTTGATCATAGATTAAGCTTGATTACAATAAAGGGGCCTTGGCAGAGGAATATGCTTTTTTAGCTTCTACAAAACAAAAAAAACAATGTTGTGCATAAATGTAGCTAGCCACAAAAGTTACCACTATAGTTAGCATTAGCTAGCAAATGGAAGGCTTATGTTCTGCGTTACTTAGGGTGACCATACGTCCTCTTTTACCCGGACATGTCCTCTTTTGGGGGGCTGTCCGGCCTGTCCGGGGGGGGTTTTTATAAAATCCTTCAAATGTCCGGGGTTTTGAGTTTGTGTAGCGTTATCTTCGCATCACAGACCATTGTATTTACCATACACGTTCAATGGTTCACTTGGAAACACACTCTGAGAGGCGGAGTTCCACGCCGAACCCCGGAACGTGTATTCATTCATTATAAAACAGTGCAGCGCATCAGAGCTCTCTGCTGCTCTGCAAGCAAAGCCACTGACGCGACGCACGCATGCGCTGTCTGCCGGTGAGCGAAAGAGAAGGGAGAAATGCCGAAACACAAATGCACTTTTACAGACGAAATGCGGACGAATCGCCAGGGTCGTGAAAAATGGGAAGCAGAGTGTACTGTCTGATAGATAGAATTACTTTAATGATCCCAGACTGGGAAATTATTTTGTTACAGCAGTAGTGGGTCTGCAAATAAAACACTTTGTACATAACATAAATAGAAGGCAATATATACATAGTGTATATATACAATGCACAGTGTGCAATAAACAATAAACAATAATAATATATACAACAAAACAGTAGAGAGACCAGAGTTTGTATGACCAGAGTATGTGTCCGTGGCAAACAAAGGCTCTAACGACCTAGATAAATGAATATATTGTTTATAAACGCAACTTTGTGTGAGTATTTGTCAGTATCTCCAAGAGGCCTGGTTAAGTGTCTTTTTGGGAATTCAGAATATGCGTTTAACTGAGTTCGAAGCAAGTAAAAACACTCGACCTGACCCGAAAAACCCTCAAAATTTTGCCGCGTAGTAGTGTCCTCTTTTTGGGGATTCAGAATATGGTCACCCTAGCGTTACTACACTATGTTGTCAGTTTACAGAAAAAAAAAATTATTCGTACAGGACCGAAACATCGAGCTAGCAGCTCTGTCCTGGTCTACATTTGTATTTTGTAAGTTTACGCTCACACAGGAACAGCCAAACGTCATTAGATGACATTTGTTAGCTGAAATCGTTGCTTATTCATCACTCAGCAGTTAGCTTTTGCTCCGTTCTCTTGGCATATTTCCATGTAGCCCATGTATTTTCAGCAAACTTACACATTACATTTAAAATTAGCATTATGTCAAACCAGCTAGCTATAGTCGATTAAATCTGCTCGCTGGATGCAGTCATCATTTCAACACGCAAAGTTGGGTTGTCGGCGCGAAATGTGAAGCTGTTTTCTCTTATCTCTGTGTGAAAATCAAAAATAGATCAAAAATTACAGAAAGCATTGTTCATCCTATTAATTGAATTATATCCTGTGGAATGGTGACGCTGAGGATTTGTCCAAAGAAAACTGACAGTCGTCTACCAAAGAACACAACAGTGCTCTGTTCTCTATGCTGTTTTTAAATATGACTTCTTGGAAATGAACACAAGCAGCAAACACTGACAATGTAACCTATCAGGTTAAAGCTGTGCCGGTAACTCAGAGTCAATAATACATCAATGAATATCGCTGTAGAGAGCAAGAACAAAATAAGACCTGAAGAAGTCAGCCGGACGCACAAACACACACACCAGCCCGGCTTATGACAGTCCCCCGGGCTGAGGCAAAGGTCAGTGGGGATGTGTGATGTTGCTGTAACACTGACTTCACCCTTTAACCTCCGGCTCACCCAAGCCTTATCTCTTCACCCTCTATGTTATCCCCCTGTTCTCACCGTCCACCTGTCATGCCATCTTTCAGCTGCAAACCATCACGAGTGAGATGTGAATTTCCAGCTGAGCAGTTCTAATGGATTCCTCCAGCTGCAGAGAGAGAAAAGGCTGTGTGTAACTTGACCCCTGTGTGCGTATGGGGGGGGGATTATGCCAATGTAGGATAAAGCTTCCTGCTAATTGTAACAGAAACCGAGCTGACCAACGCTAACCGCTCTAATGCTGGAGTCAACCCAAGGTCAGAGCGAAGAGATAGAGCTATTGATCCCAGACAACACAGTGAGGAGGAAACTTCCAGTCCATCTCAGGGCTCATCGCAGCCTTTGCTTCAGATCCAATCTCTGCTCACAGCACCATTAGTGGATCTTTGTCAGGGGCTCTGATCTCAATTGCCCTGGTGAGGGTAAATGTTATTTCACTCTGGGAGAGACGAGGAGTGATTCTGAGGAAGATACACCATATCTCCTCCTCTTTGGCTGTCCTTGATGGGGTTTGAGAGAAAAGGCATCTACACAGAGAAGTGATGTTACAGCTGCAGCTGACCCTCCATCTGCTGTGTGGCATCGAAGTGCACTGCTGCTGTGAAGGAGTTGTCTGCTTCACCACAACACACACAAAACAGCCAAGGTGTCAGCAGGTTGCTTTCAGTCACCCTACTAGTCTACTGTTACTGAAAAAATGAATGACGAAGCACAGCTGGACACAGCAGAACAGTTGTGAAGTCGTCATTCTTCCATGTTGGTGTTCTCCAGTCCTTCAGGCCCACATTTCCTCTCTATACTGTAAATATATATATAATATTCTTTAATTCACATCAACGCAGTAAAACTCTGTACACCCATCTTTCCTTACTTGAGATAACAGCTGATCTATCACTCTACTGTAGCACATGTTACCTCAAGTTGGTCACACTGACAACTGTCCCTCCTGAAAAAAATGGCAGGTAGGAACTAAAATGACTCTTAGACAAAGGAGACATGAAATAACAACGTAAAGGCTACATGGATGACTAAATACATAAAATAATGGTTAAAGTGCTTTGAAAAAATATTAATTGTTATATGTAACAATAAAACTTAAAGGAGAAGTTCTCCCAAAACTTCTCCCAAAATGGTGTGTACAGTAACCGAGGTTACACTAATGTAGTCAGAGGAAAACATGTTTTTTTTTAAATAACTTCCTGTGCAGGGTTTCCAGTGAGACAAACTCAGTGTGGTCCATAAGAAGACAGTGTAGCTGCCTACCGGCACACAGCGGTCCGTCACAAGTAAACATGCTAGCAGATTAGCTCACTAGCATCAGGCCAGCTCAACTAGCAGGTTGTAGCATTATGACAAGCGGGATCATCCTCAGTGGACCAGGAGTTTTCCCTCTACATGTGCTTCAGTAAGTTCGTCTGACCGCTCTGTTCCAGTGATGTCATCATGATCTCAGCAGTTACATAATGTTACTGACAGAAAGAATAGACCCAACTACAAAAATAACACCCAAATAAATAAGGCAGAATTATCCTCAAAGACAGAATAGTGTGTGTGTGTGTGTGTGTGTGTGTGTGTGTGTGTGTGTGTGTGTGTGTGTGTGCGTGCGTGCAAGTGTGTTTGTTATGAAGTGGTGTGAACACATCATTATCTCCCAGCGTAAAGTGACCTGCAGTCAGAGGTCAACTGGCAAAGCTGACACTGATGTCAAGTGTCTCGACACGCAGCGAGCCCCATCTGGTCCGAGGGGAGGACGTGACAATCTGGTGTCACATTCGCATCACCTGGTGTGACACACACTCACACTCATGCTGGCAGAACACAGAGGCTGCAGGAGCTTTTCCAGAACCTCCCGATTTTACAAATTCTCTGCCTCGGTGTACATCAGATTATAGGGTTCTTCTGTCTGTCTGTCTGTCTGTCAGAGTCACATTAACCTAAAAACAAAAATTTATTCCCTTACTTTATCTCATAGGTTACATTTTTGCTGACATGCCTCAGAGGCTCCCAGAGCTGAGCCAATGACACTATTGAGCCCCAGTAATATACTGTAAGCTGTTAGCAGGCCGCCCTGTAGGCCAGATTTGGATGCATTTTTAATCTGCCACATTTGGAGCAGTGTGTGGGTCTATAGGTTCATTCACACACAGAGAAAGCTAAATGAAGCCCAGACTTCGGAAATCTTTCCTCAAGCAATGTGACTGACTTGAATCCGGTTCCCCTGAATCTTGCTGGTGTGTGCATGTGCTCTGAGTACATCCAAGTTTTCAGGGAACAGGCTGAGAACAAAGCCACATGACAACAGTAACATCTGGCTCAGGCTCCAGAGATGATTACTCTGCTGCTCTGTGACAACTCATCCTGCAAGGCCTCCCTCTCTCCCTACTGTACACACACACATGCACAAACACACACAGCAAGCACCGCGGGCACACGCATGCACACATGCACAGATTGGCATAGCCAGATGGCAGAGTCTCTTTGACTGTCACCTAACCCTCCGCGGAATAACTGTGGATGTGTCTGGGTATGCAAAAAAACACAAAGAGATTGATTTGTTGTGGAGCTGGAGGCTCCTCTGACTTACACTTCAAAATCTTAACTGCACACACACAAGTCAAAGTCATTTATTGAGTTTATTCAAGTTTTAGCGTGGGTTTGGGTTGATTTGCACCTAAGAAAAACTTCCAGAGAGAAAAAGTGTCTCCTTTTACATAAGGCAAGAGGAATAATAATAAAGATGATCAGATTTGGGCATTTGTTGGGAGATTCGCTGACTTTGCTGAGGCAGATTCTCTGCGCAATGTGTGCGTACCTGTACCAGTCCAGTCCTCGTGCGTAATGCCGGTCGAAGAAGTGCGGCTCCGACCCCAGGGCGCGGATGTCCGGGTGGAGCCGCAGAAACTCCAGCAGAGCCCTGGTGCCTCCCTTTTTAACCCCTATGATGAGAGCCTGGGGTAATCTTCGCGTGGCTGTCCATTCTTTCCCCGAGCTGTTCGCCTCCAGCCCGGGATGAGGGCTGGACGCGCCTTCGCCAACCGAGGCGGTCACCTCCCTGGTTCCGTTTCTGTCGTACGGCCATCCTGACCCTGCTACGAGGAACTCGCGCGAGGGTGCCTTGATCTCAAAGTTTTCTGTCAGCTCCGACTCGCAGCATCCGGTAAGGAAGTAGACTAAGGAGAAGCAGAGGATGCTCAGAGAGGTGGCGATGGTGAGCCGGTGGAAGAGCCGCCGCAGGTCCGCGCTCTGGTGGTGGTGGTAGTGGTGGTGGTGATGGTGGTGAAAAGCTGCCATCCCTCAGAGATCCATGTGGGATGAGGTGCCATTCTACCACAAGTTCAGCTCACATCCCTTCATACTCTGACGCCGGTGATAAACTCTTGGAGAGTCTCTCAGCGCGCTCCGCTGCCCTCCTCCTGCTTCATGCTGCGCGTCCGGAGCGCATAGAGACCCCTCTCTCTCCCGAATCCAGCAATCAGGGGAACTAGTTTTTTGCGTGACATCCAGAGTGTGAACCCACTTACTCACCGCCCCTAATAAGAGAGAATAAAGATGTAATATCCGAGCCGGCCGGAGATCTTTCTCTCTTTCCACGCCACACGATTACTCTGCGTGTCCCCAGCACCACGGCTCATCTCACGGGGATTCTCTCTCTCTCTCTCTCTCTCTCTCTCTCTCTCTCTCTCTCTCTCTCTCTCTCTCTCTCTCTGTCTGTCTGTCTGTCTGTCTGTCTTTCTCTCTGTCTCTCTCTCTCTCTCTCTCTCTCTCTCTCTCTCTCTCTCTCTCTCTCTCAATTAAATTCAATTCAATTCAATTTTCTTTATTGGCATGAGGTAACACTGTACATATTGCCAAAGCAAGCGTTGTGTCCTCTTCAGCTCTGTGCCACAGAATCTGTAGGTGAACAAGTGAACTGGGTTATCACACTAGGACTGATCACATAATTGGCTTAGTGGTCAGACTGTGTTAGTCTACTAGTGCAGCTGCCAGTAGTCTGATCCTGACCCCAGAGAAGGGCCTGTGTGAACCCACATCCAGACACCATGTCTCAAATGTGACAATCACACCAACAACACTCAAAGCAGGCTGTCATCTCACACAAACAACTCAATCTGCTGATTTACTGTTGGTGATCCAAGAAGAGGTGTGCATGTCCTGAGTGGATGCTTTATCACAACATTATCAGAGGCGTGTGTTGTGTGGCAGCCTCCTGTGAGGGAGCTCTGCAATGTTGGCTTTTATTATTGCAGAGTGCGGAGCTAAGGTAACGATAATAGCTCATGGGAGATTCATTAGTTCCCCCCTCCACCCACACGTGCACAGGCACGCGCACGTGCTGGCACATACACACTCACCAATACGCGCATACTTCATGTTCCATTTGGCTTACCCCTGTCATTATCCCGCAGCAGATGTGACCCATGCCTTTAAACCACTGCATTGTCCTGCAGTGAGAGACTACACTGATCTGCCAACAGCAAGATTAAACTTTGTGGTCCAAAGAGAAAAAACAAGCAGTCACCAGAGGAGACAGGCTTTACTGTATACAGAACCTGTGATATAAGGTGTGAGCTATATTTGATATGTCCATGGTAATTCATTTATATGTCTTTACTTTAAAACATTTAATCTGGCTGACTCAAAAGGAAGTACAATCTAATTTACTGGCCAGCTGCCATCTGATTGGACAAAATGTCTTCAGTAGACCAAGAGAGATCAAATCTCCTGAATGTTGAAGTGCGACTGAGGTTTTCACTTTCTCTTCTTTCCAATAAACCCATCACCGGAATACTCTGTTTGGTGGAACACAGTGAGTCACCAGATCCTGATGGAAAATGAGTTGTACTGAGAAAGACTGAGCTGTCTTTAAAGATGCAATATGTACACATTTTATCTTAAAGAATTTGAAGATGCAAGCTCCAGCTAGGTCTTACTGAACCGAATAATGTGTATACCCACAAAAGTCTCATTAATTCATACTTTCTCAAAGGTCCATTGCAGAGGACTTAATGGCATTTATCGGTGATGTTGCAGATTGGAATGAACAAAATAGCCCTTGTTTCATTGGTGGCTGCTAAAAAAAGGGAAAAATGTTTAAGACCCTCTCTCAGGTGAGTGCTTGGTTTATCCAATCCTATATTATTCCATTCCAAGGACCTCCAGTTCCAAGACAGTTGACACACTGGACCATATAGGTCCAATCTAATGTCATTCCATTGTATATTTGCTCAAGTATTTTATCAGTAAGATTTTTCAGTTATTGTATAAATGCTGTCAATACAAATACAGTGACAGATCAGGTAAATCCATACTGATAGTGTGAATACTGGCAATAATCCAAGTCAAATAAAAATAGAGTAACAGTGATACACTCATACCAGAGGACGGTACAATTCCTTCACGCAGGGCATCTCCGATGATGTCATTAACCAGTGTTTTGTCATTTCGGGACGTGTCAAAATTAGTTTAAAATATGCGCTCTGCAATATTGCTACTTAAGCCAATTGAGCCTAATAGTTAAGACTTGTGTAAGATAACTTTCCCCTTGATCACAAGGTTCCCTTATGTATCTGCCAGAAGGCCTTTGTAATATCTGGTTAATGGTAGGTAATGGTCATAAAACTACTTGGCTAGGTTTAGGAAAAGATCATGGTTTGGGCTCGAATGAACAGATGGTAATATTACAACGTGACGTGGCGTGGCGTGGCGTGGCGTGGCGTGGCGTGGCGTGGCGTGGCGTGGCGTGGCGTGGCGTGGCATTAGGATGTACAAATGTAATGTTACACCTATGCCACAAGTGCATTATATAAGTATGTGTGTATGTAATATGAAGTAAGTCAGGGTAATGAGAGCAGTCTGAAGTCAGTGCTGTGCTCCACTGACCCTGAAATGATAATCATTATGTGCCCTAATTACTCAATAACACTAACCACCAAAGTCACCCTCAAGTATCTCTTTATTGCAACATGTCATGACATTATGAAGTGAGAGATGAAGCGTCTGTATATTAATCTACATCTTTTCTATTATTTCCTGTTTATTTTCTTTCTCTAACCTCCCTTGATGGATCATGAGGCAAGGTCATCAGGAGAGCTTGTGTGTCTTTTGTCTGCAGTCGGCCAGCAGATTGTTCTGTGATGAAGTGGTCGTCTATAAAAGCGTGACCCCAGGGTCAGGGCCGGAGCCCAGGCAGTGGTCCATTATCCCACACAGGGCCAGAGCAGGCTGATTAATATGCTCCTGCGTCACCGTGTCTGAAATGAAGAGGTCTTAGGTACGTGTATATTTCTTAAATGACCATGAGCCACTGCGTCAGTCACCTGCTGTCCATTCTGATCATGTTGTTGATGTCTGTGACTTCACATTTCCGGTCTGTGTTGGAGCGTACTGCATTAAGGTCCTCAATCAACATATTTTGTCATCAGCTTGCACCTATGAATCCTTTACAGGGAGGCTGTCTGCATCCTTCATCCCTTCCCTGAGTGACAGTCTAATAAGAGTTAAAGTAATGGTGTTTATAATCAAGACTAAATTACGGCCATAACTCACGCTGTGGAGAGCGTTGTACCTTCAAGCCGATCACGGGCACAAACTAATGAAGCGCACTCACTGACCACTGACCCCACCATCCATTTAAAAAATAAGGACCTGGTATTAACTCACCACCGCAGGCTAGGTCAAAGTGGGGTTGTGGGGCTCTTAAAGGGTCAGTTTCCAAATTACAAAGAAAGCATATTTTCCTACTTATGTCGCGTGGCATGGTGCCATGTAAATATAGTAAATTGAGAGGAAATGTTGTGATTTGAGTGAACTGACCTTTTAAAACCTGTCGCTAGTGGCATACGTCCTGGTGTTCTTTTTTATTTGTTTATTATATCAATCCAGACTCAAAATGACCTAATTTGAAGTACACATGATCGTTCTGTGAAGCCATCAGAGCAGAAATGATCAATAAGACACCATAAGACGGTGAGTAAAGAACAGTCCAGCAGGGCAGGAACTGTGAACATATCATCAAGTTTCTGAGCAATGTCATCGGTGAGATACATGCATGAGGGTTAGAAAACAGACCGAGATGACATGAACATTAGGATTTCTTTTGTGACATAAAATGCAAGAAAACACAAGAAGAATCAGCTAGCATCATCCAGCAAGGAGCCTGTTTAAAGTAGTCTGGCTCACCAGAGGTAGACTTGTTGTAAGTCATCATTGGCCGACTATTTCAGTTGATATTCTTCTGTCCTCCACTAGCTGCAGGCTAGAATTTTTGAATACCCATTTCTACAGGAGACAACAACCTCAGAGCTAACAACCTAAATGCTAGAAAATGGAATGTTAATTATTAAAACACAAGCCTGGTCATTAATGGTACTAACTTACGCAAGCCAGCAGTTCTTACTTTTTCTCTGCAGGGATTTAGCAATTTTAATACCACAACTCAACCAAAACAAGTTTCCCCCAACACTATTTGGGGGCTACTGTGGCTGCATCCGGGCTTCACATGGCTACAACAATTGCAAGTTGTGTAAGAATATAAAAAAAACAAGCCTAAGTGTTTTCCCCTGTACCAGAATGAGTGGCTGCAGCCAGAACTTTGATTAATTATACTAACATGTAATTCAGTCCTGGATGGCACAGGTGTGTCTGAGTGAAGTTTTGCCTGTGTAGTGTACATTGCAGTCTTTTGATATAATTTTTTTCCTAATGTAACACATCTGGTATATTGATTGTAAACAGCAGGATTTTAATGCAACTTGATGTTACTAGTATAACTTCCAGACTGAGTTGTGTTGAAGGAAAATGTACATATACTATTATGACAATGACATGTATCCCCTAAGTGTGAGCAAAATGTTAATTATGGAGGGGGGGGGTATGTAAATGGGAAACTAATCTTCAACAGTCTTTTTTCACCCTTCAAACAAATGTTCAATATTGTTTCTTTGCTGAATCGTGTCAACATGCTCTGAATCTAAGTATCATTTGAAAATGTTTAACAACTTTCTAGGGTGTGAAAGAGATAGTGAGTTGTTTTTTATATGTCACTTCACTGATGTTTCTGTTCACTGGATCTGGAATGAATAGGTGATGTAGTAGTGGCCTAATTACTGTCTACAGCTCCTTGAACAGCCTTGATGTCCTGCTTGTGTCCCTGAATCGAGGCCTGTAGGGTCACTGAGTCTTGCCAGAGCCACACCCAGATCAGAGGCCTGCATCTCCTGCTCCCCAGCACCTTCTCCACCTGTCATTGATCCACATGCTGGCAAAGAACCCACACAGTGCCCTGATGAAGAGTGAGTGTGTGTGTGAGTGTGTGTTTGACCCATAGGGTGAACAGGGATGAGAGGTGCCAGATCAGATCAGAGCACTCCAAGAAGGGATAAGCTCTACTTATGCTGCTTTGGGGAGGGCTCTCTGTGTGTGTGTGTGTGTGTGTGTGTGTGTGTGTGTGTGTGTGTGTGTGTGTGTGTGTGTGTGTGTGTAGGTGTGTGTGTGTGTGTGTGTGTGTGTGTGTCCTCAGGCCTTTTCATGTGTATATGGTTTTAGTTATAATGAGCACGGTGCTTCTTTGACCCCTCCTTGTCGTGGCTGCAGTGAGGTCATTGTGTGGTTGCAAAACACAGGTCGCGGTCCCACTGATCCACCAGCTGTTTCAGTGAAGTCAGTTGTAGGCTGTGGTCAGGTGTTCTTTGTGTGCTGCCTTTTTTTTGTACAGTCAGTAATTACATTTATTTCTCATCAGTGAAAAGTGAATACTTCAGTTACTTGGATTTCAGCACTTCTGACAACAGCTACTCGGTGCTTTCCATTTCTGAAAGATGAAGGTGACTCTGTGTCCACAGCTGAGTCTGCTACTTCTTGAAAAAAAAAAAAAAAAAAAAAGAGTGTGCTTCTTCTTCACATTTGTTTCCAAATCCCAAAGAACTGGACTGTGCTACACCAATCACTGTAAAATAATTAATTAAAAATTTAAAAAATCAAAATGGAACACACTTAAAGTCGAATATCATAAAAAGTGGCCATTAAAATCCTGTTATCAAGAGGCGAACATCAGCTCACTTGGTAGAGCAGGAGTCCCACGTACAGAGGCGTCGTCCCCGCTGGCCCGGGGCCCTCTGCTGCATGTCTTGAATGGGCTTGAGACTCTGCCAGTTGAATAAGAAAGGGTGCAAAACAGCTTATTACAACCCCGTATTTACATTTGTCGCCACGTAGTGCCCTCTATTGGATGTAGTAACACTGTTTGTGTCAAGCACAAAACCAAAAGTCAGCTGTGAGTGAACTGGTGTAAAATGATATAACTGGTGACGTATGCAACATATATACAAACATGACTTAAGTTGCAGAGGTAACAGTTATTCTAACCCATGCGTCAATGTTTTCCTGAACCTGACCATATAGTTATACCACCTAAACCTGACCATCCACGAGCACAGCCATGTCACACATAACATTGAAAAGTTGCAACAAAATTAAATACACAGTTTCAACTTAAATGTGTTTTTTACCCTGACGACTGTGAGATCATTAAACACCATGAACACTTTCGTCTTTCGATGTAGACGGCATGCTTTACAACCTTGTTCCTTTGGAGCATATTGCAACCTTTACACTAAACACTGTTGTAGACTTTCCAGTGCCTTGCTCAGGGGTTGAGGTTTGTCATGCCCTATCCAGAGCTCAAGACGAGGCAGGAGGGTTTAATAAGCTTGCTCTGTCGACCCTAATCTGCCCTAATGCCCTGCTGCTGGTGCCCGAGCCACTATCAGTGTGACTACATCTCCACAGTGCAGCAGAGTGGGGCTAATCAGCTGAGCCACACCCTCTAACCCCTTTAAGTTCCAAGATTAACACTGTTGAAGGGATGAAGACTGGACTACATTTACACTTTGTTGAGCTGGACTGAGCCTGCAGTTGCTGCATGACTCTCTGAATCAACAGAAGTGTTTTCTCTATGGATCCTAATGGAATAATAATGAATTGTAATTGCAAAGAGCCTCACTCTGCGTCTCCATGCATTTCTGGTATTGACCCGTCTGCAGTCAGCTGAAGCATGAACACCTCACATTCCATATTGATTCAGCTTTTACAAGGAGGGTCGGCAGCGTGATGTATTTTTCCACACCGTTTTCTGCCATTAAAATGTATTATCGCTCTCAGGCCGGGGCAATTGTAGGCATGAATGCTCATCGACACACAGCCATAGCTGATAGCACCCAACCTCAGTGAGCCGCACCCACCGACTCTAACTGCTACAGACAACATGTTAATATCCCGGCACTCAAAGGCAGAGCATGCAGAAAGAGAGAGACAAATCAGGAAAAAGAGATTAAGACTACCTGCTAGAAAGCCTGTCCTCATTTCCGCACGGCTTCCAGACACATCTGCTAGCATTGTTTAACATCCCTGTTGTAAAGAGAGACGGATTATTGCTCCCCATGGCCTCTGAGAGGAGGGAGACTATGTAACAACATGGACGTTATCCCAGATAAATCTGTTATCCAGGGTTTGTACAGGGATACTCTCTGCACAGAGATTAAAGACAGAGAACGAGAGGATAGTAATATGGGAGTAATCCCATCCTGATTTCTGTTTCACCTTTTGTAAAACCTGCTCTCATGGAAATAACTTCTCCTCATGAAAGCAAGCCCACGAAGGTGTGTTTAAGAAAAGTTTATTTTGAGGCTCATTGACATTCTGCACAGCTCAAAGATGTGTCATCGATGCACGTCCTGTTTACTTTTCTCGTTCCATGGAGAAAAATTAATCCTAAAAACCACTCTTATGGATTTGTTGGAATAATTATGTGCTTTGTCTCCAGGCTTTCATTTGATTACAATAAAAAAAAGACTTTATTTTGGGTATAAAGTGATTTAATATTTTGTGCTGTTTGGATCTCTAAGGTTTGTACAATAGGACTTTTGTTCATACTCATTATCATTCATTTATTTGCTTCTTGTGACCCATTAATGTTCCATCTGACAGTGTTTTTCTAACATAAACCGCATTGCAGGGCGCAGGCTGTATATTAGCCCATATTCATTTGTCAGATCATGGAAGTGGGGCATGTTTAACCACCATTTATAGTGCATGGATGAACTGGGGATTAAGTTTTCCCTTTTGCATCCTCTACTGCTAGATTAGCACCCCCTTTGACCCCTAACATAAGAAGGATTACACTCCTAATGTATTTACATGCCTTTCATCACATGTGATCCTTCCCACAACTGTTGATGAGTAAAAAATCTGGAGAGATTCTCCTCACACCTTTTGAAATCCACTCTTATCAGGATATTGGATGAGTCATTTCAGGACAGGGTATAATTTCTGATTATTCCACAAAATTTGACTCAAATCCGGATAATTTTTTACCAACTAGTTCTCATCAAGATTCTTTACTCTGCCTCCTTAGCCTATTTTTCTGATGCTATAATGTAATTACCAATCTAGGTGTTAGGGTTGGTGTTCAACACAGTCCTTCTCCTCTCCCCTCTTTCCCCTGACTGTGTCCTGACAGCAGCAAGTAGCCACAGACTGATGACCCTGTCCGTTCAGCCAGCCCCCGAGGCCTTCATCTCATTGGCTCTTAATAGACCACACATATAAACACAGTACAAGTGAACACACACACAGTGACACATTCGGGCCCTATGGCGGTGGAGGAAGCTGATGTTGGAAGCACAACATGGCTGTAGGTCTACAGCGTGCTGTCATACCCTCCTGCTACATTTATTTAAACACTGTTTTCAGGTCTGCTCACAGCACAAAATATCACAGCAGTCACATCTCTCTGTCAAATATTTGATTGGAGAAGTGAGAAGTGAGTCAAAGGACTAGCTAGTTGTAGTGGGCAAGCTAATCATCCTACTAACACGTTAGCCATCCAGAGCATGCTCGCACTACGATGAGTCACAATCATGGACCTATAACTAGTGGACACAGCTCTGGAGGCGGAGCCCCGGTCACTCCTATGAAAGCTGCTCAGTGGCGCATGAAGCCAACAAAGCTAGACTTCCTGCCATGATCCAGCCAGAGTTCTTCTGCATAGCCACCACATTGTGTGGTCCATGTGGCTTCTGCCGACCAAGCTGGCTAGCTCCACGTTCGGCACCCGGCTAACCAGAATGAGGATAGAATTATTTATTCGTGTGGCTCCTCTAGTCTTTCCAAATGTTATCGGACCAGGTGGCTCAATTTATGACAGTGAAATGAGTCATTTCATGGGGGTTGTGATGCTCAAAATAATGTATCCATTGTTTACAGCCCCTTCTTTCACAATGTTAGCTATTAGCAAAAAGTCTTTTTGGGCTGCAGGGCATCACATGACATTTTAGTTTCACGGGTCGGCCACTACGAAAACACTGATCCACTTCTTGGGGGCTTGGTCACAATACCTCTATGAGCTTCTTTCTGCTTCTGCACTGAGCAGTTTAATCTGCCCCAGCATTTTATTCTGCAGATCCTACATTATTTAAGGTAACATGTAAGAATGTTAGTTATTTAGCACACTCATAAATTAACTGGAATCAAATGGAAATGTATTGTGTTGCAGATATATCTACCGAAGCAGCATTGTTAGCAGCAGTAGGTGGTCACCCCGAGTGTTTGCTGTTTCTGTATCTTGGGTATAAATATGGCAGGTGGCCACTTTATGCATATTGCACCTTTAATTTGGTAAAGAGTTTTATTGACTAGAGAGAAAAGATGTCCAGATAATATGTTTAGTGTCCGTTAATAAGCTTTTAAGCTCAGTTGCCAACTAATTTTTGGGCTCATTTAAAGTGTATGTAAATGATGGAACTGTACCATTGGCTTCTCCTTGCAAACCATTCCTCATGTGTGAGACAGCCAGAGGAAGGTTAAATAAAAGTGGATGGTCGGTTCCAAGCTATGACAGCTTGTTCCATTTAGGATCCTCAGGCTCGCTTTTCACTGCTGCTGAGTGGTTTGTTGGTGATAAGCGACTCAAAGAAGTCAATAATAATAATAATAATAATAATAATAATAATAATACTTATTCTGCACTGCTTTTGAGTCGGTTGCACTGAAACTATCTGACCAGCACAAGACAACCACAAACTGTTTTTTTGTTGTTACTAAATGGCCTCAATCCCACCGGCACACCACAGTACCTAATTATGCAGTGAAAATAATCCATTTTGTAAAGAGGTTAAGCATGGAGGACAGCGTTACACATTTTTTTCCTTGTGTTGTCTGTATGTGTGTATGTGTGTGTGTGTGTATTCCCCTGTGAATGCCAACTGTAGGGAGTGTATTCCCACTGAGACAGAGGCCCATCTGACTGAGCTGTGACATATGCTGCTCTCACCTAATAGACCCCCACTCTGTTCACATGTATCTACTGACACACAGACACATGCAGCTAACGGCGCTCTCTGTTGCCTTTATGAAGAACCATGTACTGTCAGTGGCAAAATGTTATGTGGACGTGTTCACTACTGCTGACTCTATCTCTGTTTCTGCAGTGCAGCCTCACACAAAAAGAGTTTTAAAGATGATCCCTTCCTATAATCATGAAACTCAATTTGTGAACACCAGAGCTGTAGGTTCTGCACTCTAGTCACACTACATTGATTGCGTTTTAAGGTGGGTACACACTACAGGATTTTTCAAACCTTCACAGATTAGGAGACCACACACTTGATGATAACAAAAGACAGATCGCACAAGATCTCTCTCTGCTGATCTTATAGTGTGTGGTGTTCTCCGTAGTGCACACCACACACTAACCGATTCTTCAGCAGAGTATCAGGTTCTTCATGCTCAATATTACAAATCTCGCGTGGTCAAACGTGACTTCAGTGTAAACAAACATGGCGGACAAACCGAAGATGCAGTGGTGGTTGTTTTAGGCCTATTACTGGCTGAAAAAAACAAAACCAAAACAAACCGACTATGGAAAAAGTCATGGAGACGGCGAGAGTGTGGGCTGTATGCGTTACAGCGCGAGTTGGAGTTGAGTAAAAATTGTCACAAGTATTACAGATAGCTTCGAGAGCAGCGCTGTGCGCTCTGGCCCCCGGTACTGCGAGTCACCATGGCTACAGGTAAATAAAAGGCTGACGGAGAAACACAGGAGGAGTTCTGTCTGTCTGAACACCCCACACACTACAGGATTTCTAGCCGCAAATATTAAACATGTTCATTATTTACGAAAATCAGACACGATGTCCTTTGCAAACATCAGATAATCGGGCCTTTGCTGGCTTTGACATGATTAGTAGATGGACTTATAGCCTTGCATTTCTTTCGTGCTTTTCCAGTCTACAGACTGCTCAGTGCTTTACAATACTTGTCACATTCACCCATTCACACACACATTCATACACTGATGGCAGACGCTTCCAATAAGCGCTAAATGAAGCTGAGTTATGTTGATGTACGTGTTTTTTTAATGTCATAAAAACCTCTCAGGTGTTCAGCAGAGAGAATTCAGTTTTTGATATCTTTTGGTCTGTGAGCTCACATCACCTCTGCTCTGCTCTGAAGACTCACTACATTCAGATCTCCTTCTGGTTACTTCCTTTGATTGTGCTGAAAACTATGTGAAGCAAACACTGTATGTGAACACTCAGCTCAAGTCAATCAAGATTATTCCTGCATCCAGCTTTGCCCCTAAGAAATGTTTGCACAGCTAAAGTCCCAATCTGCCAGCATTTGCCCTCGTCCATGTTGAGTAAATGAGAAAACAACATCACATGATTCTAGTCTGAGAATATGCCTTATTATTATACACACCAAACACACGTGTTTTGAAAATTATAGTTGTAAAATCAAAATGACAAAATTTGCACAATTTTCTGCAAGCTTTGCATTTTTTTGATTAAGACACGTGTAAGCTGCTTAGAGCTCGGCTTGCCATTACCTACATACACTAATACTCCCACAGAGACAGGAGCACTTTGCCATTATTTCAGCTGAGCAGAGGAGATCCCAGCCAGCAGTCTCGCCATCGATCCCCAAATCCCCTGAGTCCAACACAGCTTCTACCAATGTCCCGGGGGTGACCACTATAGCCAGGCCTCATTCAGGACTAATAACAATCCCAGATTCATCAAATGCTGGTAGAGTAATATCAAGCTCCCTGCTCTACAACACCAAACACAGTAACTACCAGTGGCGTCGCCAGACAGATTTCACTGGGGCACGTGCCCCAGTATTGGTCTGTAGTGCCCCAGTATAAATTTCACCAGTAAAAAAAAAATCACTTTAGAGTTTTAAGTAGGGCTGTCAAACGATCAATTTTTTTAATCGCGATTAATCGCATTTTGTCCATAGTTAACTCGCGATTAATCGCAAATTAATCGCAATTTTTTTTGGCACATTTTTTTCTGTTCTAAATGTACCTTAATGTATTTTTTTCATGTTCTTAATACTTTTAACAACATAAGAAAGGGCAAATATGCTTGCATTATGAAAATGTTTATTCAACACTTCAAATCATGCAGGAAAATAAATCCAGGGTTGTCTGCTTTTGGCGAGGGGGGGCGACGGGCTCTCTGCATCTGCCGTCTGTTTGGCTTGCAAGTGGTGTCCACTGACACTGCACGTTTTTCTTCTTCGCCTTTTTCACGCAGTGTGCTGCTTTCTGTCAGTCAGTATCACACTGATGATCGCCATGGCTCCGGTGCAGCAAAACAATAAAAAGTACGACTTGAAATTCAAACCGTCTGTCGTGATATATTCAGAGGAAAACTCGGGAGAAGCAGCCGCTAGACGTTTCTCTGTCGACCCCACGAGAGTGAGAGAAACTGAGCTTCAGCGTCTGTCCGAGGAGGACAACAGCAGCGGCAGGCTGCCTGCTGGAGGGAGGAAGAAGGCTAGCGAGGAGCCTGAGATAAACATGCGGGGATGAGTTATCAGCAAACGGGCATGCCACGAGAGAGTGTCCCGCAAAATGATCAGGGCGATGGCGAAACAAATGTCCGCCACCGTGAGTGACAGCAGAGATGAGGAGTTTGCAGTGAGTGCTGCTTTTCAGTCTGCCGTGTTTTTAACGAACCGCCAACCCTGCTTCTTCTTCTTCTTCTGATACCCTTTCTTATTCTATTTCTTCTGCCACCCTCTGTATCAAAACTACGGGTGCCGCCGACGGCCGTAAATCATACAATGCGCTTTTTTTTTTATATACTGAGCGTTAATCGCGCGTTAAAAAAATTTACGGCGTTAAGAGGACGTTGCGTTAACGCGTTATTAACGCGTTAACTTTGACAGCCCTAGTTTTTAGTCTACATGGCATAATCTACATCTCCATACACAATGCACACATGGCTACTTAATATGGTAATTTATTCACGCGACTGTGATTGGGGTCCCGCGGTCACTTCAGAAACAACTTTGGGACATAACATCTAACAACGGTGTCTGAGAGCCTTTTCTTTCCACCTGTCTTACAGGTTAGTACCGGGTAAACTGCCTATCATTGTTGTTTGTTTTCACCTCTGTGTCACCATTCCCATGTGGATTTAAATGTTACAACTTTACTTTTTATGTTTAATGTATGAGGCTGTTTGTTGTCGCTAGTTGTTTTTAGCATCACCAGCCGTTAGCCGCTCAGCCGTTAGCCGTTCAGCTGTTAGCTGCTCAGCCGTTAGCCGCAGGTTTCGGCTCCAAGTGAACTTAAAACCGACCAGCGGCTCGTTGTTTACCGTGTCCGACCCCAAGGCTCTGGTTTCCGGGTTTCTGTTGAAAACCCATTCAGCTATCGACTGTCAGCTGAGCGGCCAAACACGGTGAGCTCGTGAGCTCATGCAGTTAATCCACAGATTTGGTCTCCAAGTTGAATAAAAACACAGTGGCCCTCATTTATCAAACGAACGTACGGCACGGCGTACGACCATTTCCACGCAAACTTCGGCATTTATCAATTTGGACGTGAGCGGAAGCTACAATCAGATCTCATGTCAGGTCTGAGCTCGTGTACGCAAATTTGAGTGTGTGGATTTGCGGCGCAGCACAGCGAAATCTGGCTGAGACTGAAAATAATAATCAAACAAACCTCAGCTGTCGTTAAGCATAAGCAGTCACATATTTAGAACAGATCAAAACCGATTATTTTTTATGTTTTTACTGATACCACTTTTTTGTAAAATAAAATATGTAAATAGCCTAACATGACAACTAGTTAACGGGATACCTAAAAACCCCGCTGACAAACCTGCTACAGAGCAGGAACGCAGATTCAACAGTGCGCACACACACACACACACACACACAGGTCACAGTGGAGCTGCTTCGGGTTGCTGAAGGGCAGGTGGCTCCGTCTCGGACCAGCAGGGGGAACTCTGCTGTATACCACAGAGAAAGTGTGAGATATTATGTTGGCCTGTTCAGTTTTGCACAACATTGCATTAGTGAATGGAGCCTTTGATGTGCCGGCGCTGCTGGGATGCCGATCTCCATCTTGGAAAAGTTTCTCTTCTTGCCAGTGTTTCTTCTCCCCATGTTTGACTTCAGTGGGCGAGGCCTCCGAACCAGGAATATTTAAGGGTGTAACAGACGTTCGAATTCAGCCGCCGCAGTTATCAAGACCCGATCATTCGTACCCTGGAATTGGTCAGATACGAACGTTTCATAAATCACACGTGTGTCCTGTCGTAAGACCAAATCTGCGCTCAGATTTGCACCCGTTTTCACGCAAGAACGATAAATGAGGGCCAGTATGTCCAGAAGCTCCACAGACAGTTGCGTTTGTTCATATAATACACGGGGAGGTTGAGAGAGAGAGCTTACCATCATTGATGATAGAAGTTTAATTTTAATGTTGTTTGAAGCTGAAGCCTCTCGCCTGTGCCTGTTATGCTTTTATTGTAAAGAAGTTACAATAAATTTCATATTCAAAATTGTAATTGCTCACTTTGTTTAATACTTGTACTTTTACTTCTAATGCTCTAGTACATTTTATATCAGAAAATTACTCTTGATACTTAAGTACAGTAAATGTGAGGTACTTTAAGACTTTTACTCAAGTAATATTCTAAAAGGCGACTTTAACTTCTACCAAAGTCATTTTCTGGTAAGATACTTGTAGTTTTGCTCAAGTATCGCTTTCAAGCACTTTATACAAGACTGATATTTAAGGTTAAAACACAGGCTTTGTATAAACAGATAATCGGGCTCATTGAGTATTCTGGTTACGAGACACGATGATAACAAATGAGAGTATAAAAGTTTTGATGATAGTTTAAAGATACGGTATACACCAGTGAATACACTGTAAAGATACACTGATTAAAACATATAAGATTCCGTTTAATCATTGCAGTTATTGATACCTTGATGAAATGGTTTATTTGAATTACACTATGAATGTTTAGCCTATAATGAATACTGCAATGAAAATGAAATGCGATTTGAATGTGAGTCAGTTGCCTGTCGTCTAGCTTTGCACACTGAGTGCCTTGATAGAAACTGTGTTGATATGGTAATGTTTGGTCTGTTTTCGTCTGTGTGTTTGTACTGAAACCGAGACGTTACAGTTTACTTCTCAGAAAATGATTCTCTGATTAATGATTAATGTAGTACTATATGGCTTTATTGTTTTGTGTATATTTTTATAGTTTTGTGTATGTGAATAGAACCCAGAGATGTAGGAGTGCTTTATTTTTTGTTTTACTGTTGCAAATTTTCAATTTGAATGTGGTTGCTGAAATAAATATTTGTGCTTCCTTTTTTCAAGTAGGCCAAATGCATCAGTTCATTTCAGCTGGTTATTCAAAGATCCAGACAACAACATAATCTGTGCCCCAGTACAGTAATTGGTCTAGTGACGCCCCTGCTAACTACATATGTAGTCAACACTGACTTAATACGTAAATTTGACTAAAGCTGACTCTGACATCAGCAAAAATGTGTCACTTGTTATGTGTCACTTGTACATGAAAACAAGCTACTAGTCTCCAAAACAACTGAAAACTGATTTTTCTTGTGGTTCTGATACAGTGGTTTCTAGGGGTAGAACGGTTCATCAAAAAAAGCCATCCTGTTCGGTACGCTTGTCATGGTTCGGGGAGCGTGTGCACCGTTCGGTTCATAGGCACGCGCAACTTCTTTATCTCATTTACTAATGAGGCGAAGCGTGTACACTCCAGAGCAGCAGGTGGCGGCACTAAGCTGGATGCCAACCGCCAGTAAACAGAAAAGAAGAAGCGAAGCCGTGTAGCAAACAGTAGCCCTTTTTAGATAGAAAAGGCGGCACATTTGCTCCAAGGTAAGGGCGGCAATGTGCCGGCCTGTCTTTTTAAAACCGAGGCGTAATATTCCTCCTTTTCCAAAAGCCGCCTCTGAGGTAGGCGTAAACATGTGACGTGACGTGAAGCTCGAAGTTGGGCTGCGAACAGTGACATAAATTTGTCTTCAAAATAAGAGCTTTACATTGCACCCCACTGGAGTTTAGAACTGGGTTCTTAGCGGGGGGCTTTTAATTTGAAAGTAGCGACCGTTCTTGCTTGCTGACACAACAACAAGCTAACACAACTAAACAGCTACAGAGACAGAGGAGACGCTGCATCTTCTGGATCTCAGCGGCTGTCCAGTTGTTCATCTTAATGTCCGCGGATGAAGTGATGGACTGACTGCTGTGATCAGCTGTTTCCTTGTTTATAAACTCCTCGGTTGTGGGTCGCACTACAGTGCAGGTCATTGACACCTCCGCCCATCTCACCCACGGGCCGGCACATTCCCGCCTCGGTTTTAGATAGCAGTCGAGGCGGAAATAAGTGTACCCCCCGAGGCGGAAAATCGGCGGACCAGAACAGACACCCAATTTGCCGGCCTCTGTCTAAAACCGCGGACCGAGCCGCCAAAAGGACGGGCAAATTGGCGGCTTGGTGCTCTGTCTAAAAACGGCTAGTTATAGAGTATCTTTGGGTCAGTTGTGGAGACGTTTGTGGGCATGGCGAGTGGAAAAGAGTCGGAGCTAGAAGATGCCCCAGCAGCCCTGTATAGGTCTGCTGTATGGGACCACTTTGCATTTAGAGTGACCTACGATGACGGAAGTATGAAAGTTGTTGACAAAAGTGCGACAGTGTGCAAGCATTGTGCAACACGTTGTTTATGCTAACAGTAACACGACTTACATGTCAGCTCATCTGCAAAGACATCATCCCAGTGAGACAACTGGCAGCGCAAGGAGGAAAGGGAGAGAGTTGACAGGACAACTTCTACTCCCCGCAGCTTTTAAACAGCCTGACAGTGATGAGTCAGACGGGGCAACATGCATAACGAAAGGAGTGGTGTTTCATAGCCAAAGATATGCAGCCTTTTGCCGTGGTGGATGGTGCGGGATTTTTTTGTATGATTAAAACACTCGAGCCACGATATTACAGTTTTTCTTGATTGCTTTGAAGCAGCAGTCAATTCAAACTCCACATTTTCAAAACAGTTGACACACAGGCCAAACAGTGGCACTCATGGTCAAAATGACTCATTTTGTTTGCAAAAGGCTCTAACCGTGCCAAAACATTTAAAATATGCAACAAAAGCTAATTTTGCCTTCAAATAACACGACTTGCAAACAAGTGTATGAGCTCTTCCAATCAACCATTACACAGTGGACAACAAAACACAAAATACAGCACTCAGTGCAAATCGGTGCACCATTGCTTGTCATTGTGGCCTATTACTCTATGTAGCTTTCATGCCAGTACCATTTGTTGTCAAATTTGCCTTCTTGCAAAGAATTGAATCCAGAATCAGAAATGCTTTGATGCATTTTTTGATTCCATTGATTCTTTTTTTCGAACTTTGGCTGAAACTGAAATTACACAAAATTACACAAAATACATGGAAACCAAAATAAAATCTATTAGAGTATAAGAAAATAAGAAAAGCTGGTAGTCTCATAGTTCACAAAACATTTCTGCAGCTTCACAGCAAGCATTTTCCTGAACAACTGACCTGTTTTAAAACATGGAAAAGAAGTTAAAGATATAAAATATTACAGTAAAGTATAACAATCTATTACTGTAGAGTATAAGAAATAGCCATTATTGATACTCAGTCTCTTCTGTTTTGACGATGGGGCCACATGGCCTCATCCACATCACATTCATTATCCTCTCTTGCAATGAACCAAGGGAAAAATCTTCTTGCATGCCATCCAACCTTGACATTCCTCTGCACCTATTTCTCACTCTCATCTGCCTTAGACCTCTTCAATCCATGTTGGCAAAGAACACCACAGAGACTGTCACAATGATGTATCAAATGTCAGACTGCCTCATTCTTTCAGTTTTAACCTGACTATACAAGACATAGTTGATTTTCCTAACAATCAGTGTATACCAAACCAAACCAAAAACTGTGACCACAAAACCATGATATGAACCAAACCGTGGATTTTGTGAACCGTTCCACCCCTAGTGGTTTCTGAGCTATAGTATCCCCAGTAAACACAGCAACCTCTTCAGCCTCAAGCTTCCCGAACATACAGTTAGGAAATGGCATACTAGCAAGCTAATAGTTATCTTATTTCTGGTGTCATTAAACAGTAGCCCCATTCTCACTGCCCTTTGTGTGCGGGAATCATGCAGCAATTCTCTATCTGCGTAAAAGTTTCAAATTCAGAGGGGTGGACAGTTCTGCTTTGTTGCGCTGCCGGAGGAAGTTTCAGAGCCGCAGCAGAGGCAGGCCAGCGTCTGTGTGAATGGAAAAGCCAGAGACGCAGACCAGAATTTGTATGAGGAAAAAAATACTGCAGTTACATGTGAAAAAGCCACTGTCATCCTGTCTGTCCTAGAATCTTCGTCACATTTCTGCCCAAAAAGGAATAGCGCTGATTATGTGACGCAGTTGTGTTGTTGTGGTTACTGTCTCAGGCAACTTGAAAAAAACGACCATGACGGGTTTTCAAGTCTTCAGTGAACTTTCCCACAGAAAACAGCCTCCCTCCCCAAGAGTGAAAGAGTCAGACAGCGTCCTGCTTACTGATGGCAATTATGTAATTATGTAATTTAGAGCGCAAAACGTAAGTTTGTCACTTTCCAGGATGCTTGCGGGGTCAGGATCTCAATCACAACACATTATAACATCATCCATATGATTATAAACAGTAAATGTACATGTTTGGATTAACAGGAGGACACCAGAGGAAACACGCTGAAAACAACCACACGGATCTGTGTACCATCACGCCTCTTTTGGTTTCGCTGTGCCTGAGTGCTGTATAAAATGACACACTTGGGCTGCTTTACACCAGAGCTGCTTGGTCTACTGTGATCAAAACCAAAGGCAGAAAAAAGGAGAGCCTTCACAGCGCTGATGAAAAGGGCTAGTAAGTTCATAGTGGCCTACTGACCTCCCTCTGATTTTCCAGTGGAGTACCAGGGCACCCATGGTTGTGTCGACATGAGAGGACGGCCAGGCCAGGCACGTGGCAGTGGGCACAGCGATCTGCCTCCCTCCTGTTATGGACTTTCATACTGTGATCATGGTTGTTGGTCAATTTCTGTTCGCCAGCTGATTGATAGTGTAAGCGACGTGGGTGCGGGTGTGCAAATTAGGGATGCACCGATCCGATATTAAGATCGGATATCGGCTCCGATATTGACAAAACGGCTGGATCGGGGATCGGTAAAATGAAACAGATCCAGTTTTTTTTTTTTTTTCGCCGTCGCAGCACATCCTACGTCATTCATCAGTGTGTCGCATGCTGGAAGAGCGCAAGTTGTTGTTTTACCAACTCTTTATTAGTTTATTCTCAGGTTCAGCTGCTATGTTTTATTTTGGATTCCTGTTTGCAGGACGTTACACGTACTCACTTCACATTTCTCTGCTGATTAGCTAGTAGCCCCGCTATCAGTTAGCCTCACCGGTCAGCTGTTAGCCTAGCAACGCTAACTTTCAAACCGACGTACTCAATACTCTGTGGGCTGTACATCGTTGCTCAGTTGGTCCTCCCTCCACCACAACCTGTGAGTTATTCACCGCCGGGCTGCTTTGTCTCCTCCTCTGCTGCTGCGGTCTCCCCGGCTCGCAGCGATGCTGGATGGTCGCCCCCGCTGTGTGCACGGAGCCTCCAGACGCTAGTTTGTTTACTGACTGGTGCTAGTGTTCCCTCCGTGCTGACTGACAGGCGCTAAATTCATTCATTCTTTGTTTTGTTTGTTCCACTTTGTTACGTGTGTCCTTGGGTACCCTGACAGGCGCTATATAAATTAAATGTATTATTATTATTATTATTATTATTATTATTATTATTAATGTTACACATGTTTACAATGTTCGGTAACTGTTTGATTATTTTGTCTTAGTTAGGAAAGTCTGGTGCCTTTAGTCCCTTTCACATGGTGGAAGGTATACAGTTTATTATTAATTCAACAACAGTATCGGATCGGTATCGGGTATCAGCCGATACCCTCAGTCCAGGTATTGGTATCGGGATTGGATCGGAAAAAACTGGACCGGTGCATCTCTAGTGCAAATGAAGGAGTCCAGTACAACGTACTGGGTTCTTACTCCAATCTTTTAGTGAGTCTCAACACAACAGGTTAACAGACAGCCATCTTTTTCCTCATTTTTCTCCAAAACTCCCTCTCTCCCCTTCTTCTCCTCTCTCTCTCCTCACCATCCCTCTTGTTTCACTAGCGCCGCCTAGCGGCTGACCTCGATAACACCATAATGAACAATTCTCCAAAACAATACATTAAACCCATTATGTAACCTTAACTTTTGCACCTGAAACATAACTTTCATCTTACATATCTTTCCCCCCGTACAAAAAGAAGCGTCCTCGCTTCAAATGGAGTCATAATGACAATTACTACTGTATCAACACAGCAAGTAGAACAGCACATAACAGTTACAGCAGAACAGGGTACTTGTTTTTTTTGTCTGTTTTTTTTTTTTCTTGAATACAGGTCCATGTCGATCCAACATCCGACGTGAGAAACAGTTCAGTTATCGTGCATGTAGCGCACTGGGGGACGCACATGACAACCAGACTTGGTCCTTAGCCCCATGAGAGGCTGCGCCACTGGAGAAAGTTCACTATGACATCCTGTCGCCACATTGTCCCCTGCCTGTGGCGTCGCAGTAGCAGGCCTTGGCAGTGACGAGGAAACATTTGTCTGAGATGGAGTAACAGGGCATGTGTGTGTGGCAGGGTGCCTGTACACGTATGGTCTGGAGCCTGACGGTGCAGTTGAAAGTGGCGGACTTGGAGTGTTCAGGGGTACTGCCTGACCAGACGGTGACGGTGGCGGTGGCGTACCACCAGCTGACCAGGCAGAGCGATAAGGTTTCAGACGGTTGTAGTGAATTATTTTAGGCTTAGCTCCGGGGTCCTGTTGATCCAACAGTTCATAGTCCACTCCAATGTCATTCGTGACTGAGCTGAGCTGTCTCAACACTCGGACTGAACGGACCAGACCCCTTTGGTGACAGTTTTTGTCTAGGTAGGGCAGGGAGGTCAACCCACACTAAATCACCTGGCTCATAGGCTGTATGTTTCATCCGACGATCATAGTAGTGCTTTTGCTGCGCACCAGCTACCTCAATGTTATGTGCAACAGAGTGAAAAGCCGTACAAAGTCTCTGTAATACTGAACTGGCATAGTCACTTGGAGTACCAGGAGTGGCATCTGAAGCTCTCGAGGGATCTCCAAGGAGAAGATCAGCTGGTAGACGAGCTGCTCGACCATGGACCAAGAAGAAGGGAGTTTATCTGGTGGAGGAGTGAACAGTTGTGTTATATGCAAACTCGACCTGTCGCAGATGGTCATCCCATTCACCTCCTCTACTGTACAGGAATTTGCGAACTGGTCCTTTATAGTCCTGTTTGCTCGCTCCACCATGCCATCTGACATAGCATGATAGGGCGATGTCCGTGTTTTGTGTATTCCCAGCCGGGAACACAAGTCTTTGACAAGATCTGATTCAAATTGACGGCCTTGGTCAGTGTGCAAACTTTGTGGCACCCCGTGGTGGCTGAAGTAATCTTCAAACAGACATTTAGCTACCGTAGTTGCTCGCTGATCAGGGAGAGCATATAGGTTGATGTACTTGTTAAAATAGTCCATTACAACAAGTACGTACCGATTACCACGGCGTGTGAGTGGCAGTTCAGTCAGGTCTGCGGAAATCTTCTCAAAAGGTCTGGATGTGACTATGTTTTGCATAGGGGCCTGTTGGTGTGGTGTCTGTGGTCGTCGTGCTTCACAGGCTGAACATCTGAGACACCAATCAGTTATGTCGCGTGACATGTGAGGCCAGAAGCATCTGACCTGTGCCCCTTGTAATGTCTTTTGTGTACTGAAATGTCCAGAGAGTGAATGTCCGTGTAAGGTCTGGAACACCTCCTCCCGCAGGCTGCTGGGTACAACAGTCTGTAAGACAAGGTCACCTGGTGGGGGTCTGACTCCACGACATAAAAGATCATCAATAAGAGTTAGTTTCGGAAACTCCCTCCAGTACTGTCTAATCTCAGGTGATACTGCTTTCACGTCTGAGAATGGTGGCCTACAGTCAGTCAACACCCAATTCCGGACTATTTTCAAGTCAGGGTCAGCTTTTTGAGTTTGGATGAGAAACTGTCTGTCAATGTTCAGGGGCAAAGTGTCCATAGTCACAACTGCAATATGTGGTGTGGCAGACTGCACAGGTGATGTTACATTCTTAGTGACTGAAAAAGTGGGGGCAGCCTCCGGATAAATTTCCAGCCCTGTGGCTGAGGCGCATGTAGCTGGCTCAACTGGGTCTGTTTGCGTGTGACTTGAAACACATCCCACCTGATTGGTTGCCACTTCAGCTGTCTCAGGACGACCAGACATGGAGTCAGCATTTGCATGTTTTGTGCCTTGCCTATATTCAATTGTCCAGTCGTAGGGTTCAATTTCCAGAGCCCACCGGGCTCTGTGACCTGTAGGATCACAATCCAGCGCCGTCGTCCTTAAGGAGAGAAGAGGTTTGTGGTCTGTGATGATGCGAAAAGGGTAACCTGTCAAATATTGACGAAAGTGCCTGATTGCCCATACAATAGCCCACAGTTCGCGGTCATATGTGGGCCACCGCGGCTGCCATATGCAATGACATTTTCTCTGTTCTCTGCATTCATCTGTGCTAGAACACATCCAACTAATGTGCTGGATGCATCAGTGAAGAGCAGAAATTCACATGAGAAATCGGGATAGGACAAGATGGGTGTGTTACACAGAGCATGACGGAGGCTTTCAAATGCACGCTGCTCCACCTCTGTCCACAGAAATGTCTTTCCTTTCTGTGTGAGAGCATGTAGGGACTCTGATTTTTTTTAAAACTGGTAAATGAAGCGCCGGTAGTAAGAACATAGGCCAAGAAATGCTCTCACTTCTGTGGGGTTCTTAGGCACAGGCCAGTCTCTCACTTTCTCAATGTTTTTCGGGTCCGGTCGCAGTCCTGCGGCTGAGACCACATGTCCCAAGAATGTCACTTCCTTTTGAGCAAAGCAGCATTTTGAGGGCTTGAGTTTCAGGTTTGCAGCTCTTAAGCGATCCAACACTTCTCTCAAATGCTGAAGATGGACCGAAAAATTCGGGCTATAGACAATTATGTCATCTAAGTATACGAGGCATGTTGTCCATGAGAGGCCTTGTAACACCAGCTGCATGAGATGTTGAAAAGTGGGCGGGGCGTTTACCAAGCCCATGGGCATCACCCGAAACTGATAAAGTCCTCTGCCAGTGGTAAAAGCTGTCTTTGCTTTGTCTTGCTCCTCTAGCTGCACCTGCCAGTATCCTGAGGATAGGTCCATTGTGCTGAACACTGCTGAGCCCCTGAGTGCATCCAGTGTGTCGTCTGTTCTAGGTAAAGGGTGTGCATCTTTCACTGTGACTGCATTCAAGCCTCTGTAATCGACACAGAAGCGCCAGGTGCCATCTTTTTTTTTAACCATCACCACCGGTGCCGCCCAGGGGCTGTGGCTGACTGACTTATCTCAGTGTCAGATATAGGGGTAAACTGTCCCAGCGGCATACCTGAATAAAGCACCATAGGTCCAAGTGTGGGGTTAATAATGCGTGCGACAGTACAGCCATTTACAGCTGTAGACAGTGTGCGGGCGACTGAAATACCATCCATCTACAGTTGCCTGGGTTCCAAATAGCCGCTGTAGCTGAGTGGTATGCCTAGACCGGTTATAGGGGGGATTAGTCCAACTGTGCAGATGATTTCACAGCGGGGAGGGATGGTGGTGTTGTCAATTAGTTGGGCAGTACAACTAGCAGGTGCTAATTCACTTTTACTTAGTAGGGGCAAGATATCATCACCCAAATAACATTGCCCTCTCCCCATGTCTAGAATAACACTCTGAGGAATGAGAAAGTCAAGACCTAATATGAAGCCTTGGGTAACATTTCTGATCACTTGCACTTCATGTTGCAGAGCTTGAGACCCCAGCCTAAATGTGATGTCTACCATACCCAGTGTGTCCAGACCTTGGCCAGTTACAGCCTGGGACATGATGTACTTCTTGTTAATAGGTCTTTTTGCTAATGAGGGGATTGACATTTTGGTGTGCTCACTGATAAATGAAATAGTGGCACCTGAATCTAGCATGATGTGCATATCTGTGCCCTCATCAATGCCATTCACATAGGAGGTTAAGTCTGTTCTGACAGTGGCCTCAGTGTTCTCTGATTCAATTAAGGGGATTAACTTATCTGTACTACCACTAGGGGGTCTGCGGTGCATTGATGTTGTCTGATGTGTCAGTGAGGCAGACACCTGGGGCTTCCAGAGAAGTAGCTGGTGAACTCCCCGCATCACCACCTAGTGGCCGTTTCCCTGTTGAAATCTGCCACGCTCTTTGAAATCACTCCCCGAGGGATGCTGCTGGTCCCAGTCATTAGGTCGTCGTGCTTGGCCTTTGTCCTCCTGCTCTTGGAATGAAACATGTCTGGCATAGGGGCTTGGGCTTCGACGGTGAGAGTCATAGTATGGTCTACCAGGAGAGGGTTTTCTTCCTCTGTGTTCTTCATAAGGGCTAGAGGCCTGGTCTGAGTAACGGGCCTCCCTATAAGGCTGTCGATACCTGTCAGATTCCCTGTGGTGTACTCCCGATGGTGGCGAGCACTCTGAGGGGAATAGCGTTCTGGCGAGGAGTGATGGGGATGTGAATACCTGGATGGGGAGCGCCCATAGCCTGAGCTCCTTGCATTTGTGGATCTCTCAGGGCACCTCCCATATGGAGAGGGAGATCTTGGAGTGCGCCTGTGCCTGTCATAGTGATGGATGTCATTGTGCCCTTCTAGCTTCAATTTCAGTGCAGCAAGATCCTGGCTTAAGTCTTTGACAGTAGCAGTGAGGGTTTGGACTGTTTTTCTTAGTTCCATGTTGGTTTCACTTACAGAGTTTACTGACTGTACAATGCCCATGTCTCTGACGGCTACATTAGCTGAAGATGCGGGCATCATTAATTTAGCTGCTTGGCGGGCCCGTTCAGCTTGGGAGGCAACCTCAAAAGCCTCAGTGAAAGTTTTCACTCCTCTTTCATGGCACTTGACCTGAAGCTCCTGATCCAGACCAGCGATGAAATGAGACATTTTCATATATTCTGAAGCATTATGTTCAAAATCAGGGAAAGCTTCTTTTACAAGCCTACATATATCTGCAGCATACACTTCCATAGCTTCATTGGGCAGTCTGTGACGAGCATTGGGGAAAGTCTGGAAAGATGCAATCACGTCCTTTTGACCAAAAGCATTCTGCAAGTGCCTCTTTGTTTCCGTATAACAGATCTGGGTTTCCTGCGGCAGGTTATCCCATACAATGAACAGTTCTGGTGGTAGCCTTGTGGGTAGCTCAGCTGCTAACACAGTGTCCAGGTCCACACCACTGTCTTTGTAGTGAGCAGCTTGGATTACTTTGTAGCGGCAACCCATAACTGGAGCGACTCACGGCCATCGTTGAGAAAAGGTGGCGGCAGCCGAATGCCCCACGGTGCTCCCTGTGTACTGCTGGATGGCTGCACAATCTGCGCTGGAGGTCCCGTGGAGCTGGTGCTGGCACTCTGATGTCCAGCTGCGGCCGCCTCCTCGACAGACATGATGGATTACTCTTCCCCTCTTTGGCTGTTTACTGCAGATTCCCGACGGAATCAGAGGACCGAAACGCGGTTTCCAATTTCACTGAAGCTATCAAAACAAAAAAACGCGACGGTAGTGGCTAAACTAACTCACTGTTCTTCAGGCTAGCAACGTTAACGTTAGCCTATAGTTTCGGAGACTCACAAAACTTGAGTAGAATCCCAACGGCTGATTCTCCGGCGATTAATCCCACCGCTGCCACCAGTGTAAGCGACGTGGGTGCGGGTGTGTAAATGAAGGAGTCCAACAACATACTGGGTTCTTACTCCAATCTTTTAGTGAGTCTCAACACAACAGGTTAACAGACAGTCATCTTTTTCCTCATTTTTCTCCAAAACTCCCTCTCTCCCCTTCTTCTCCTCTCTCTCTCCTCACCATCCCTCTTGTTTCACTAGCGCCGCCTAGCGGCTGACCTCGATAACACAATAATGAACAATTCTCCAAAACAATACATTAAACCCATTATGTAACCTTAATTTTTGCACCTAAAACATAACTTTCATCTTACAATAGTTCATGTTTAAAAGTATGGGAAAACATGTTGAAATATACCTTTAATCATAAGTAAACATCTTCTCATGCCAAAAAGAAATCTGCTGAATTACAGCTGAGTGAATAGAAGCACATGTACAAAGCAGAAGCCAGGTTCTTTGGTCCATTATACAGTTGGGTTCCAGTAACTCATCAAAAAGATTATTCACCTGCCCACATGGCCTCCATTCACAAATCCAAAAGAACCCTTCCTGCCTGCAGCAGCAGCGCTGCCCCGGTCAGCCAATCAAACGGCACAGTTCCACTGATCCGAGACCTGTTAGTGGCCACGTTAAAGACACACAAAGACATGCTGGACCTTTCAGAGTGTGCATAGAAACATGCTGTCAGCCCTGTGCAAGAGAACAAAAGTCTTCTTAACAGATGATTAGAAATCCTGCCTCTACATCCATGCATGCCTTTCCTCTTTATCCCTATGACAGGCAGTCTGGACTGTTGGTATTGACATGTTGGTATTTTGTGAAACAGTCTGTTGGTTCAGGTTTCTGATTTTAGTTTAGGCCAACACCCAATTTCAGTCAAGCTGAAATTTAAATTCTGCCAATATCTTCTGGTAGAAGATATTATGGAGGGTACTACAGAACTGTACCGGACCTTCATCGCACACCCACAGTTTGGTAAGGATTTAATCAGCAAAGCTACAGGGTTATGTTGAGGAAAACATCGTTGTTTGGGTTAAAATAAGTGATTTCTTCTTCAGTTACAAACATACCTCTGTTACATATGTAACTTATGTTACATTATGTATGTGACCTGAGTTCACTATGTTAGTACATTTAAAGAATCAAAGAGCCTCCTGTCTCCTTAATCAAACTCCTGTCCTTCCCCGACCTCCTCTCTCTCTCTCTCTCTCTCTCTCTCTCTCTCTCTCTCTCTCTCTCTCTCTCTCTATGGACTTTTCACTACAATTATAATTACTAGAGGTTCCCCGAACTGGGAGAAATAATCAGATTTCATAGTTGACCAATACAGTCATTGCTCTGATGAGGACAGGCTGGATACAAACTAAAATCTCATAACTTCTGTTAAAAATGTACAAAATAAAACTATAAAATAACCCTTACCCTTACCCTATGAAAAGAGGGACATCTGTTCCATACATGTGAAGGTGATCTTTACCCCATAAAATAATCATGCTGATAAGAGCTAGCAAGTTATACTACATACAGTACATACATAATATTATTATGTATTCCCCCTTTTTAATAAGTGTTAGCTATCTGCGAATGATTGAAGCCATATATTCCTTTACAACATTAAGCATTTCTGACACAGAGGCTAGTTAGCCTAGCTTGCTAACACCCTTCGTTCAGGTTATTTGAACATGTCCACAGAGGCTTTCTACCTTGTGTTGATTTGTTGATGGCCAATGAGCAGACTGCAACAGTAACAGGTGCTCCTGTGACCTCAGTAGTACTGAGTCACACAGAGATGTACAGCAGACTGAGGACACTGATGGTGCGAGGCAACGGCTCACAACACCGATGTCAAGGCTGGCTCAAACTCGTTCAGGCTGCTGGTTATGATATAACACACTATTTTAGAGTGACCAGATGAGAATGGGTGACATTCAGGACAGTAGAGTTAGGGGTGAGGGTGGTCACGTGGACTCTATTACAGTAGAAGACTGCAGTCAAAACTCAACACTGACATTAATTATGTTTGTTCAGTCAACTGTCAGTCATTAGGAAAAAGAAACACAATGACTGTGTTGTGTAAAACAGTGTTTAAATCATTATCTGTTACATAATATTCATTTTTACCTCTGCCAAGGAGGTTGTGTTTTCACCAGTGTCCGTTGGTTTGTTTGTTTGTTTGGTGTTCAATGATTTCAATGAAACTGGGATGGAGGATGGGTCTCAGCCCAGAAGGGACACCATTACATTGTTGCGCTGATCCAAGTAAAGGGACAGATCCAGGAACTTTTCCTGACAGGCTTTAACATTAAAAGTTACTTTTTTTACATTGTGGTTAATTTTCTTAGGGTAAAATGGGGTATAATCCTGATGAAAGAAATCAGGTATACAGTATTTAGGTAGCTGGTATATGAGTGAGTACAATTTGATGCAGAGCCTTCATCTGGTGATCTTAGGTTTTGGTCAAACAGTTATGGGTGGTTAAAAATCTAGAAGGATACAGGGCTGTCCAGTTTGATACTGGATAGAGCTGTTTTGGTAACTGTTGGCCCTTGGCAGAGGTATGCTGTCTACTGAGTGCCATTCTAGTGTTTTATTCATGTTATCACTGTGTGGTGTGTCAGATGACACCTTCTCTGTGGCTACCTGCCTGCAGCTCAACTGCACATGGCTTAAAAACACCACAACAGCCATAATTCAATGCAGACAGCATGTAATGTTTTATTAGGTTATAGCTAATCAAGCGTGGGTTAAGTCAAATTTTCAGGACAAACAGGACAGGATTTAGTATTAGCAGCAACTGCCTGAATTTATGAGTGTGCTGGGACATCTGGTCACCCTATGCTCACTGTATGTGGTGAAATTATTAAGGATACATATAATTTGCTCAAAAAAATAAATTAATATGTAGGCATTTATATATTTATAAAATGTGACATTTTATGACAAAAATTTGACATTTTAAATGGGAAAGTAAGTAAATAATTGAATTAATACAACGGAAATAAGGAGGCGAATTTAAGCACAGTATCTACCTATGTCCAATTTTATAAATGTATTAATGACTACATATACCGCCGCCCACCCAGACAGATACTGTGCTGATCAAATTACAGTCCTTACATCATCAGTCAGTAGCAAAAACATACATGACTTGAGAACACATGAAGGTCACTGTAACAAACAAAGCGCGTGAACACTAAGGAGACTGTACATGTATTTATTAACAAAATGTAGATTTAATTTCAGTTCAACATAAATAAAGTTGTTCAATGGAGATAAGAGTGAAAAACCAGCAGCTCAAGGAGATGAAATCTACATCGTGTGACAGGGCACTACATGAAATTTCAGCGATCGTGTGTGCACAAGTACGTTTTTTCTTGGCGCACAGCTTATGTCAGGCATCACTGGTTCATCCAGGGGTCACTCAGATATGATCCTCCAGAAGTTGATAGCTATGCTGAAGCACACACGCAAGCTTCTTCATCATTGTGAAGCGAGGCACTGAGAGGCATGTTGATGTTTTCTCCTTTCACAGAAAAATCCAATCAAGTCATCTGAAAGGCCTCTGCTTCTCCTTGAGCCTTGTTGGGTCAGAATACGGTGGCTCAAGGAGGCCAAGGAGGTGAGGATCTGAGCTGGGGTCAAGGCATCCAGAGACGGCAGGCTTTAGAAATCCCTGCTCACTCAGTGCCCCTTCTGTTTCATTAGCCACCCCCTCCCCCTATTATCACCCCCTTCTAATTTGGATGAGGAGCGGGTGTCAGCGTGAGTGCGTGTGTGTGTGTGTGTGCGCTTGGGCGTGTGTGTGTGTGTGTCTGTGGGGCGGGGGGATGGTAGTGTTGGGACTGTTTGCCCGTGTGAGTCAGGCAGATTCCAGTGATGCAACTCCTCCTTTTCTTGCTCTGAAATAGCAGCAGAGCTAATGAGCCTACTCTAATTGCACAGTGTCAATATTGTTGCATTTGGATTCCCATAGCTCTCATATAATATGCACAAAGAGGGATGCCTCATCAGAACTCAATATGCTGGAGCTTCACAACTTAGCCAGGGCGCATGAACACTGATATCATGCTGCAGTCGGTCACCATCTGTATTATTCTGCCATTCTGTTCAAATGAATGCGTCAGATTAAATGTCTGTCTCAGGAGAGCTCTGCTTTTGAAGTTGTTGCCATGGTGACTGTCCACTATTTATGTTTATTTGAAATATTTCATACATCTAGGGTTAGGGTTAAAACTTGGTTTTACTCTCGTTTGACCTTATTTTCTGACAAAAGATAGAAAAAACAGTCCCTGCATGATTTCCTGGAGTTCTGTTGGAATTGTTTTTTAAAATGCCTGATTTCACAGCAAATTGCAGTGCATGATACAATGTTAATCGCTGTTTTATTGCAATTAAATTGCAGGAGCAAGTGGAAACACGCACACACACACATACACACACACACACACACACACACACACACAGACACACACACACACACACTAATACTTTGTCAGGCAAGGCCAGGCAAGCCGAGAGACTGTTGTGTGAGAATCTCATGGAAAAGTGAAGGGCTTTTTCTGTCATAACTTTGACACAGATATGATACTTTGTGCAATGGCCTTCTTTGTTAATTGTTTGTCCTGACTGGCAGTAGTCACTGCTGCAACTTAACATAAAGTAATTATTATAAATTATTACTAAATTAAAAACCATGTAAGGCAATGCTTCTAAGTATTTCTATATGATTTATACCTTTATTAGAGAAAAAAATAATTAGATGTTCTCAATCCATGATAGTAGGTGTAGATGTTGTTTGGTACTGAAGTAATCCCAAAGTAATCAAGTTACATTACCTTCATATTGTTTTAATTGGAATATGTTACTGACTACATTTTTGAAGAGATAATTAGTAACTGTTCCACCGCCAGTTAGGTAATGTACATGACAGAGTTAAATGAGTCCATCTGACTGTCTCTCACACCCTTCACGTGGAGAACAGCATCTCCAGCCAGCCCTGAGCTCGTTTGAACCAACCACCTGTCACTGACCTCTTCCCTTTGCAGACTTACTTTGCTGCCATAACATTTACTATGGCCATTAGAGGTCGCTACCTAACAATACCTGTAAATATGGGTGGTAATAAGCTGCTTTACAACTGATCTATATGGTAATTTTTCTCTCTTTAGGATGAGCCAAACTTAAAGTCAGGATATGTCTGTATCTTTCCTTACTGAGAGCACATCAAATCCTGTCTCATAATACCACTCCGTACCTCAAGCCCATGTAGTTTCAGCTCAGGTTCTGAGTATAAATCAATAAATAAACTCACAAAATGTTAAGACAAAAAATATTTGCATCTAGTACTGAACAGAAAAAATATAACCGTACACTGTCTGAATTAAAGGTCCCATATTATACTGTTTTTCATCAATTTCACACAGCTGTCAGATGTCCAACAACTCTGTATTCGATATGCATTGCCCCAAACCCATCCGAGGTTCTGAATTTCAGCTGTCTAAAAGTCACTCAAGCGAGCTCTACTGAGAGCAGGCTGTTTCTGTGCCTGCACCTTTAAATGCTAATGAGCTCCATCCTCTTGGACACTGTTCGCATTGTCTCTGTCTCCAGTCTGCACACGTTTACAGACTTTTTACTGTGACAACCACCTCCTATTATTAACATTAAACTCGCTTCAAACGCCATTGCATAGCGGACCAAAGCGGAGCTAACTAGTTAGCCAATTTCCAGCTGACTTCACCATACTCGTAGGCAACTGTAAATACTATCAAACCACGGCGACAGCTACCTGTGGCTTGGGTGCAGTTGCTGGGTCCGGTATGGGTGGGACTGATCCTTTTACGAGGGTCAGTGTTGAGGCAAAGCCAGCTTTGTACTGACCCTCGTTACTGAAGCAGGCCGACGTGAAGTGGTTAGCACACACATACAAGCTAACAGGAACCGCAGCCGGCACGTTGTCATTAAAAATGAAACGCAACCACTGTCTCTTCTGTTGTTCTGTAGCTGGGACAGAATATAGGCACTGATGTTGATTTCTACAACCAACAACAGAGTAATTTGTGTGTCTAACTCTGAGTGATGACATTGTGAAACACTGCTATCTTACCGCTGGTCACACTGAACTTCACCTCAGCGATGGACGCCCCCCTCTTGGATATCTCCTATCGCAGCGCAGAGGAGGCCGGTCTATGAAAATTACTCCTTTCGTTACGTATCGAAAGGAGCTGAATCTGAACAGTCTGTAGGAGTGCTGTTTTACCAGTGGGTGGGCTGCAGAGACCATGCAGGAATCGCTTGCTTTCCTCATTCTGGGAGTTGTTAGGCTCAGGGAGGACCAGCTTATGTATGTAGAGACCAGAGAAAACATGTTTTTCATAATATGGAACCTTTAAAGTGTATCTCTTTTACTGAACTAAAACAAGCATAATCGCCTCGTTAACTCATCATAAAACACATTCCATTCAAACTGGAAATAAATAAAATTGAAGTCACCATAGTCCCCTCTGGTTTGGTCCAAATAAACCCTCATTTCACAGAATAATGGGAATAATTACACAATTACTACACACCATTTGCACCCACTGTTGATGTCCGACTCCTTCTCTCTCCTCTGCCAGTGTTCACAGTGTTTCACAGTGTTCACAGTGTTTCACAGTGTTCACAGTGTTTCACAGTATTAAAAGTGTTTGACAGTGTTTGCAGTGTTTCACAGTGTTTGCAGTCTTTCACAGTGTTTCACAGTGTTTGCAGTGTTTCACAGTGTTTCACAGTGTTAAAAGTGTTTCACAGTGTTAGCAGTGTTTCACAGTGTTAAAATTGTTTCGCAGTGTTTGCAGTGTTTCACAGTGTTCACAGTGTTTCACAGTGTTAAAAGTGTTTCATAGTGTATGCAGTGTTTCACAGTGTTCACAGTGTTCGCAGTGTTCCACAGTGTTTGCAGTGTACGCAGTGTTTCACAGTGTTCGCAGTGTACGCAGTGTTCCACAGTGTACACAGTGTTCCACAGTGTATACAGTGTTCCACAGTGTTCGCAGTGTTCCACAGTGTTCACAGTGTTCTCAGGGTTCACAGTGTTTCACAGTGTTCACAGTGTTTCAGTGTTTCAGTGTTAAAAGTGTTTCACAGTGTTCGCAGTGTTCCACAGTGTTCGCAGTGTTTCACAGTGTACGCAGTGTTTCACAGTGTTCGCCATGTCCCACAGTGTCCCACAGTGTTCACAGTGTAACATAGTATTTGCAGTGTTTCACAGTGTGAGCAGTGTTCAACAGTGTTCACAGTGTTCCACAGCATTCCAGTGTTCACAGTGTTTCACAGTGTTCTCAGTGTTCACAGTGTTCACAGTGTTCCACAGTGTTTCACAGCGTTCCACAGTGTTCACAGTGTTCCCAGTGTTCCACAGTGTTCCACAGTGTTCCACAGTGTTTCACAGTGTTCTCAGTGTTCCCAGTGTTTCACAGTGTTTCACAGTGTTCCCAGTGTTCTCAGTGTTCACAGTGTTCACAGTGTTCCACAGTGTTCACAGTGTTCTCAGTGTTCCCAGTGTTTCCCAGTGTTTCACAGTGTTCCCAGTGTTCTCAGTGTTCACAGTGTTTTACAGTGTTCACAGTGTTCCACAGTGTTCTCAGTGTTCTCAGTGTTCACAGTGTTCACAGTGTTCCACAGTGTTCACAGTGTTCTCAGTGTTCTCAGTGTTCACAGTGTTCCACAGTGTTCACAGTGTTCTCAGTGTCCACAGTGTTCACAGTGTTTCACAGTGTTTCACAGTGTTCCCAGTGTTCTCAGTGTTCACAGTGTTTCACAGTATTCACAGTGTTCACCGTGTTCACAGTGTTTCACAGTGTTTCACAGTATTCTCAGTATTCAAAGTGTTTCACAGTGTTCACAGTGTTTCACAGTATTCTCAGTATTCACAGTGTTTCACAGTGTTTCACACTGTTCTCAGTGTTCACAGTGTTTCACAGTGTTCACAGTGTTTCACAGTGTTCACACTGTTCTCAGTGTTCTCAGTGTTCAAAGTGTTTCACAGTGTTCACAGTGTTTTACAGTGTTCACAGTGTTTCACAGTGTTTCACAGTGTTCACACTGTTCTCAGTGTTCACAGTGTTTCACAGTGTTCACAGTGTTCACAGTGTTTCACAGTGTTCACAGTGTTCTCAGTGTTCACAGTGTTTCACAGTGTTTCACAGTGTTCACAGTGTTTCACAGTGTTCACACTGTTCTCAGTGTTCTCAGTGTTCACAGTGTTTCACAGTGTTCACACTGTTCTCAGTGTTCTCAGTGTTCACAGTGTTTCACAGTGTTCACACTGTTCTCAGTGTTCACAGTGTTTCACAGTGTTCTCAGTGTTCACAGTGTTTCACAGTGTTCACAGTGTTTCACAGTGTTCACACTGTTCTCAGTGTTCTCAGTGTTCACAGTGTTTCACAGTGTTCACAGTGTTCACAGTGTTTCACAGTGTTCACAGTGTTTCACAGTGACAGCCCAGATAACACACTTCTGTCAATGGACAGTAAAGTAACACATAAAGTTATGTGTGTGTGTGTGATGGACAGCAAGACTTGGTTATTTACAAGAGCAGCAGTAAAGTCAAGCCGTCAGTCCAGCGCCTGACATTGTACACTGAGTTACCACCCAATACATTGACTGATTATAGGCAGACGATCAATAGAGAGACTGGAGCTTTATTAACACCTGCAGTTAGACCCAGTCAGATCAATAATACTTTGACACGTTTACATTCCAACAAGGGCTGCTCTTAATAGTCAAAATCAAACTCCAAAAGGAGGTGACAAGTTCTGCACTCATCAGATGAATCCAGTTCTATTTTCAGTACGACAATGCGAGCTTCAGTTCGGCTTTTGTTGCATTTGCACATAAAGGATTTCCAGGCCAACTGTAATGCTTATTCCCTGAAGTTTGGACTGATTTAAATCTCACTCCGACAGCCGCTGGTCACATAATTATATCCATGGTCCCTCTTGATTTGAGGGTCATGAGAAACATTATAATGCTTTTCAGTCCAAAAGCAAGAAAATTGAAGGATTATGTTAACCAACATTAAAAGTCTCTAATCCGTGACTGGCAGTGCAGTCTTATTCTTTGTGGAGACTGGTGTGTGTCTGTGAGAAAGTGCTGCAAAGAGAAGAGACATGAGAAGCAGTGCATGCTGGGATTTATAAGAGATTAAGGCAAACTTTCCCTTAAAAATTAAATATGTGTAATCTTTAAACCAAACAAGACTGAGGGATTAGGAAGACTTCTATGACTAAAAGAAATGTGTTTCTCAAGATGACGCCTGATGCTGAGATTATACCTTGAAAGAATGGTTTAATCCTGTACAGTTCGCTCGAACAGGCTGATACGTTGGCTCTGTCAAAAGTCTTCCCCAAAGCAACACAGCCGGCTTATGTGAGTCTGTCCTCCTCAAAGAGTTTAAATGTTTATTGAATCAGCAGATGTTGTCACATGATTCCATAAATGGATCAATGTTTTACCTCACTCCAATCAAGGGTGTGAGAAGAGGGTGAGGACAGAGTGTGAGGACAGGCTGTCTGAGGACAGAGGGTGTGAAGAGCAAAAGAGGCAGAACACGTGCATTCTTGGAACCCATAGGTTGTCAGTTGATCGTGATTTTTCTTTTCATCATACAATTTTTAAACCAGCATGACTTCTCAAGTCTTCTGCATGTAGTCGGATGAGGTTTAAGATCGCTGCCTGCTGTTTCCTGCTTTTACTCTGTATTTGTTTCTAGACTCTGTTGAGAGCTGCACATGCTCAGTGCCGATCAGGTTGCTGACGCAGATCTGGAAGTGACACAGAGGGAACAACCACTGCTTACTTTCTTTTGAACTTCAGCATCTGCTTGACAGAGAAAGATAGAAAAGTATGGACAATTGTCCTTAAAGGTACAGTGTGTAGGGTGTATTTTGCTGCGTCTAGCGGTGAGGTTCTAGATTGAAACACTCCCTCGTTCATCAAGACGTTGGCAAACCTCAAGAAGTTACGGTGGCACTCCTGGCCAAGAAACTCATTTTCTAAATATGGACTCGTTCAAGTATTTGTACAAATTCAAGTGATGAGATGAAGATGTATAGTTAGTCTATAAAACTACAGGTTATAACAAAAAAATATATGATAATAAGGGTCATACAAAAATTATGAAGCACTGTGAAAAATACTCACAGAATTTATGAAGTTGGTGATGAGCGGACTTCTCTTCAGTTTATCTGTCACACTGAGTCAGTACTTTGACTGTCTTTGGCAAGTATGCTTATATTTAACGTTGTACATGGTGGCATTTCTTTTGAGTGAAACTAATGTACTGCTAATAAATACTGTACATTATCTAGGTTTTGTACCATCACCTCCATGGACGGAGACTATGTAGATATATACTCTATGTATCTATGATACCTACTATAATAGATACTATGTATCTATGTAGATATAAACAGCTCATTCTAAGGTTATGAAAATACACCAACTCTTTTTTTTGGGTGACTATACACTAATTAAAACATATTAATAATAGAATACAGTATTATATTCCATTTCTGCCAAGTCTGTTCTGCTAGATGCCTCTACATATTACACACTGTGTCTTTATCTTCAACACAGAAAGGGCCAAAATAGTGTGTCCACGTGGTGAAGACGGAGCTGAAGACGCCCATAAGTCATCTGACACATGAGTAAATGGACACATTAACATTAGACAAAAGTCAGATGTTGGCAGGGGTTAGTGTGTTCTTGTCCAGTGTGTGGGGGGTAAAGCCATGTTTTTTTCCACAATACCTATTTATGGAGAGAATTTTGTTCCTTTATTATGCAATCAAACAGAATAGATTTGAAACCAAAAACGAGATTTGAGAGCAAAAAAGACTAAGTAACAATCAAAATTTTTATTTTTGAGAGAAAATATTTCTTCAACTTCAATCAAAACTGATGTTTGTAAGTAAAAACATACGACAATTTTGCTTATAAATCAGTCCTCTTTGCTTTCAAGTTAAAAACCTTTGCTTAAAAAATCAGTCCTCTTTGCTTGCGAGTTACAAAGTTTTGGTTGCAAATCAGTCCTCTTTGCTTGCAAATTCAAAAGTTTTGCTTGCAAATCCAACTGCACTTGATGGGCGGGGCCTACGCTGGTGGATGAGAGAAGAGTTTCTATTGGTTGGTTTGACCTGGCTCCAGCGTCAGCTACGTCTTCCGCATTTTTCTGTGCTGTGCTGCTTTGAGGCAAGCCTGTCGCTCTTGAAAAGATTCCCATAAGTAATGAATTGCGCTATATAGCGTTGGCTACAGCCTGCCGCACATTCTTAATTTGTTTCTGTACAGCCTAAGTGACAGTAATGCATTGTACTGTAATGTACTGATGTTTTGCACCCATGTAAACTGACGACCTAATGTGTCATGTAAATGCACATTTTCACGTTGCATGTATTTTATCAAGATCAGTCTCTTCTCTTCATGTGGAGAGAACATGACCAAGTTAGGAGCTGTGTCATCCTGTGCAATGTCTTCACCAGTAAACTGGATAACTACAATAAAATGAAATATTTTTTGAGGGAGAAATTTCAGTATATGAGAGGCATTGCACAGAACCCTTGATGACAGGCAATTAGGCAATGTACTTGCTAGAAAAATAATGTTATTAGTTCCAACTTAAAGTAAGCCGACTGTCAAGCCACATGCACCACATCCAAGTAACAGAGAAAATAAATAATCATTGCGCTACCATCATGGCAAAGCCAGAGTAATGTAATTTATTTTACCTGAATAATCCCATACCATTGATGGTGAAATTGCAGGTACAGCATAATGTCTTCAGTAGAAACAATGTAGAAAAAGTAGTAAAAATGTACAGTGTTAAAAGTCTCACTTGGTCGTGTTCTCTCCACATGAAAAGAAGAGACTGATCTTGATAAAATACATGCAACGTGAAAATGTGCATTTACATGACACATTAGGTGGTCAGTTTACATGGGTGCAAAGGCTGTACAGAAACAAATTAAGCAATGACTTTGCTTGTGACTGCTGTTGTTTTTTTCATTCTGGCATTAAAAGAAAAACGGACGCATTGTTTTGACAGTATTTATGTAACATTGCACAACAATACAAGTCATGGTCAAAAAAAAGCAACAGCGAATGAAGATCAATGTAGTGTTCCCAATGAATCTGTCGATCCATTCCATAATATAACAGACACATAAATCTGAGTTTGCTAATGTGCGTGCATTTGTTAACTTATTCGCCATGTGTGTTTGTTGACATTAGCACAGCTGTAGTGACAACGGGAGCCGGGAGGAGTAGCAGCAGCCCGCTACACAGTGGAGACATTCAGCGGTAGTTTAGTAATCCACGGTCAGGGTTCTCCCAGACGGCTGAACAACGGTGCTGCGCCGCTATACTGCTAGCTCAGCGCCGCTATACTCATTTTCAGTGTTAGCTGCTTTATAGCGGGTGTTTGTGGGCTGCCGCGGTCTTCTTCGTCCGTCCGTCCCCCGGCTGACAGCACTGTTGTGTAGGAACTGTGACGTTTTGGCACCGTGAGTTCCATGCAACAGTAAATGATTAAATAACAGCCTCACGTTGTTAACGCCTCCCTGTAATCGACTCACTCATTGAGCTATTCCGCTCAGTCCGTGACTAGCAGAGACAACCATGTTGCTGCTAATCAGTGTGCTTGCAGCAGCAGGGCATTATAATCCATTACTTGTGTTGTTGTTGTTGTGAATGTGCGGCAGGCTGTAGCCAACGCTATATAGCGCAATTCATTACTTATGGGAATCTTTTCAAGAGCGACAGGCTTGCCTCCAAGCAGCACAGCACAGAAAAATACGGAAGACGTAGCTGACGCTGGAGCCAGGTCAAACCAACCAATAGAAACTCTTCTCTCATCCACCAGCGTAGGCCCCGCCCATCAAGTGCAGTTGGATTTGCAAGCAAAACTTTTGAATTTGCAAGCAAAGAGGACTGATTTGCAACCAAAACTTTGTAACTCGCAAGCAAAGAGGACTGATTTGCAAGCAAAGGTTTTTAACTTGAAAGCAAAGAGGACTGATTTATAAGCAAAATTGTCGTATGTTTTTACTTACAAACATCAGTTTTGATTGAAGTTGAAGAAATATTTTCTCTCAAAAATAAAAATTTTGATTGTTACTTAGTCTTTTTTGCTCTCAAATCTCGTTTTTGGTTTCAAACCTATTCTGTTTGATTGCATAATAAAGGAACAAAATTCTCTCCATACCTATTCACCAGTATTTGCATTCTGTAATAGTCCAGGCATCATTGTCACAGTTGGAGTTTCCCATAAAGAATTCAAACAGTCAACGTTGGACAGCCTTCTTACCTTCTTTATTCTTCCTCATAAAAACAGCAGTATTTGACTTTTTTGCCACTGGCAAAACTATCTACAGCAACGTTTGTACACATACTGTATAAAGGTGACTATGGACACATCCATCAGGAAGTTGGACTGGGATTTTTGGCCCCTTGACGAATATAAGTTCAGTATTTATCTCTGTATTTGTTTCTGCCAGCTCCTGAAATATCCCACTCTTCAGCTCATGCCCTGCTTTGTTCAACATGTAGCTGCTAACTTTTTCACTGAAAACAGCCGTTTGATGAGAGTGAATCAACACATTAAAGTTGTGGCTCAAAACAAGCCAAAAATGCTCAAAGATGCTAAAAAGTGCACGGTTGGCTGACCACTTTCTCTGTGTTTCTGGTTGAAGGTGACTACTTTTGATACCTTTTTCATGCTTGTTTGGGTGAACCTTGACATTGTCGCGGCTGAGACTGATGGCTCAGATCAGCTGAGTTTCCAAGAATGATTGATCTGCAAAGAAAGTGAGAAACAATGAAATAGACATTGAAATTGATTTTTGATGGGAAGAGAAGTGGACAGTGACTGTTTAGTGAGGCCCAGATTTGCATGCTGGTTGCTTTTAGTCATTTTGGACATGTGTGTCTTTACAGTTACATCACAGGGCAGAATACAAACATCCCGAGCAACGACAGATGTACAGAGAGAAGCCCACTGTGCAGACATTACCTTAACACTCACTTGAGCAATAATGTCTGCTATCAACCAATATTTTAAAGTAAGAGCTGGCCCCTCTGGTGGTGTATGTGAAAGCTTAGGGAATCATTACCATGGCCTCTCCATAACCTCCATAAGTCAGGTTAGTGTCAATAACCTGAGCTTTAAAAATTGATAAGGGTGATCACCTCGCTCATGGAAAGCCCATTTGTGAGCAGCAGACGTCCCTGTGAGGTGCTTCTCATATATAAGTCATGGCTCACATTCAGGATGCATCAGTCTGATTATTGCTTCAGGACAATCATCCTCGCCGTGTTTGGGCCTTATCAACATATTGCTCACCAGACAGATGATTGAGAGAAACTGTTCGGCTCAGATCATTCTCAGATATTACTGCACACCTCGATGCTTTCTGTTTGATTTACCTTTAAGCAGAAATGAATCAGACAAATTTCATGGCTGATATAATACAACAATCTCTCCGGAAAACTCCTGTCAAACCATCATTCACATGTGGGACTGACCTCCAATTGCACGCAATGAAACATACAGGATCCAGCAATGCTGTGTGACATATGTAAATGTATTAAATCAAAATGCCAATTTGGAGAGTCCAGCTGAGTGCTCTGAAGATCTCCTTCCTGTCTGACATGTGGAAATGTCATCGTGCTGCATTTATTCATGTGAACATTAGAGACACATTCCTGTCCGCCGGCCCCGGAGACAAAAGATGTTGAACTCCCCCGAGGAGAGTGACCTGGAGGACAGGCTCACGCATACCAGCTGGACTTGACGGCAGTAGTGCACCCACCCTGCTGGAGCCGCCTCTCTCAATGTACTCCTCATTTACATCACAGTTGTTAAAATAATAGGCTTTTGTCCTGTGACATTTAATGTCTGGTTGAATGTAATATGAATCTAGTAAATGTGTTACTTTATACATCCAGTAATCACCAAATAAAATACCAATCACGTTCAGAGCACATGCTGCAGCATTGATCCCTCCATGTAATCCTTGCAGGATAATACCAGCCTGTCCTCCGGCCCTGAACTGATTAGAGCAATAAATCTATGAGTGACATGGAAAAACATTGAGGCTGTCCGAAGAAGGGCTTTGTTATACATGAAAACAATTCTATATGATTTTTCGAATAGTTTCTATTTTTCTTTGCAGTGCGTGAGACAATATTGCAACGTCACGAGAAAAGTTCTGAATTTGATGACTATTAATCAGTAACTGCATCAGTGACAAATTAGTGTTAGGTATAATTAATGTCTCCAAAGAGCAAAGACCATGCCCAACACAAGAAACTGACTGTGAAAGGACATCAGCAAAGGCTGATCCCTTCAGCCAACCAGAATTCTTAATACCTATGTGGTGCTGCCATCTAGAGGGCAAATTCAGTCAGAGCCCGGCCTCCTGGCGATGTAGAAAATAATGGATATGGATTCAATCAAGTGCACATTCGTTTTAAATGGGAATATTGAGATTCTGTATTTGTGTAAAAGTAATAAAACCACAATGAAAAAATTATTCCATTACAAATAAGGCCTGCTCTCAAACAATGTAAATCATGAAGTATTATGAGCTAAATATGTAAGACTTATTACACATGTTGCATCTGAAGTGCATTTTAATGTTGCAGCTGGTTAGAGTGGATCTGTGAACCTCCTTATATATTGTATAATTTGTAAAAATGTATTTGATTTTATAGGCTGAGGCTTGTGATATATGTGAAACAACAATCATATTACAGATTGTTACTGTATTGTAGCTCGTAACTATATCTGTTAGATGAATGTAGTGCACTAAAAGGATAACATTAATATAGTAGTAGTATGAAATGTATGAAAGGCCACAACAATTAGAATTTCATAATCAGCTGAAGTTGTTTACAGTTTTTGCCTAATGCTTAAACACTAAAAGTGGTTGCTATGCCCAAAGCATCACAACCTCTAACTTTGGTGACCATGCCCTAAACAAAAGCACCAACCCTGCAAACACAATATATGCTTTGCACTGTGTTTGAAATTCTCCAACACACTTCTTGCAAAACACAACACACTGTTTTTTACATAAGACACATTGTTCAAAAAGGAAAGCTCATGCAATCATTGGGAAAACACATCTATTTAAAATACAAAACACAACTAAAATTGGAAAAGCACACAGACTCACACACATGAAAACATTTTTAAAAATCTAATTGTAGACCAATCAGTCTAAGCCATAGCACTACAAATACACCTGATGTGAGCTCAGCTCCTTTGTGCCAACTTTGGAAACATTGAGGCGGAAAGAGGAAGAGGGAGAGTAAGAGCAGCAGCAGGACGAGGAACACGACGAAGAAGAGGAGCAGGCAACAGTGACACTGCATCACCACTCCATCCTCGATCCCTACAACACAGCCCTCATTATTCGCTTTCTGGACACACTTCATGACACAGTAGTCCAGGACGGGCCAGAGCAGCCCCAGTTTGTTGTCATCTGGGATAATGTCAGTTTCCATCGGGCTGCTCTGGTCCGGGACTGGTTCATCAGCCATAATAGATTTGTTGCACTCAACTTGCCACCATACACCCCATTTTTTTAAAGATTTTTTTGAGGCATAGACACCTTTATTTGACAGAGGATAGACAGGAAAGGGGAGAGAGAGGGGGTGTGACATGCAGTAAAGGTCCTCTGGCTGGATTCGAACCGGGGTCCACTGCGTACATGGCATGCTCTCTAACCACTCCACTATCTGCGCACCCCATACACCCTATTTTTGAATCCAGTTGAGGAGTTCTTTTCAGCATGGCGCTGGAAAGCTTATGACCATCAGCCACATGCCTGCATGCCTCTTCTACAAGCCATGGAAGAGGCATGCGGCGTTGAGGTGAGGTCCATACAGGGTACAGGTTGGTACGCCGTGCAAGGCGATATTTCCCCGTTGCTTGGCAAGGGAGGACATTGTCTGTGATGTGGATGAGTGATGTGGCCAAATGCCAACAGGAGACAGGATCCACAGCCTAAATGTCTTCCAATCATTCCCTTACAACACTATGTTTTGTAGAACATTCTAGTTGTACCAAGTCTTGTGTTTCCATTGTGTCTCCATTTTGTTTTTATGTGTCTAGATCAACTGTAGTGGATCAATCTTTCAAAAAAAATGTATGAGACTTTTAAAGTCAAAAACCATCCAAAGTACTGAATACAGCTGAGTTTTGCATAAAGCACATCTGTGTGTTGTTGCTGCTAGGAAAGAGTGCAAACAAAAGTGCATGTGTTTAATGTTTTGATGCTAAAAACAGTTTTGACATTGGATTGTTAGGATTTGTTTCAAGAGTTCCATTTTGCCGTATAAGTTAGGAGTTTATCTCCATGTGCTGTGTCTTACTCGGCCTGTGTGTTAAGTTATGACACAGTGAGCCAAAGTCTGCAACATGTGTGTAAGCATTCGGCAAAAACTGTAATTCAACTACAATCTATAGTGAAATGAATCAAAAGAACTGACTTTGAAAACCATCTGTAGGGTGAACCTGAATGATATGATTGAAAAGGATGTAATGTCTGATCCCGCCTGGTCAGCCTGGATGTTCAACTGCAAGTTCTTCGAGATGACATTTGGGTGTCTTTGTTTTCTTTTTACTTTTTAATGAGTAATTTAGATGAAGATGTGAAAATGACCAACTAACTCTGACCAACTTGAACAGGCTACAAATTCTTTAAATATTGGATACTTGCATGTCATTTAAATGCCCTAAATGTAAATGTAAATGTAAAAATGACTGTTATTTAAAATCTAAACCACATACATTCAGATAGATAAGTGTGAAAACAAAATGTTTTAATGCAATACATTTGGTGGTATTGAAATGTACTACACACACAATGTAAACACATTGAGGCGCCTCGCAGCCTGAGGAAAGAAGGTGCCCAGTATTCTGCTGGTATGGGATGTGCCTGTTTTGACTTCCTTCCAAAGCCAATGCATGTGCTATGGCAAGATCAACACCTCCGTGACAGGATGTGACGGTGCTCATCATGCTTTTGTCCACAGGGGCTGTCAGAATCAACACAAAGTCAAAGCTCCTTGTAGCTGCTTTAAGTTTCAACATGAAGTATTCAGATGTGATCACATTTCCCACTTAGTTGTTCAGTGTCTTATCAAATCCAAATCATCAGGGGCTTTTGTTTGCTCGAGGCATAAAATATAGATACTGACATTATTTACCTCAAAACTCCACTAATAAATTTTACTTGAGTAAATTAACTTAGTGCGAGTTACATTCCACCACTGCATATCTCATGCAAATAGCCACATTTAAGCGGGTTATGTCTTCAATATGCAAATGTCTGTGCATCAGCTGCATCTGCACTAGGTGCATATGCTTATTGTGCCGGACTTGATTAATTTCCATTGCTCAGGAGGAAGACCTAATTCAGTCTGCCAGAGAACTATGACCTGGAAGAACATTAATTTTCCTGCAAGACAATAACCTGGACCATACAGTGAAAGCAAGGTGAATATGTTCTGGAGTGGCTTAATCAAACCCAGATCTCAATCCAAAAGAGAATCTGTGGCTGGACTTGAAAAGGGCTGTTTACGTCCGATCCCCGTGCAGCCTGACAGCGCCTGAGCAGTTTTGCAAGAAGAATGGAGTAAAATTGCTGTGTCCAGATGTGAAAGTCTGACTGAGACCTATCCACACAGACTCAGTGCTGTGATTGAGGCCAAAGGTGCATCTACTAAATACTGACTTGAAGTGGTGAATACTTGTGCAATCACTTATTTTACATAATAGATTTTTAATTAATTGACATTACTTTGGAGGAATCACTTTGACATTAAAGGGTTTTTTTCCGTGTAAATTCTTGTCAAAAAAGCCAAATTATATATTGACCATGACGCCACTTATAAAAGCAATACTATGGGAAAACATCCAAGGGGTGAATACTTTTTAAAGGCATCGTATGCATACTATATTTCTGTATATTTAGTGCATTACCTCAATCTGTAAATCTGATCAAGTGAAATAACTTACAGTGCACACCAGCAAGATGCAAGATACATGTTTATTACATGATTTGATTGTAACTATTTCATCTACTCTCAGAAATAGTCTGAAACACATGCGTTCATTTCATGAATTCTTCAGGATTATAACTTTAATTCAGTTAGCATAAACTAATGGCCACCCTGATCCTGAGGTCTGGGTCCTATCACCAGTTGGTGATATAGCCTGTTGTCAAGTGCATCATTTCTGAACAGTCCATGCTTTATTTGCCATCTGTGTCTGACTCCATCCTGTACTTCAGCCTCTCTCCTACTGCAGCTGCTCAGCCAGGACTGAGTCCTTCACTCCAGCACCCAGCACAGCAAAGAGGAAGGAGGGGATGAGGGAGCGGAGGTACAGGGCCACTCTGGGGATGGGGTGGGCCAGCATGACCTCCGTCCTCTTCCTGTTCACTGTTTGCATAATCTCATCGGCCAGGACTGAGGGCCGCACACCGTGGGTCATCTGCTTGGCGATAACTGTGGAAGAACACGTACATTTAATATCTGTTACTTATGAGCAACTATTCTCCCTTCACCAAAAACCAAAAAAATACATCATCAGCTAAGAAACATGTCCCATTAACACACACATCTGTGTAATGATTTATCAGATATTACATGCATCACCAAATGGTGGACCGTGGTCAGGGTACAGTTTCTGATAACTGAAAGAGAAAATGCAGTAATCTCCACAGGACGTTGTGTTTTTTTTCTCCCAGCTGCGACTTCAAACTTCAGGTGCAGCTAATCCAGTTAATACAGTCATTGTTTACCAATAGTGTCACTCAGTTGAGCCAATCAAATAGACTGTGTAGCACAAGTGATATGTGGGAATGTGTATGGAGGAAAACATGGCTTGCTTGGAAAGAAGGAAAGGTGACACAGAAAATGGAACTTTCCAAAAAGAATGGGCATAACAATTCATTGTTCATTCTTGTGTCATATGTTGTGAAAACCATGGTGTTGATCAAAAGTGAGAATGTTAAGCAGCACCGCGAGACCAAACACGAATAATTTGAGGACATATATCAACAGAAGTCTGAGGTGAGAGTGCACAAAATAACTGAGCTGAGAAGTGATGATTTTATTTGATAGACAAAGGGCTAGGCTATTGAGACATTATGAGGTTCTGTAAATTTCAGTAACTGGACCTCTTTGAATTTTAATTGGAAACCCCTGATATATCACACCCTGTCAGTCACTTTCATACCAGCTGTAGTACTCACATGCAGACAGGGGGTTTGATTTAGGGCCGGCCTCCTCCACAGGCGGCGGCTCAGAGACGTTGATAAAGGTATGACTGATGGTGCTCACGACTATCCCATACTCCTCCACCTCAGCCCGCAGGCAGTCAAAAAAGGCCTGCGCCGCGTGCTTAGATGCAGCATCTGATACACACACACACACACAAACACGCACACACAAAAGAACAAAGAGGTGTAAAGAGGCTGTACGTAAGTCTCATTCCATAGATTGCAGAGGACATACTTAATTTTATTGTTGTCTGTGATGAGACATGAAGCCTCCCCGTTCATCACACTACAGCACATCTGTCTCTTCAGCAGCTTTGGTAGCATTTCATTTCTGAGTATGTGTAAGTGCTAAAGGAAACAGTGAACGTCATTTTCTGAAATAACACAACTTTTTCTAGAGAGTAGCTCCAGGTCAAGATTTGATTAATTACAGGATGTTTACAAGTTCATGTTGTTTTACCATCATCTGACCATCTCGGGACACCGTGACACTCTGATACTTAATACATTTCAAAAAGAAATACTGTATGTGGTTATTTGACTTTTTTAATAGTCGGCCACATCAGACAGCAAGCTTTTGTGAGGTGGGTTTAGACCTTGGCTGTGTGGCACACAGGCACTTCCAAGCTCACCATGGGGTTTGATTTGGCCCGCCAGATGTTTCCAAATTAATTTAAAATAATTATAATATAAATCGTTGTTTACTGTCGTAGAAAATCTGAAGTTCCAAGTCCTTCACAAAGAAGTCCACAGTAAGTAACTTCAACACATTATCTACAGGCTTGTATAGACAACAGAGAGAGGCAGGAAGGTCTCACCTCACGATGCAATCCGCTCCCATGTGACCAATAGCGAGTGATAACTACATGTTATTTACTACACATTGTTACATAAAACCACTTAAAATTTTAGTTTTGGTCCTGCAAGGAAATTAGTTTGGGCACTCCTGGTTGATTTTCACTTTGTGTCATTCACACAAATGTAGATGTTTTGTGTTCATTCTCTCACAGCCAATGGCCTACCAGCTGTACAGATGTCAGCAGTAAGGTACCTAGCAATGAATGCACCTGTCCTGCTCTGTATTTCCTTCCAGTCTCTTTCCTTTGCCTCATCTCTGTACTCCACTGAAGTAGATTTAAACAGACATCACGCTAATTCTTCAGTGCCGATACACGCCACCCTCAGTCTCATCTAATCCTGTTGTCACATTGGCTTTGTGTTTAACCTCCTCTAAAAATGGACTTCTGTCTGACACACAGTCACTGATGTAGGCCCTTTTTGCTCTCACTTGGAATATTGTCCCAATATACACATGAGGTACTAATGCAGTTGAAGCGCAGCAATCCTGTAATAAGTTATACTTTGACAAAGGTTTGGTTCAGAGAGGTGTTTCTGTTATTTAGCCGACCATCACTGACAAACATCGGGTTACACCTCTCATTATAATGCAATAGAATCCAACAGCACCATAAACTACCTCCTTCAAAATGATCATTAAGTTGAATCCACACCTCTCCAAAACAGTTATAACCGTCATGGACTGTGGTGTCAGACCGCATTAGTTTTAGCTCGTTGTACCTGATAAAATTGCAATCAGCAGATGATGATGTGATATTCCACTTCAACGATTGTCAGTGTGTGTAATGTCTACACAAAACTAATTCCAAATACAATGTATTACACAAGGAACGACTCGCTACTAATGTTTTTAACGCGTTATTTTGATCACTAGATACACGTCCACTTTACTGCTTACACAAAGATATAAATACTATAAAATAAAAGTACTTGAGTACAGTTTGGGCTACTCTACCCACTTCTAATGGCTAGATTTCACAGCGGGAGAGTATGAGAATATCATTTTTTATGATTCAGTTGAACAAGCTCTTTAAATTTGGTTGAGGAAAGCTCGGAAACTTTTTGTTGGCAACTCACATGAGCTTCTGAATGGGATAGCCAGTCTTCCCTGGATGCTGTTGACCAGCACAATGTGCCCTGATCTTCTTGAAATCATCGTTGGAAGAACACCTGCCACATTATTAAAAAAAAAACACTGAGAATCAGCTTCATACAAATAGTATGAACAGCATGTTAATGGAGACGTATTCAGGAGTGTCTGGCCCACCTTTGGCCAGAGTGCTGGGGCCGAAGTAGTTGATGTCCATGATGTTTCTGTCCACTTCCAGGGAGACACTCTGCACCGGGGCCTTCAGCTTCATGCTGCTGTTACAGATCAACACATCCACACACCCGTAACACTCCACTACCTCAGCCACCACCTCCTCCATGCTGGGCATATCACTGAAGTCCACGATCACCAGCTTTGGGGCAAACGTCTAGAGACACAGGACTGTATTACTTCACTGCATTACTGTGTGGACCATATATTGCATCAGTGAAACTGGTGTGTTGATGCTATGCTAAGATAATTACCTGTTGGCTAGCTTCATATTCAGCATACAGACATGTGAGTGGTTTTGATCTATTGAAGTAATTTTTTTCTAAATGTCAAACAACATCTTCATAGAAAGACACTTTAATATGTAAAACTGGTGGAGTCACCCTTTAATAAAGAAAAACAAGACATTTTAACAAATGACCTAGTCACTGATTTTTTATTCTTTTTTCTTTGTCTGAATTGCCTTGGATTATCATACATCTCTTATACCTATACATTTTACATTTAGGGCATTTAGCAGACACTTTTGTCCAAAAGCGACTTACAATAAGTACACAATACACAATACGTACTCTTGTGCATAGCTATACAATTGAGTTGAATTTGAATTCCAGCGTGAAATATAACCCTAAGTCTATACAACATATTGACAATGTATATTAATGGAGACTTGGATAATGGCATTTTCCTTTCTAAAAAACTTTTTTTTCCACCACACATGAAGAAAAATCCGATCTAAACAGTTTAGTTCTTCAAAAATGGCACATGTTATCCTGTATGTTCAGAAACAAGGTGAGGTGGTGGATATCATTAATATAATTCTGTTCACATTAATAACTACATGCAAAAATATCCTCATTGTATGCACATTTTATATCTTTGTTTACATTTTGAAACAACCTTCAAATAATGACTTTAATGACATTTTAACCACGTCTCAGCCTATGAATAACACAAAGCTTCTTCAGTCCATGTTTACCTGTCAATCTGTTCAGACACTGACAAACAACTAATGACAACTCATGAAAGTGTCCTGTTGCATAACATATTGTTGGGGAACAAAGGTAGGGCAGGTGTGGTAATTAGCAATTAACATTCCATAATAGTTATTATCAAACAAAAATATTAATTCAATAAATAAGATGAGGCACCGCTAACAGCACAGACTCAAAAGAAGGGTTCACTTTAGATTAAAGAAACGATGAAGGAAATGAGCCCTGACCATCACAACCAGCAGTTACCACAAAGCACATGCACAAAATAATCATAGAAAACTTCTCTGTACAATATAATAGAATGTATTAATGTGAGCAAACTGATCAATAACCAATAAAACTTCAATCAACACTCATCTTTCATCACACTACAGCAGCTACACAATGAAGCTAAAACACTAAGACACCTCAAACAGCATCCAGTGTGTGTGTGTGTGTGTGTGTGTGTGTGTGTGTGTGTGTGTGTGTGTGTGTGTGTGTGTGTGTGTGTGTGTGTGTGTGTGTGTGTGTGGTCAGTTGAGGTGACCGCCCGAGGCTTGAACAAACAATGGCAGAACAGTGTCTGTGGACTAAGATGTTCCTTTAATCACAGTGTGGTTTGGACAGAGCTAGACTCTGATGTTCTGAATTTGGTGTAGGCGACCACAGCACACATGTGTCTGATGTTATAGCGGGGTCGTTAATGATTTGCTTTCAACAAACTGCTCTTGAGACTGTGTGTGTGGGTGGGGGGGGGGGGGGGGGGGGGGGGGGGGTAGTGGACAGAGAGAGAGAAGGAGGGCTAACGCTGGAGAGGCTCAAATCAGTTCATGGTGAGCATGACAAGCATACAACACAGTCCGCCGTCCGCCATCTTCAACACTCCGGGACGCTATCTTCCAAGAGATTGCATCGGCCATCTTGGCTCTCTCTCTCCACATCCACCCTCCTTGATGATTCGTGCACGCGCTTTGTGGTAGCTGCTGGTTGTGATTTTGCTGTTTTATTGATTTAATTCACAATTTACTTATTCATTTTAATAACCACTACTAGTAATTATGAACTGATAATAACCACACCTGTCCTACCTTTGTTCGACCAACATTAACAACATAACATTTTATATTGATTCAAGTTTTGTGGTCTGACAAACGTTACATTAGTATCTGCTGCCATCCCACCAGACAACAGAGCAGGTGTGACATCAATGGTCATTAGTTCTTTTGTTTGCTAATTAGATTATATTGTCATCTATTTATGTGGTCTACACATATAAACACATCTGCTCTGGCCTGTGTGCAGAAGATCTACGGGGGACGGTGAACTGTCAGAGAGGATATCCTGCTATTGTGTTGACCAAAGGAGGAAGTGGTGGTCTGGGATGTGGTGACCAGCCGAGGACTGTGATTAAAACTAGGACAGAACCTGCTGTTCTTCTGCTTCAGCTTCAACCCTCCATGTCATGTCAGTGTCATGAGCTCATTCTTAGTGGCTATTTGAGGGATTTTTGTGTTAGGTTAAGGCCTTTGCTCCCTCTTTATACTGCTTAAGTTTCCAGGGTATATTAATAGACATGAGATAGTGGTGTTTACTGGAGCAGCCATAGTGAAAGATTTGTTTCTCAGCTGGGTAGCGTGCCAAAAAGATGACTCAGCACCACAAAAAGAGTAATGGTTTTAGTTTGGAAGGGTTTACTCAGAGTTTGGCATGTTTATGATGTTTCAATCTGAGGCTAGTGCTGGCATGCACTATTTTTTTATTTCTTTAATTTCCTCACCTCTCTGGGGTCCGCATCATTAGTCAGAGAGTCATACAGAGACTCCAGCTTATCCCAGCTCGTCCCACACAGGATCAGTCTGGCACCGCTCTTATGGAAGAGATGGGCACACTCTGGACAGAGAGATAGGATCATTGGTATTTGATTTAAATAAGTTGTTTGACATTTTGTTAAAAAAACTGATTTGTTTTCCTGCTGAGAGTTAGCTTAGCTTAACATAAAGAGAGAAAACAGCAGTCATAAGTGATCCTGGCTCTGTCCGAAGGTAGACAACAGTGAAATAAAGACTGCTTCGAGCCCTCTACACATCTTCATGTTTGGTTTTGCTTATGGTTTTGTTTTTTGTTGGAGTTATATAAGAAGATTGATACAACTCTGATGTCTGTTTGCTTACACCAATTATGAAGCTAGAGCCAGAGGGTTGGCAGGAAACAGCTTGCCTGGCTCAGTTCAAAGCTAAAAAGCCTGCCTACAGGCGCCTACCAACACCACTTAAGCTCTCTAATTAACATACTGTGTCATTTGTTTCCCACAAAAAACATTTTGAACAGAGCTAGCTATTTCCTCCCACGCTCTGTCTGTATGCTAAGCTAACATCCTCCTGCTGTAGCTTCAAATTTAGGTACAGATGTTATTTGGCGTCAACTGAATCACTGTGACGTTACACCAACAGCAGCAGTCACTACCAGGTGGACAGCTGGTGTTTCATTTGAATTACAGAGATTGTAAATTGGCAAACTTGTTTATGCTGTTGTCATATCCAACCATAACTGTAACGTTTGAATGAAAAACTAAATCTAAATGTTTGTTGTGTTTATTTTACGTACAGTGTAGCTCTGCAACAGTGACACCCTACTACTGTTAGACTTACGGCTTTGGGTAAACTGCTGCTGTAGTTTTCTTAAGTCTTGCGTCCAACAGGTCAGATAAATTCATCCAAATTTGTGTCAGCATTTAGATGGACGAGATGAACAAACTTCTACATAGCATCAGTAAAAATCTAATAAAATTGTATGAAAGAAAAATGAGGCAGTTATTTTAAAGGAACATTGTGATTGGTTGTAGAGATCTGTTCCTCAGACTCTCTGCAAGTCAGCTAAAATGTCAAACTGTTGCCATAAACATGGAGCTCAAAGCACCTGAGTGTACACTGAATCTATCTCCATTACTAGCCAGCCATCATCATGGCTGAAATACGGCAGGCAGATAGACAGACAGACAGGCAGGCAGGCAGGCAGGCAGGCAGACAGACAGACAGACAGGCAGGCAGGCAGGCAGGCAGGCAGGCAGGCAGGCAGGCAGACAGACAGACAGACAGACAGACAGACAGACAGACAGGCAGGCAGGCAGGCAGGCAGGCAGACAGACAGACAGACAGACAGACAGACAGACAGACAGACAGACAGACAGACAGACAGACAGGCAGGCAGGCAGGCAGGCAGGCAGGCAGACAGACAGACAGACAGACAGACAGACAGACGGACAGGTAGGCAGGCAGATAGACAGGCAGATAGACAGGCAGATAGACAGACAGACAGACAGACAGACAGGTAGGCAGGCAGATGGACAGGCAGGCAGATAGACAGGCAAAGAAACAAAGAAAGGTGAAAACAAACCTCCATGACAATGCAAGTAAAGTAAAATATTTGAAACAAGTGTGATCATTTACCAGTTCCCACTCTGGACACAGCATCAGTGATCACCACAACTTTGTTTCGCACTAAGGACTTGGACATGAACTGCATGACCTCATTGTAGATGTAATACACCCCTGCTGCAACAACTATGAGCAGGGGCAACACCATCGCTGAGGACAGCGACATGTTCTGTGGAGGAGAGAGCACAGGATGAGTGCAGGGAACAGCTACAGAGCCACTGACCTGTACCAGAACAGCCTGCAGTCTCCAATTAGGGTCCAGGTCTCCTCAGGTGGGGCTCATTTCTGGTGTAAACTTATACAGTGTCAGTAACAAAAAGTACATCAAATTGAACTCATCTCAGTTATCGGAAAGCTGAAAATCAATTCTCTAAATCATTTTCTTTATTCAAACTGCCTCTTTATGTTTGGTATTGATTCAATCATGGAAACCAATAATGGCCGATGGTTTTTATCAGAACTCAACTCATCAGTGCACTTCAGGAAAACACTTAGTGTTCCTAATGTTTTGTAAATTCAGTGCATATCAGCATGGTCTATCACAAGCAATCATGTGAGACAGCAACCTTCCTAAATGTGCTGTGTCTGCCTACACTGGGAGAGGTGAAATTTGGGTCAAATATAGGGTCAATTTTGTATACATTGTATTTTTTGAATTTGTATTTTAGGAAGCTTGAGCCAGCTGCCAGTTAGCTTAGCTTAGTACAAAGACTATTAACAGAGGAAAACACCTAGCCTAGCTCTGTCCAAAGCTAGCTCTGTCCACTATTTAAAATGTTATGTCTGAGTTATTATATCTAACTAAACTATTTAACACATTGTATCTAATCTCCATATAAACATAATTGTATGTAGGTAATAAGTTGTTTTACAGGAGGTTATGTGCCAGACTTTCTCTTGGTGAGGCACCAGCCTCTCCAACCCCATGGCAACTTGTCCCAACCAAGAAACAGCACATCTCCAACCAACCCCCATAAAACCACAACATGTCATGTATACACTGTTTTGTTTTGTTTTTTATGGAAAGAGCATTTCAATAGTGAGCTTCAGTGATGTCTATGGATACAGCCAAACAATCTAGCTGTTTCTCTCCGATTTGTTTGTGCTAAGCTAGACTGCTATCTCCAGCTTCATGTTTACTGTAAAAACATGTGGATGGCATTGATCCTCTCATCTAACTTTAAAATCTAAGTGGAAAGGCATGTTTTCCTAAATGTAAAATAGAGGTGGGTGAAAATATCGAATCATCAATGCATTGCAATATATTTTTTCCCAATTCAATATCGATTCATAAAATCTTCTGAATCGATTCCGGCAAGCAGCAGCCCGACCACCCGCTGTCCCTCGCCGGACCTCTCGGTCCCGCCTCCAGCAGCTGGAAGCGCCTCGCCCGCGACCTCACTCGAGGGTCAGAGGGTGATGCGCCGCGGAAACACCGTCGGAGCTGCGGAGGCGCGTAGCCGATGTCTGACGCACCGCTCTTTCAGAGACCGTAAACTCCCAGCGCAGCCGGTCTCACCCTGGCCGCAGCACCATGCACCCGCGGGTTGCACTCTTCTCCTAGTCCGGTGATACAAGAGGTGATAAAAGCACCAAATTTTGCATGGTGTTTCCTTAAGGTCTATAGCATAATTTTGGCCTAGGAGCCCACAGAAAAAAACTTCATATTAGCAGTATATCATTACCAATGAAATATGCTTAAAACACAGTGATTTTCAAGTTCCTGCACAAGATAAAGTGTTAAAATGAATCCTAAAGTATAATCTTTATTGGCCCTGTAATTGATAATTATGAGTAGTTACAGGTGCATTTGCAAAGAGGTGAGCAGTCTGTAGTCTATTTGCCAGCCCATAGATCCACATTGTGAACCCAGAAATGTTGAGTACACCAAAGTTCTTTTTTTTTGAGTACACCAAAGTTTTATGTTAGAAATGTACAGTATGACTTCCGGTTGTAACATGTAGGGAGAGGACGCACTTGCGAAGGCTCCCGGTTCACTTTTTGTTACCCTCCCTTTTGAACGAAATCTCAGCACGAATTTTGATATAATCTTAACTGCTGAAGTTAGTCTAACCATTTCTTAGAAATGAGCATGTCCAAACACGCGAAACCAGTTAACGTACAAACTCCGGCGACACGTGCTGCGGGTAAGCTAGCATCCTTTGCAGCTAGCAATCCTCCGTCAACAGCGGAAGCTCCTGTGACAACCGAAAAACCTGCAGCTGCGGTGGTGGCTATGGATCAACTGTCTGCTGAATTCGCTAAACAGAGAACCTCTCTCAGGGAGGATGTTTCCACTCTGATTCAAGATGCCATCAGACCAATACAAGCTTCACTGGACTCACTACAGACAACAGTGACCTCATTTCAGAGCCGTCTCACCTCCATTGAGTCGGTTGCAGGTGATAACTTTGAGCGGCTAACAGCAGCGGAGTCCAATATAGCAATAGGTTTGCCCAGTACATTATCTCCTGTGGAGATGATCTCACCAGAGACCCCAAGCAGCCCAGTGAGCCCACCCATAGATTATTTCACCCGTCCCAACCCAGACACCCTTTCTCCAGTATCCTTCTTAAGAGCAAGTGAGCAACACACTGTGTAGTCATCATTTATTTTATTCAAGGCTTCAGAATATAAAGGGATATTGTTTAGTATAGTGGTGTTATTAAGAGCTTGTGTGTTTGTATGTACATCAACGGGGCGAGTTGGCACAATATCTGCGCACGGATTGTAGAGGGCCGGTCTGGACCAAAAAGTCCAGGGCCACACTTTTTCCCAGTCCACCCCTGCCTAAAGTTCATGTCAGATGTTTTGATGAAAGCGATGGGCCCCGATGTTTTTTCGACTCCGCCGGGGCTGGAGAGAGCCCACCGTACCCCGACCTCCAGAGCCGGCCAGAGATCATCCCCACGCACGTTCCTGGTCTGCTTCTCCAGATTTAAACAGAAAGAAGCTGCACTGCGCTGGGCCAGGAATCATGAGTTTAAATACCAAGGTGCCACTATAAGGGTCTATCAGGATGTCAGCGCAACACTCGGCAAAAAGAGAGCCGCGTTCAACGGCGTCAAGCAAGCCTTCTATCAGAAGAACGTCAGATTCCACCTGCTCTACCCGGCCCGGCTACGAGTGATGTGCGGAGACGAAGTGTTCACCTTCGACTCACCTGATGAAGCCCAGAAGTTTCACGACCGGAGGTTCGGTAATGAATAAGACTATGTGTCACAGTTTGGTCTGTACATCCTGGCAATGGTCAATCACCTGAGCTAGATGACGTATAAGCTCACCTTTTTGGCATACGAGGACAACCTGTGGTCCGCGGACCCGAGGTATGGACACTCAGTGATGTTATTGACGGACTAATCAGTATATATATATATATATATATATATATATATATATATATATATATATATATATATATATATATATATATATATAAATATAAATATAAATATATATATATATATAAATAAAGGGGGAAAAAAAGCAAAAAACACTTTTGTTGCCTTTCAATATCGAGGTTATATACGTTTGCATATACATACATATGTGTGCCCACTTGTTTGACAATTATTGCGCTGTTCGGTCACTTGATTTTTGTCTCTACCTTTGTGTTAAGAGATTTTAATACAGCTTATCACAGGAACTGGGAGCCTTCCTGGGCAGAAGTATTGAGAAAATGTAATACCAGAAGTTTTTTGAAATAGTGTTTAGCCTGCAGCTTGCCTCGGTGAGAGCGACAAGTATAGGCTTAGTTCTAGTTCTGTTTTCATTTTTGGACAGGGTTAGGGAAAGGGACACCACCTTTACTCACTTAAGAGAAGGAACAAACCAGACTGTGCACTTTAACATGATCATTGCTTTACCTTTTTATTATCTTATTTTCTTTAGTTAAACATGGTGAATGGTATTGATGCAAAGATGGCTGCTATACGATTCATTAGTTGGAATGTAAAGGGTTTAAATGGGCCTGTTAAAAGAGCCAGGATATTTAATCATCTTAAAGCGAAACTCTCGCCAAAAAGCAACCGAGGCTTTATTTGGGATTGAATATGAGTCAAACCTTCGTGTAAAAGCATAATTACGACGAAAGAGGAACTTTTAAGATTTACCATAGTCTCGGTTTTGGGCACGTTCATTTTGAACCGAGACTACGGTAAATCTTAAATCGTCGTAATTATGCTTTTACATGAATGTTTGACTCATATTCAATCCCAAATAAAGCCTCGGTTGCTTTTTGGCGAGAGTTTCGCTTTAAGTACTTAAAATGTGATGTGGCATTTCTCCAGGAAACCCACCTATTGGTAAAAGATCAAATCAGACTTAAAAAAGGATTGTTGGGGAACGTATTCCATTCCAATGTCAATTCTAAAGCTTGTGGAACAGCCATACTGATCCATAAAAAAATTCAGTTTAATGCAACCACTGTTTTCTCAGACCCGCAAGGACGATTTGTGATGGTTTCAGGGCTCCTCTACCACAAGCCTGTGGTTCTAGTAAATATCTATGCCCCGAATTGGGATGATGATAAGTCTATGGGCAAAATTGTGTCATTAATCCCAGATCTGAATTCGCAACAACTGATTTTTGGCGGAGTATTAAACTGTGTGATGAATCCAGCACTTGACCACTCCAATTCTAAATCTACAAATCTCTCTAAAAAAGCCAAGCTATCAGTTTTTATGGACCAGATAGGTGTTGACCCCTGGCGTTTTTTATTTCCACAAAGTAAGTCCTTCTCTTTTTTTTCTAGTGTACATCACTCACATAGCAGAACAGACTATTTTTTCAATGATCAGAACCTTCTCCCCTTTGTCAAAAAGGTTGAATATTCATCTATATCAGAGTCAGATCATGCCCCTGTATTACTAGATCTTGCATTTCCTCTCTACCAGTTACAACACTCCTGATGGAAATTAGACAGAAACCTCCTGGCCGACGAAAGCTTTTGTGAAATATTTTTGTGATATCCCAAAAAATAGACGACTTTATAAATTCCAACAAAAAGGATGACATTTCTCCTCCTCTCCTGTGTGAAACACTAAAAGCTGTAATCAAGGGTGAGATTATATCGTATTCAGCTAAAATGAATAAGATGAAAAGAATTAAGCAAGAGGAGCAAGGTGTTTGCTCAGTACTCTGTCACTCCTTCCCCTGAGCTTTACAAGAGGAAGCTGGACCTCCAAACACAATATAATTTGCTATCAACTGAAAAAACAGAACGTCTCCTATTAAAATCACGGGGGTATGTCTATGAGCATAGTGACAAGGCTGGACGTTTACTAGCACACCAACTTAAGTGCCGCTCAGCCTCTCAACAAATCCCACAAATTCGGAAAGAAGATGGTGAACTAACTATTGACCCAGAAGAAATTAAAGCAACATTTACCTCATTTTATTCAAATCTGTATACATCAGAGATGACAAATGATTGCTCTGACATGGAATGTTTCCTCAATAACCTCCAGGCTCCTTCTGTAACTACAGTTCATAGGACTGAAACCGAGCTTCCACTAAACTGTGCAGAAATCATTACTGCAATAAAGGCGATGCAGAGTGGCAAGGCACCGGGCCCTGATGGGTATCCCATAGAGTTCTTTAAAAAGTTCTCTAATAAGCTATCAACAATTTTACTCGATATGTTTAATGACTCTCTGTCACATGGGTCACTTCCACAGACATTGACTGATGCATCAATTACCCTCCTGCTTAAGCCAGGTAAAGATGGCACAGAATGTGGCTCGTATCGACCCATCTCCCTCCTAAACTGTGATGTGAAGATTTTGGCCAAAGCCCTTGCCCTACGCCTTGAAACCACAATGCATAACGTGATATCTGCTGACCAAACTGGTTTTATTTCAGGCCGTCATTCATTCACAAATATCCGTCAGCTCCTAAATGTTATCCACTCTCCTGTGTCCAGCATGGTACCTCAAGTGGTTATCGCGCTGGACGCGGGGAAAGCGTTTGATAGGGTAGAATGGGGATATTTATTTGTATGTTTAAATAAATTCGGATATGGCCCTAATTTTATCTCATGGATCAAACTTTTGTATACCTTTCCCAAAGCCTCTGTAATCACAAATGGTAAACGCTCACATTATTTCCAGCTGTCAAGGGGCACCCGTCAAGGCTGCCCAATCAGTCCATTACAGTTCGCCTTGGCCATAGAGCCCTTGTCCATTACACTTAAAACATTACCATCAATTACTGGGGGGATTCATAGGAGGGGGAGAGAGTATAGAGTATCCCTTTACACTGATGATTTGTTAATGTATGTATCTGACCCTGTTGTATGTGCTCCTCATATTATCCACGCCCTGAGGAGGTTTGGTGCCTTTTCTGGGTACAAACTGAACTTCAGTAAAAGTGAATGTTATCCTGTTAATGACTTGGCTCTTCAAATACAGGACGGTGTTCTACCGTTCCATATGTCTAAAAATGGCTTTAAATACTTGGGCATTAATATTACAAGGGACATGCAGCATCTTTACCAAGAAAACTTCTGTCTGCTATTTGAGAAAGTTAAATCAGACTTAAAGAAATGGAGACTACTTCATCTATCCTTAGCAGGGAAAGTGAACTGTATCAAAATGAACAAGCTCCCCAAGGTAACAAGCTTACATGTTTCAATCCATCCCACTTTATCTCCCTAAGTCTTTTTTTAAATCTATCGATAAGGCTTTAATTTCATTTATATGGGACGGGAAGAAGCCTAGAATACGGCTAGAACTGTTACAGAGGCCTAAAAACCAAGGTGGCTAAGCCCTTCCAAATTTCTGTTACTACTATTGGGCCTCAAATGTTCAAAAAATCATGTATTGGCTCCATACTCCCGACGCAGACTGGTGCCACTTTGAAGCTGCATCTTGCATCTCCACCTCCCTCAGAGCCCTGGTCACCTCCAGCTTTCCCCTGTCTTTCTTACAATACACTAACAATCCTATAATCATAAACACCCTCAAAATATGGGTTCAACTTAGACGGAGCTTAAGGTTTAAAAACCTTCTCCATCTAGGTCCCATACACAATAATCACCTTTTCCCCCCAGCTAGGTCAGACTCTGAATTTATTCTCTGGCAGAGACGAGGCATTCATAATTTTAAGGACATGTACATAAACTGTACTTTTGCGAGCTTCGAGGATTTGTCGCATAAATTTGACCTCCCTCGGTCTAGCTTATTTCGATATTTCCAAGTCCGACACTTCCTTCAACACTGGCAAAGATCAAAGCAGACTGGGTGGATGAGTTGGGGGAGGACTTGGAAGAGGACATTTGGGAGAGCGCTCTACTAAGAGTAAACGACAGCACCTTCTGTGCCAAACTAAGCATTATACAATTCAAGATCCTACATTGCATCCACTACTCCAAAGCAAGACTGGCTAAAATATATCCTAACACAGATGCAAGCTGTGACAGGTGTCGAAACACTCCTGCTGACTTAACACATGCAGCTATGGCGATATTTGGTACCACAGATAAAAGACATACAACATTAAGGAAAAGCTACAAAAACATAATTGCTTTTACGACGCTGCTTGCACGTAGAAGAATATTATTGCATTGGAAATCAAAAAATCCACCCAAAGTGTCTTTGTGGTTTAGCGACCTGACGCAATTCATACAATTAGAGAAAATAAAATATACTCTCAGGGGGTCCAGGGACACATTCTTCTCTGTCTGGGATCCGGTCTTGACGCACTTAGGTAATCTTAAAACTGTGCCCACCTGGTTATTGCTTAGCAGTCATCTTGCATTTGTATTTGTGATTGTGATTAAATCCATGTGAATCATGTCTTGCTTAGTGCACAGCTTCAGCGCTGGCGAGCCCAGGTATACGCTGTCTTTTTGTTATGTATGTATGTGTATGTATGTGTGTATGTGCATATATGTATATGTATGTATATATATTGTCTTATTTTATTTAATTTTGTATTACCTTCAATTATCTATTGTTACTGGATTGGTGTCCTTCATGTTCTTTGGGTGGGGGGTTGGAATATAAATATGAGTGTTGTGTCTTCTGTATTTGAAACGATATAATGTACCACTGATGCTCAATAAAAAGAATAGAAAAAAAAAGAAAAAAGAAAAAGAAATGTACAGTATGGGTCCCCAGTATTAAGAAACAGCCGGATGCTTACTTGCATATGTTGGGCAATTTGCATAATTAGCATTATTAGCATTAATTAGCATTGATCGCCTATATGGGCAATATTTCAGCAACTGCTTGGCTGATTTGGACAATATTGGAGTGGTTTTGGGGGTTATTAAGGATGGTGAATCCATTTCTGACATTTTCACCCAACCAAAAGTGGCCATATTTCAACTCCCGGTGGGCCGATTTTTATTAATTTTGAGTCGATTTTGAGGTTATTTATATGCTTAATACATTGGACCTGCACTTCAGAATCTATAGAGCACAATGTCATTGGTGTGAATGTTGAGACGTAATATTTCTTCAAATTGCTTCAGTTCTGCTTGTGTTTTTTGGCTACACAACTTTGTGTCATTGCCACTGTGGTAACTGCATCGGGCGGAATACTGGCTGGATGGAAAGATGGACAAGACAGAGCTTTTAATATTTGGATCATATCATCTCAGTGCAAGTAAGTTGATCAAATAGAAGCAGATAACATTGATTACAGTGTGTATGTAGTGCATATTTAATTTATTTTTTTATATATATGTAGCCTAATATCTCTATAGCCTACTTCTAAACCATCTCTAAAATATGGTAGGAGTTATTTTGAGTAAAATCCAGAGACTTAATCCAGAGTAATTAATACATCAACAGTTAATGTTACCACAGCTACCAAAAGAAGTTAGACTACTTTGCTTCATCACCCCAACCATAATAGCTCACAAGTTCTGGCGAGCAGAAAGAGAGGGTGATTGGCTGTTGCAACAACAATGCCTTGAAGAGATGCTGCCCTATTTCTTTGCCGCTGGTCATCACAACTACTCAAGATGGATCACATGGCATCTGCGCGACATGCAGCACCTTCCTGTTACTGCCAAGGATGACCTCCTCGCCGGAAGCCATGTGTGCTGCCACTCAGATGGTGCAGCTGCAGTGAGTGGAGATATGTTTGGGGAGCAGACATGCATCAAGCAAGGGAAGGGAGTGAAAGGCATGAAGGGCATCTCCACCAACTCTGAACAGGTCACAGTGTGGATCCAATCTTTCGGCATCGGCTCCCACCTCTCCAAGTCATTGGATGAGATATATGACGATGCTGAAGCTTTGGAAAAGACAATGAAGCCCAACAGAAACAAAGAAGAGGGTAAAGGACGACGGGAGTTGGACGCAGAGGACCGAGCTAAAATCCTGAGAGTGCTATGGGAAAACTCTCACCCACTCACCACAGAGACTACTACCCTCTACCATATCATGTGAATGTGCAAGATGCATTGAAGATCAGGCAAGACATGAGCACATTGTTCTCTTCATCGCTTACTGGGGGATTTCATGCACCCATCTCAAATAAGGTGGTGACAATGAAATTCAAGACAAAAGGAGTGAAAGTCAATGGGAAGATCATATGTGACCTTGAGGCGTTGTTTGCTTCGGCTGCTGGTGGTGGGGAGCAAGAGAAGAATGGAGCTCTCTACCCTCTTTATCTACGAGCTCGGCCCGGTCCCTCCATCCATCATCGGAAAGTATGGATGCCTCAGAAAGGGTAACAAGTCTGTGATTGTTCAGTGTCTTGAAATCTTTGTTCCCAATCCCCCTCCCAACAAACGTTGTACTCGTTGATGCAGCGCAGCTCATCTATCGCATGGTGTGGCCATCGTAAGGCACTGTGGCTGACTTCGCAGCCAGAATGGGGCGCCGGCTTGATCACTACATCACCCAAACATTTGTTATCTTAGACCGGTATGAGCAAGTCTCTGCCAAAGACCACGAGAGGCAGAGAAGAGCTGGGGAGAGCTCAATAGAATACAACTCTCACTGAAAACCCCCCTACCTAGCCACCGTAAAGTCATGAAGGACAAGACAAACGAGTGGAGGCTAAGCGAGCTCCTTTGCACACACAACATAGGAGATCACATCGAGATGGTCAGCAGAGCAGACAGTATTGTCATTCATGACGATGCAGCCAGGCGTGGCGCTAAAACTGTCCACATTCTCAGCGACGACACTGATGTGTTTGTGCTCATGGTCTATTGGAGCTGGAGGGTGGGTATCACATGTCACCTGCAGATGGAGAGATGGCTATGCACGCTCTCTCCAAAACTGGGAGTTGAAATATGGTTTAAACTGCCATTTTGAATTTTGAAAATTTCGGATATTCCTGTCAGCATCAAATGTTGATACTTCATGGAGAGCACCTTGATCTATGCCACCCTCACAGAAGAAGCACTTGTGAATATCCAGTAGTTGCATTTCATCATTTCATCGGCTTTCCCCCTCCAGATTCAACAACAGTACGTCTGTACTGTCACACACAAATAGGATTTAATGTGATGTGATGCAGCCTGACATAAAACTAATGGCCAAACTATGAACTCAGTTGATGGCTATATGAATGACCTAAAGTTAAATTCTCTGAAAAATAAAAGAGAAAACCAAGATCTCTTAACATTTAAGCAATTTTTGCTGCCTTTTTTTTTTTTTAGAATTCCACCTATATTATACAGGGCTTTTGAGGTTTTTTGGGGTCAAAGATGTCTTGGTACTCCATTTTACACTTATAATTTAGAAGATCTACTGGCCTGAGCACAAATTAACAAAAGGAAGCTTATTCAGTGGTCTTAAAAAGTCATTACCATGAAAGTTTTACTCGAGAGGAAAAAAAACAAAAAAACGTTTTTCTTGGATATTGTTTTGTAAGTAATTTGACACTAAATTTCAATATTTCAGCTGGGCTCCTAGGCTGAAATCATTCAGGAGGTCCTAAAGAAGCTTCATGTAAAATTTGGTGCTTTTATCACCTCGGTAACGGTATTATTTGATTCGTGCACTACCCCACTGGACTATCCAGGGAGATAGTCTAGCCGGAGTGCGGAGGGACCACGGTCTTGTCTATGTTTATGTCAGACAAAAATGTACCATGCAGTCCCAGAAACAACGGCACTTTCTCAGCTTAACTGTGGTTGCACTATTTTATATGTAAACATATAGTGTGCCTTTGTTTACATTTTAATTCGAACAAGAACTTCCTAGAGGAAAGATTTATAATTTAAGATTACTTTTTTTAATAAAAAAATGATCAACAGGTACTCTAATGAATTATGTGTTTATTACTACTTATTACTAGGGATGCACGATGCATCGGCTGAACATCGGTATCGGCCGATGTTTGCCTCGTTAACTGCCATCGGCAAATAAAAATGACATTCGCCGATGGCCGTCGCCGATGATTATATCTCTAAATAAAAAAAATATAAACTCTTTTTTCCCTCTTTTTTTTGGGGGAGAAATCCGGAAACGCAGCCCTCCCGTTTTCATGTGGACAGCGAATCCGCATACTTTCCAAAACAATGACGCCATCGCCGCATCTTGCAACGTCCCATAACAGCAATGGCGGACTACATGCTCGTGTTCGTGCCGCAGAAGATATCAAGCCTTTCTCGCAACTTACCCGCCTTGTAGTTGAGTGTGAGTCTCAGCAGCAGTTCGACCTCATTAACGGTCCACACAAACGGTTCCGGTTTCCTTGCACTCGCCATTTTCATCTTCTTCTTGTTGTTGTGTTCGGTTTCTCCGTCTACTGTCTGTTTGTTTACAGCCCGCAAGTTTACTGCGCATGCTCCGTGTCTTCTTCTCCGTGTTTTGTGAATGTCAAGCGCCACCTAGAGGCCTGGAATATGAACTACAGCGTTTTCGCTCATTTTCAGCGGGTCCGTGTGGACGCAAATATTCTTAAAACGATGATGAGGAAGACGGAGATAAAAAAGATTGTTTTCGCCCGTCTGGACGGCCCCTCTGGCTTCAATTGACACAACATTTAAGGAAAGCCAAACAGCTGCCTCCAGACAGCGCCAAAGCAAAACAAATAACAAACAAGGTGATGGAGTTCATTGCT